>CM035789.1:22964718-23277218 GCA_020466265.1 Siphamia tubifer
TGAGAACTATTTGGTGCCGCCATTACTAAGTCCTTTTCTACCCTCCCTAATACTCCTATAACCCAACATAACCCTGCAGCTTGACAGAGAGAGAGCAGAAAATCCTCCATGTGCTTACCCTGAGCCCACAGACTTTCACCCTCCCCTAAACTGGCTCAGACAGAGGTCTTTATTATCGAGGAGGAGTGGGCTCAGTAAAAAAGGAGGGGAATGAATGAAGAGATGAAAGTGACAGATCTTTGACCTGCACCGCTGTACAGTTTCACTTATAGATTCGACATAATGTGTTAACTAGCAAATGTTGAAATGTAGCAAGTGTAGCCAGTTATAGAAATATTTCTTTTATTATGATGCTGATAAAGCCTATATTTATAGTATATATGAGCTCCATTCTCAGAAAAGTGCACATTGCAGCTTTGCATTTTCATCATGCAGACAGTTTCATTTTTTTGTTTTGCATCTGAGGCAGTTTGGAGGCCAGTGATTCATCACGTGCTGTAGAATGACTGTGTTGTGTCAGCAGTGATAAAGTCACTGCTGCTGGTTTGTTCTAAACCAAACTAACACACTTAAAAACATATAACCACACTGAAACAAAGAGCAAAGCAACACATGGGCCTATGTAGCCTAACACTTAAGCCTTACATAAGTTTAAGTAGAGGTGGAAAAATGACTCCCGTGCTGTACTTAAGTTGAAGTACAGCTACTCGTGGGAAAAATACTCCTGTAAAAGTAGAAGAAATTCAACTCTTTTACTTAAGTAAAAGTATACAGGTACTACTTCGCAATTGTAATCAAGAACAAAAGTTAAAAGTAAAGCTGTGCGTTTTTTTTTCCATGAATGAAACAATATTTATTTAACCAAATACAATCACAAAAGTTTCCATTTTTTAATTCTACATAGTGAATGGTACTAACTAGAGTCCTGCACTGGATCTGGTACAGTACCTGACAGGTAACCCACAAAAACATAGATTTTTAGATTTAATTTACATTTAATTTATTGGTCCCCATAGGGAAATTTGTCTATAAATAAATACACAGGTATAGGTAAAATTAAATGAAATGCAGATGGGTTGTGGGCAAAGAACTGAAAAAATAAAACAAGATTCATGGGTGAATATAGTTTTCAAGACATTAAATGATGATGATTATTTGATTTCACTGTGGTTGATCCACGTGTAGTTTATTTTTACTTTGAAATTAACTTTATCTATTTACAACTGCCCACAGACATCATTGAAATGTATTGGTGGCGTGTACTTTTAGCCAAACATAAAGCCCTTAAAAATTAGTGTAGACACTGTGTGGACAATGCATTTAATCATGAGTCAGGTCGTAGTACTCAACTTTACAGGTACAAATGGAAAAGTTTGGAAACAGTGGACCCTGTGTAGGACTCTGGTACTGACCCTAATCACAGCCTGTGTTCCCTTCTCTCCTCCACACTGATCTTCCCTGTGAATTGACATATCATACATCATGTCACACCTTCTCTGAGAATGTAAAGAGTATACAGTACAGATATTTAAACTATAGAGGGAGTAACAGTAAAACGTTGCCCAAAAGAAAAACCCAAAACAAACTATAGTACAGACCTAAAAAAATGCACTTAATTACAGTAATGAAGTACTTATACTTTGTCATTTCCAACCTCTGTCTTTTAGTCATATCTTAGTCAGGTTTTTCTACTGATTTATTGCCATAAATTTAATCTCATCTTGTCTCATCATCTGAACCTGCTTTATCCTCACTAGGGTCACGGGGGTCATTGGAGGACTAATCCAGCTACAATGGGTGAAGACGGGGTACACCCTGTATGAGTCTCCAGTTCATCTCAGGGCTGAACATATATAGACAAACAATCACTCTTACAATCACACCTACAGGCAATTTAGATTAACCAATTAACCGGTGCATGTGTTTGGATGGTGGGAGGAAACTGGAGTATCTGGTGTGGGAATTGAACCAGGAGTTTCATATTGTCATTAATTAATTACTTAGTTGAGTCACAAGCCATTTAATACCACTTTTCATTGGTGAAATACTAAGGAAATCTTGAGGCGAATGTGAAAACTGACCAATAGTACATCAACAATATTCTCATTTTAACTTTCTCTTTTTGTGTTGTTGGATCCTCAGTGTGCTACCTGAGAGTCGACAAATATTCACATTGTGGTGGAAAATGGCCATATTCTTCTTTATTTGAATATAGTTAATGCTTGATTGGAATTGATTCTACTCTCCCAAAAGGTGTAGACTCTGTATCTGCTTGCATTTACTTTTGTGAACCTGTTTTTGGTTTGCTTCTTTGAAGTCTTAAAAACATACAATTGTTTGCTCAGAGTAAATAAGGTCGTACATGCATATGTTATTTTATCTCCTTTAAAACCCTTTGACTCTTTTTGTTTTTTGCTCAGTTGGTATTTCCAGCTGAGCCTTCACACATATTTTAAGTAGACCAGTATCTGATGATTTTTGTCTTGATCATTTATTAATGTTATTAATGTTCATTTTAATTTGATATATCTTTCTGTAATAAATCTTTGTAACTAAATAAGATTATTTTCTGTCCTCTTATTTCCTTATCACTTGGGAGATTTCCCCAACACATATCTACAAGAATCTGTGCAAACATAAAGAATGTCACCTATGAGTCGTCCATATAAGTTCACTCATCCAGCCTCATGTATCACACCTTGGTCAACAAAGTGACAGATTCATGTGTCCAAAGGGATTGTAAGTAACAGGGTATAAGATGTTAAGACCACAGTCAGTATAAGGGAAAACATGTGGTTGATGTTTCCACTCATACCAGCTTTACTCAGCTCAGCTCAATTGGACTCATCTGAACTCTAGTTGATAGTACTGGCTTTACCATACCTGAACATCATAGCAAGGCTACATGTGCTTTCCAACAAAAGAACATGCTAACAAGACAAAATAATAATAATAATAATAGATTAGATTTCTATAGCGCTTTTCAAGGCACCCAAAGCGCTTTACATTTTTGATCCGTTATTTATTCACTCTCACATGCTCCCTCTGGTGGTGGTAAACTACACATGTAATCACAGTTGCCCTGGGGCAGACTGACAGAACCGTGGCTGCCATTTCGCGCCTACGGCCCCTCTGACCACCACCAAATAATACGCATTCATACACCAGTGTGAGTGACAAGGTGGGTAAAAGTGTCTTGCCCAAGGACACAACGGACTGACTAGGACAGAGCGGGAATCGAACCGCCAACCCTTCAGTCAATGAGCCATGGCCATACTGAATCAGACCTGGTAGAACCAAAGAAGCTTTATATGCATGTTCCACATCTTCTTCTTTGTTTTTTGCAAGAGCATTACAGACACATACAGGCCTGGGGCATTTGTACTACATTGTTTTCAATGGTTTTGTGTGGACGCAGAAACAACTCTGTTGAAAGAGCAGTTTTTTGAAAACCACAAAGAAAAAAGATCAGATAAAAAAAGATGTAGTTTCGCGTGGACATGGCCCAAGTATCAAAGGAAGTAGTAAATATAAGGTTACAGCTGTCACAAATAGGACAGGGATGTTCTTTCAGACCTCTGACTCTGCTCTTGGGAAATTTTAACGCTGCTGTAGAAAAATCTGCCAATAAAGATCCATCTAATTTGTGTATTTTTACATTAGTTTCCACTATTTCTTTTACATTATACAAATGTATCAAATAACTGTTTGCTGTGAATTCATTCAGACTGAGATATTGTTTAATTTAAGTGCCTTTAGTGCTGTTTGTGAATCACTTCGACAAGTCAAAAAAAAAAAAATTATGAGTAAATTGTTGAACGTTGCCAATTCTGTCTAATCTCTGAATGCTGAATTTAACAAAAATAGGTTTTCTTAAATCAATTATAGAAACTTCCACAGTCTGTTTTGTTTCAGTATATGCTCAGAACAAACCAAATATTCTGTTTTAAGCAGAACTGTTCACTGTCGGGATCGGGGTGAGGTGAAGGAGGACTCCAATGCACAGTACTGAAGGGAAAAATAATTTAATAACAAAACTAAGAAACATGAAGACAAGACAGACAAAACCTGGGAGCAAACGGTCAGAGTCCGTGGTGATGATGAATGTCCGGGTTATGGTGATTGAGGAGATGGCAGAAGCTGTCCATGTTATGGAGGTGACACTACTGAATGGTCCCGCACTGGCAACTGCAAGCCTTACTGCTTTTATAGCCACAGATGAGGAACGGCTTGCAGCTGCGCAGTGCGGGACCAGGTGAGTGTGGATGAGCACTGGGGGAAAGGTCACCGGAGCGGAGGTCATGACATTCACTTCGCTACATGATATCATTACTCTTCATAAAAAGCTTGTGTTTATTCTTGTGTTTCAGTCCAGACACTTAGTGGTGTCATAATGTTGGTAATCCAACATAAAGGTATATTATTGCTGTATTGATTATTGTTGCACTTTGCACATGTTTGAAATAAATCATTCAAATCAAATCAAGGTACATAAACAATGATCAGAACAGTAAAAAATATTTTAGTTCTTAAGATGGGATGATGTTATAGTCATCTTATGTCCTCAACAACTTCAATATACTATATGTTAGAGAATGTAAATATAACTACTAATGTTTTTAGAATATAAATCTTTTAATTTCGCTATGCTGGTTTCAGTAGTTTATTATATTTTGCTGAGTAGGCCTGATGTGTCCAATGACTATTGATGCTGATCGTGGTGCAAATAATCTATAACATAATCCATAATCTATAAGAATTTAAGAACATTTACACAAAACACCTTCCCAACCAATAGGCCTGCTCTGTAAATTCTAATGGCATGAATAATCAGACCTGAAGCTAGATTAGAGGTAGGGTAGGAGGTCTTGGAAAACAGTTCCTGCAAGTTATATTTTTAAAGTATACTGTACAAACCCATGCCTCTTCATCCTGTTCCATCCTTTTACAAGCGCAGTTTTTACTTTGGATTTGCTGCTGGGTGTCGTTTTTTTCCCCATAGCGGTTTTTTAAGGGGGGGGGGGGTAACAACGATTGGCCAGACTTTTCCTCTGGTTCCACCCTCTAGACAGAATTAAAACATTTTGGGTTTTTTTACAAACATTCTACTTCAGTGCGTACTATGGGCCTGTGAAGAGGTTTTCAAGCAATATGCTAAAGAAAATGTTCCAAAATAAAGATCTCCCACCCCACCTTTAAGCATCAGTGTTTTTAGAGTAACAGGAGGCAGAATGGCAACTGAACTGACATGTTTATAGACACAACAAACTCTACTCTATTTTGGAACCAATCCAGCAGATGTCATCATGTCTGTGTGTGTTGATGTCATCATATTAATTGGCTCTATATGTATGTGGCAAGTATGAAGTAAATTTAAACAAAATGTATGTTTTTAATACACATTTGAAATGTTGTTTATTATAAGTAAGATGGGGGGTGGGGGGCAAATTCATTAAAAATGTTAACTTTGATCTACTGTTCCAAACATGTTATCTTTGTCACTCTTAATTGATAAACCCAGTTGGGTATAATTTTCACCAAACATTTTGCATGTAATTTCACCCAAAATTAAGTTTGAATTACTTTTCCCAAAATGTAATTGGATCTATTCTGGGTTCCTGAGAATCTATAAACCATATTTGGTATGAGTTCAACCAATGGTTTTGCTGCTAGAATGTTAAACTAACTGAACCAAAACCCATACCCCTTGCATCGGTTTTGGGAGTAAAAAATAATTAGTATTTACACAGGCTAAGTTTAGCTTCTACTATAAGCAATGGTAGCAAAGCTTTTGGGAATAGGCTGCTGTGAAACACATATTTGCTCCTCTTGGTTCCAGACTGAGGACCAAACATGTCCTATAGTTTTTCCCAACTACTGTAAGACTGAAGCCCTACTGGTGTGGGACAAATATAACCTGTCAACCTCTGGTAAACAAGGAACTAACCCTACTGTACCACACCATTTAAAGGCTGTTTTTTTCTTGAAATTATGAACTATGAATTATGATGTTTTTAGGCTCTGGTTTTTTTTTTTCTAATTTCTGACTATAATGACACAAACCTCCTAAATATCTACCCAAATCCCTTTTAAAACTTTAATTTATAATGAACAACAGTCTCCACAGTTGTAACCCAGGAAATAGGCAGAAGAAATATGTAGAGCAAATAAAGCATGATGCAAACTCTACAAAATTACAGAAACGTTGAGTAACAGCAGACTAATACCATCATAGGATCTCTGTTTGCTGAAATAGGATGGGTAATGTGCGATGGAATTTATGCTCGACAATTACTAACCTGGAAGATTCACGGGGGGATTAAGGTCACAGACGACCTCTGTAATTATTACAAATTACCAGAGGTTCACAGGTAATTCTAGTCCTGTGTGAATAAGGATGAAGAAACAGAGAAACTGCTGAGATTACTCTGCCACTCTGGAGAGAAATACTGTCATATCTGCTAGGATAAGAAATGTGTTTTTAAAACTGGGGGTGTTTTTTGGGAAATTAGATTTGCATGTTGAGCAGATGTGTTTTGCAAATTTTTATATTAAAAAAATCTTCCAAGTATTGTAATTAAACTAGAGATGTCATTGCCCAAAAATAAAGTGATAGGAGTCATTTAATAGAGGAAAGGTTTTAATGTAGACTCAGAACCATAAGGATGTTATGGTCTGTGTTCAAGTTACTCTGGCCAGCCATCCAGTTTTCTCAGTGTATTCAATGCTGTGAAAACAGTCTGAAATTGGGATAATCACTGTGAAATATGCACTATTTATCTACTCTATAGCGACCAATCACAAGTCTAGGGGGCGGTTGTTTTATAATGTTTGACTGATTTTGACTCACAAATGTGAATCAAAATCAGTTCCAGTCTGTAAATCTCTTTACAAATGTTGTCAAGTCAATTTGTTTCCTTGATTCAAAAATAATGTTTGAATTACAGATTACACCCTGTATTATAAAAGCATTGTGTCTGTCTTATCTGTGATTGGTTTAGTCCCACCTTCATATTTGGATTCAAGACCTATGATTATTGATGGATTTGTAATTGAAAAAGACAGATGACTGAGATCTTCTTAAAGCATTCTGTAGAAATAACAGAGTTAACTCCATCTAATGGTCTGGAGGGTCTGGGGGTAAAGTGCTGGGATGGTGTAGGTCGCCTGGGAGATGATCAAGAAGGACAATGAGGAAGAAAGCTCTCACTTTTTACATTTTGACTTTAGGATGAAATGTACTCCCTAATTTGTGTTTACCTTTTAGTTAGCCAGAACCTGACTCCCTTTCTTTTTGTTTTTGTCATTCTCTCTTCTCTCCTTTCTTTCTTTAGAGCTATACTGTATTTCACTTTACAAAGTTGCCACATCACCACGCATCTAAGCTATTAGCAGCTGTGGTTGCGGTGCAGGTGAGAAACAGCTGTGTGTGGACTGAACTATTTTAGGGTTTTTGAAGAGTTTACAGAGTAGTCAGCTACAGTAGATTTAACCTTTCAATAAAATGCCAATGAGTAATACACCAGACTTGCATTAGGTAGATTAATGTACATTTATTTATTTTCCCTTAACCTCCCGTGGCCCACCTCTGGCTTGCCCCCCCCCCCTCATCCCAAAAAAAAAAAAAAAAAAAACTGTATACCTTTTACCCGCAGTCTGACACTCTGACGAGTGTAAATCTAATATGATATATAATACTTTCCTGTTAAATGGCAATTCGTCAGTGCTCCCAAGCATACACTCATAACAATGCCACAAAACTACTGCGGCCTGTTTTGTTTAAGCACCCAAATAAAACCAATGTGAAAAGTCAGCAGTCCTTAGAGAACCAGCAAATCATCCTCTCATGAGGAACGCCAACAATAGCTTTGAATCTGGAGCGGCCTGTGACGGACGGAGGCGTAGTAATTCAAAGTGAGGGGTGAGCAAGCTCACGTAATCACTGCTGGCATAATTTCTTGAACCATCTCTCTTATGCCTCTGCTGGATTCCTCGGCACGGATGTGATCAGTACAGAGATAAATGGTAATCTCAGTAGGCATCCCCACACATGCAATCACATGAATAAGTACACACGCGCGCAATCTCATGCATACACATACACACAAACAGAATCACAGTTTGATGATAATCCTGAATGCATATGAACGGGCACGCGAGCAGTAGTATGGAAAATAGGTACAAGAGAGGAAGGGATGGCAAAGAAGAGACAAGGGAGGAAAGTAGGGGTAGTGATGGAGTGAGTGGGAGAGGAAGGAGCTGGGCTTTATTTAATCTCAGCAGAAGTGTCGATAGAGCAGAAAGTTCAGCAAGCTGGATCGGTGGTTAAGCCTTGAGTTTTACTTTAACTGTTCAGCTCTTCTGGCACTGCTTGTGTGTGTGTGTGTGTGTGTGTGTGTGTGTTTGTGTTTGAAAGACTGTTGAAGACATTAAACATAGTGCAAAGAAGCAAGAACAGGGTGTTGCTGGAAGAAATGTATTTAATCAAGTCAGAACAAAGGAGTTGTGTAATTTTCTCCTGGGGGCAGAGTGAACAGTGAAAAAGACTAGCAAGCAGACTTTTTCAAAGCAACAGTACAATAGTGTGTTATTGCATAATAGAGACATTTCCCAATCGCATGACAGTGTTTTCTTTGTTTTATTTTAGGAGGAGGGTTATCCATTGTGAAAACATATCATGTTTTTGTACAGTCACTTGATTTATATTTTAAAAGAGAAATGCCTTTTTTTTTTTTATGTTGAAGAAAATCTGACTAGTTTTTTTTTTACCGATCGTTGCACTGGAAATGCCAACAACAAAGCCGCAACTGAATTTATAGGATTACCCTCAAGATGCAGCATTTCATTTTTGAGGGGTTCTTAAAACACATGAAACATCCACAGACAAAAGAGAATTACTTAACAGACAGGGTAACTACATAAACACTGACAGCTCCCACCCACTACACCAAACTAGAAGAAACAGAAGTAAAATGTGATTTTAATAAGGTTCAGGTCAGAATCGGGGGTGTATGTACTAGCATGATCAGCATAGAAAAGCTGCTTAAATCTGGACTGAATCTGACTATTTGAAATAAACCAACCAGAATTGTGCTGAGCCTAAAAACTAAATTATAATGTTTTGATCATAGTAATTAAAAAACACACATGAGGATCAAATTCGGCTCAAAACTCTTCTATTGTGCCCTTCATTTGGTGAGGACCTTTACAAATAAATGCTACAGTTAAACATTTTTTAAAAAGATACAGTAGGACAAAAGCTGACCAACCATATTAATGGAATACAATTATCAGCATGAGGTCTTTTTAATGCTAGACAACAAGGTGATGCATCCACAGCCCAATTTGCAGCTCTAGTTAAAGTCATTTAAGAATAATAGTCACTTCAGAGAGAGAAGGCATTTTACAGGCTCAGTGTGTAAAACTGCAGAGATGTAGGGGATCTACTTAAAGAAATGGATTATACTATTCATAATTATGGCTTCATGCAGTACATGTAGAGTATAATCACCTAAAAATATGAATCAGGTTTTTGTTACCCCAGTTATTTATATTTACAGAGTAATTGGGTTGTCATGTTGTGCGACCATGATCAACAGTTGCTCCCAATGAAATGCCTGTTCTTTTTTTTTTCTGTTGAATATTATTGACAATGTAGGGGAATTGTAATGTCTGTACTTTACCCATTCTAATATACACCTAGCATTAGCATTGGCACATAGCATAGCTGCCACTGAAGGTACTCAAAGATAATCTCCAGATCTTTAACATCACTGTGGTCAAGGACACTGATGAAAGAATTAACCTATAAAGGAACAGCTTTTATGTGAGTTACAAAGTTACTTATAATCTTTTATGTATAATATTATCCTCAGTATTTAGTATTGTATCAGTGTAAATCAGGTATGTTACTGATCATGTCGCTCTTCATAAAGGTTGGGTGAGGATTATTATACCAAAAGGAAAAGTGACTTCTTTAGTCAAATGTATCACAAACTGAACATAAATCAAGTATTTACAACCACTGTCCTTGATCCAACTCCATGGGTTTTACTGTTGAATCAATGTTATAGAAGGTGACAGTGTTTCCAAGGTAACGATGGAGCCTCTGAATGCAGGGGTGTAGAATTGGGTAGGCACGCTGGGGACATGCCCCTACCAAAATCAAGCCTCTACTATGTAGTCACTACTGCTGTCCATAGTGTTTATACATCGTATATGCAATACAAAAGGTCTCTGCTTGAAATCCCGCATCTAACCTAAATTTTGTTCTTCAATTGGCTGTGTAGTTTTGCTAACGTACATGTGATTGGCTATCAACGCTGCCACTCCAAGCTGCTAGTTGGACAGTTGTGCCGCATTTCTACAGGTACCGGCTCAACTCAACTGGACTTGGCTCAGCCTTTCTCCACTTCCATTATGAAAAAGGACCTGGAATCTGGTACCCAGTACGAGTTTTTTTGTATCACCTCTAACCAGATTTCAAGCGATACTAAATGAAAGATGTGGACGTTGAGAGTAAATATATCAGTGCATTAATCCATGTGACGACAGCTGAAAACAACACCGTGGCTAGTACAGGAGATTCAGTCTTTGGTGGCAAACGTAAAAATTCAGAGGAGACAACACAAAATGAACAAATGTATCAATAATCCCCTGAATAGATGACACAGAACTAACACGCTACCCCACTATGACATCTACGTACTA
This sequence comes from Siphamia tubifer, assembly GCA_020466265.1. Taxonomy (NCBI): domain Eukaryota; kingdom Metazoa; phylum Chordata; class Actinopteri; order Kurtiformes; family Apogonidae; genus Siphamia; species Siphamia tubifer. Next base: position 22,975,429 of record CM035789.1, read on the forward strand.
TAAAGTCAGTACTGTACTGACATGGAAATGGTCTTCAGGAATACTGAGTCGAATCAAGCCGAATTGAGCCAGTACCAGTGGGAACATGGCACTGGACCTCTAGTATGAGTTGTGAACACATTTGGCATACAGTATTTCCTTCTGCCTGGGTCACATCAGCCAGAAAGATTTGAATATCGGTGGGGGTTTTTCCCCTCTGCCGCACTAGCTGCAGGGTATTGTCATCAGTTGGTCATCCGTCTGTCCATTTGTGCAAAAACTTTGCCACGCACTGATAAGTCAGACCATTAGATGCAGACCCCCCCCACACACAGTTGAATACAGTCAGTCTTATACCCTCTGCGGATATCTGTGTGTACTTGCCTACTGGAACCAAAACCCAACTGGGACATGACAATAGATGACATAAGAAAAACAGAGATAAAATAAAATGTTTCTGTAAACAACAATTTGGTAAAACGAACACGGGAGTCTCCATTTCCTGTCCAGCTTCACTGTATTGACTTCTCTTAAACACATTTATGTCATATTTATAGTTCATTCTTTTTCACTGTGTGGACTGTTTTAGATAAATCTGGGATTCATTTATACATCTATTGTTCAATCCAACTCCAGTATTAATTTACAGTCTCAACAATTGTACAAACCAATATATTAGTTAATTTTACAAATCAATATATTAGTGGCCGTCAATATTTGGAAGGGTTTTCAAGTACAAGGACATTATGTTTCAAAATTTGTGTCTGTTCACATGATGTGAAAATATGATTGCAAATACAAAAAGATAATGCCAATGTCCCTGTGCTCATCCGGACCTCACAGCTGTGATGTCTTGTTAAAAAGGGAGTCATTCAATAGATGATAAAATAAATCCCACTGTGTTACTGTCTGTTTTTATCAACAAATGTCAAAAACAGTGTGAATGGTATAGGAAGCCCCCAAAGCTCTTCTGGGGTAACATCTGACTGAACAAAAGCAGATAACTGGGTGTGGCTGTGGTTAAAGCTGTTAAATGCTACACAGGAGGTTGTTGGTGGAAACTATTATTGGGGCAATTACTTTTTTTGATCTGGATTGAATGAATCAGTCAGTGAATCAATCGGAAGTGCAAATTCGTTGAGAATTGAGGGAAGAGTATCTATTTTAGTGAGCAACTGGAAAAATAAACAAAGTTGTAAACAAATTGTTTACGAAACCAAACTTTGACAAAGTGATAAGTGTTGTGCCCAGTGCTTAGATCTATCTAATGAATCAATTGGAATTGAAATCCGTTAAGAATTAAAGTTGTGAACAAAGTGTTTACAATAGCAAATTTTGATAAACAAAGTGATAAATCTGCACAGTGCTTAGATCTAATCTAATGAATCAATCACAAGTGAAATCCATTGAGTGATTTTAGTGAATTGTGGACAACGACGGACGAAGCCAGACGGCAATAAAATAGCTGGAGTGCTCTGGAGCACTTTTGTGTCTCCACCAACATCAAAATCAAAAGTACACCCTTGTCTGAACATCCAAAGGGGTCATATTTGATGACCATGAAAAGATGGCAAGCTGCTTTTTATCACAACATTCATGCATTGATAGGATTAGTGGATCAACAGGTATTAAACAGTTCAGATCAGTAGATAGGAGTGGCTCAGTGGTGCAGTAGTTAGCACTTGTGCCTCACAGTAACAAGGTACCCTGTTCGATACCAACACCAGAGGTTTCTGTGTCTGTGTGGGTTTTCTCCAGGCACTCTGGCTTAATCGCACCATCCAAAGAAATCCACTGATAGGTTAATTGGTTACTCTATATTGCTGTGCACTATTTTTCTAGTATTTTTCCTCTGTTTGACTTTGTCTATTTTTGATTGATACGTTTATATATTATAGTATTTTGGCCTAAATGTGTTTTTCTAGGTTGATTTTTTAGTTTTTGGGGGGTTTTTTTTGCATTTGACTTAATTAGTTTGGCACCACTGGTCCTACAGTATTTAAGTTGAAGGCCTGACAGGTGTAGAGAAAGTAAGAGATGAAGACGTAGAGCTCATGTACGCTTCTCTCCTTCTTCTCCACAGGCATTCCAGCGTTCCTAGGGGAGCGCCTCCACACCCCTCCATCCACCTCACGGAAGATTCCAGATGCCTGCATTTTATTTGCTTTTTTTTGGTTAGCCATCTTTTTTTGTTTGACCAGATGGATCCCGATGTCCTGTTTTCACTTTTCTTTTTGGTAGGACTTATTTTGGAGTTTTGTTTTGTTGATAGGGTAGTGGTGCGCCAACAGCTCCTACGGCCCTGTACAGGGTTTGCCTGTCCAGCCCACCATCCTTTTGTTTATTTAGCTAGTCCACTCTGGTCTTTTCTTTTGTTATTTTGGGCACATGATTTAAAGGGGGTGTTTTAAGCCGTTCCATATTGGACAAATCTTAAGAGTGGATTGACAAAAAAAAGAAATCTAAAATGAAATAAATGTCTTTCAATGATACCCTTTGCCTCTGGTGTCCTTCCAAATTAGAGGTAAGATCGGGCCTAAAAAATCCAGCCCGACCCGACCCAGGCCCGCAGGCATTAAAGCCCGACCCAGCCCAAGCCTGAGCCCGACCAATTAACTTGATTTGCAGGCCCGAGCCCGAAGCAAACCCGAAATTTTAATTTATCCCATAGTATTTTTGGCAGAAAAAAAAACCACAAGATTTTTTAAGATTCAAATAATCTACATATTTTTATTATCATGATAAATGCATTTACACCACGAAATAACGCTGGAACACAGAATAAGAGGCCAGACAATGAGAGTGAAAGAGAGACCTTGATGCGCACTCGCTTAATTACACAGAGAAAAAAAAAGTCAGCGAGAGAGAAGCCCGAGCCTGACCCGAACGTAATGATTGATATTTTAGGCTCGGGCTAAAGATCTTACCTCTATTCCAAATATGTTTCACCTCTGGGTCATAACAATTGTCCATAGGAGTAATTGTTTGTCTCTCTACTTGTCCAGGGTGTACCCGCCTTCACCCGTTGTGGCTGGGACAAACCCCTATGACCCTAGTGAGGATAAAACAGGTACAGAAAATGAGATGAGGTGAGAAGATCAGTAGATGCTTTTGGTCAGTGATGGAAAGTTGGGTTTTTGTGGGTTGATATGAAACTGGTTTTAATGGTAAGTGAAACTGGACCTGGTATCCACCTGACCCCCAGAGCCCTCTTCCTGTGAGTCATAAATTCTAACTACTATATATTCATGCCTTTCATTACTTTATTTATATTTCCATTACTATCCCCCACTATGATAGAGTTTGGGCTGGAGTTAATTTTCAAGACAATAAAACAAAATAAAAAAAAAACAAACAAAAAAAACCAAAACATTGCCTTTGTTTTTTAGTGTTTAACAACCCTGAATGTTTCTGGTGCCAAATTATTCAGATTCAGTAATTTTAAGTGCTACAATAGCAGTCACAGTGTAAAGTACTGTGATGTGCTCTATGGTTCCTCATACCAACATTAACCTTAATTTTATTTATTTCAGTTAAGTAAAGTTAAATATAATGAGAGCAACTGGAGTACATTAAGAGGGAGTGGTAATTTCTAAACGGCTAATTGAACAGAATCATCAACACTATCTTTGAACACAGCTGTTTACATTCATGCAAAAGCATCAAATTAAAAGAGATAGACATTATAGCATCTAATAACTACTGATTACTGACTATTTCATTCAGTTTTCATCAAATCCATGATCGAATTCTAAAGAATGTATTCAGCCCCCCTCATTTTGACTTTTCTCGACAGTGCAAAATCCTGTGGTTCTGCTGTGCACTAGAGTTAAATAGAGACACAAGCATCAAAGAGTTACTTGCACCTGCATTTGACAAGGTTCAGACATTTGATTGGGCATGCCAGACACTGTCTCTGAAACACAGGCAACATCACCTTAGGCTAACTCTTGTACAGGCTGTATCCTCTCACTATAATAATAGATGGTGATGGATACAGGTGTTTATGATTGTGTGTATATATACAGTTGCAGAAAAAAATTATTAGACCACCACTGTTCTCTTGAAATTCAAATGTTCATTTTAATGCCGAAAACTAAAACTACATAATTACCTCATAAGAGTTTAATTTCAGAGCTGATATCTATCAATTTTCCATGTTTTATTTTTATAATAAAATGACTTCACTTCTTACATTTTTTCTTTTCTGTCTGTAAAATCATATGATAAACACATGAGTTAGTACTTTATTGTTTTTGATGACTTTTGATAATCTAATATATTTTTTTTGTCTGTGACTGTAAAATCTAATACATGGGTTAAAGACAGAAACAAGAATAAACATAAACAGTGAAGGTGAGCCAAGCTGGGTTTTGTTTTTTATTATTATATTTTTTTTTATTATTATTTTGGTGATTTGTTAGGTTGTATTTGTACTTTCTGTCCCTGTGGAGTTTTGTTCAGCCGCACAGCAAAACATTATCCACCACAATAATACTAATAGAAAAAAAACCCTGATATGCACACATACAAGATCAATGAGCAGGCTGTGGTACATGAATTATTTCATTTTCAGATAACACAAATGTAGTTGTATTTCCGAAGAGCTACTGATATCATGGTGTTCCACTGTAAATGTTAAGTGGAAGTTCAGAGATGTGCTTGGCGTCAGAGAAGTAAAAATAAGTTCAAAAATAAACAAATAGTGCCAGAAGCAAGAAATATAAGAAGTCTAGAGAAAACTGTGTGCAAGTGCTTGGAGCTGTGCCCACTTTCACACCTACACAAACCACCTGATGAAGCTAATACTGTACATGTTGGTGACGGGTGAGCTGCAGCCCATAAATAATATAAAGATATACAATACAATGTTCTAAAAACAGACAATGGCAGTCAGAGCTGTGTTTAAAGACATATCTTTTTAAAGTCACATCTTATTTTCATGAGTCATTGATGATATAAAAAAAAAATCCAGAGATCTACATGCATCCTACATATGAGTAAAACATTAGCTTTAGCCCCATTAGTCACATTTGCAGTATAATATACACTTACTGCCAATTATTGGTAATGTTAAATGTGTCATTCCACTGAAAACCACTTTTCCACACATCTTTTGGAATCTGATGGGTCACCCTGTTTATTATCTTAAATTAATTCAAGTATTATTGTTGATATTGTGAAAAATGATAAGATATTTGTTTATATATGCTTTGTATTAACTTGCTCATGCAACATTTTATTTCATTTATGTAATTTAGTTCAATAATATATGTTTTAAATGTTCATTATCTTAATTTAATTCAAGTAACATTGCTAATATTGTTAATAATGATGAGATATTTTTGTAATAATTCACTTCTTATTTATATATGCTTTGTGTTAATTTGATAAGGGGGAGGGCTTCGCATAAGCACTGTGTGCTTCTTCCCTCCCCCTGGCACGTGTTTTTTTTTTTTTTTTTTTTTTTAATTCAGTTATCATGTGTTATTGTGACGTGTTTCTTATGTGCGAAATAATAAACCAAACCAAACCAAACCACCCTGAGTTACCAACCCATGCTGCCTTTGAAAGTGGTGTGTCACCTCTACTGGCTGTATTTCCCATTTATAGAAAACAACAGAGAAACGAGGCACTCAGAAAAAGCCTGTCCACTACACGTCACAGGGACATTGGCGTCACCCACGTGGGGTTAAGCCTGTCCCCCATTGCAGCGAATCTGAAGTAGCATTAGCATCTATAAGAGAAGAGTTCCTTCATGCATTCTGAGATGCCTCATCAAGGACATGTACGCCAAAGTACCGGTAAACTTGTTGTTCGACCTCAAGTCATTTTTCTATCCTCCAAAAACAGCTTGAAACAAAGCAATCAGGATGTTTTTGTTTTAATTAGAAGCAACACAATGCATTCAATAACAATGGTGAACACAGTAATATTAATGAAATAATGATGGAATGAGACCTTTAAATGAAAACAACATGGATTATATTTAGTGTTTCTAATTTGAAGTATTGGCTGGAATCAGAGATGACTGGCAAAAGCTGGATGCACAGTTGATCCTTACACGGCTCTAAATTAAAACAATGGAGTTTGATGTTGAAATTATGTTTATTCTTTTATTCTGTTCATTCTTTATTTAGGGCCCCCATTAGCCAATGCATTAACAACAAGCTAGTCTTCCAGAGGTTCTCTTAGAATACAGTTCATAATACAAAATAACAACACACATCCTTTTTCATTAAAAAAAGAGAGAGAGAAGAGAAATAAAAAAGATGTTCCCAAAATGGTAACATAAAAAGACTATTACATCTCAAGCCTGAATAGTGCTTTCAAATTGGGTTTTTTTTAAATGCTTTTTAAAAGGAAGTGTGTTCCATAAAGAAATCCCTCTATATACAATCGTGTTTTTCATGTAATTACTTTTTAGACATGGCTGGTAATGTAAGTAGACCTCTGGTACTGAAGTGGTGAACAGCAGACGTATATACAATTTGATCAGCAGGAGATGTAGGATACTTGGACTGAATAGTGTTGTGAATAGATAACAATAAACTTTCTTCTATGTGGGTAAGTTTGATTATGAGGCTTGTGAAGGTATATGGTAAGTTCAAATCGCTGATCCATAGTTTAAACTAGACTGGGACAGTTCTGAACTAGTTTGAATAATTACGAACAGATCTTTAGTGATGCTATTGTCAACACAAACCATATGGAAAATAGGGGTGATTTGTGATTTTACTATGGCGGTTTTATGTCTAAAAAAAAATGCATATGAATAACTATTTAGATTAGATTAGATGAGATATATTACTGGTTAAAAATTGCATTTGAAAGGTATTATACATATTATACAGTGTGTATAGGCAACTATGAGTTTTGCTTTGAAAAAGATAACTTCATGTTGTTATACCATTGTAAACTATGAGGTTTATACTTTATTTGGTAAATGCATTACAGAGTAGTTCTATGAACTTAGTATGTATGTATGTATATAATTCCTTGGGAACCTTTGGGTTTGCATTCCGTAAGGGCAGTAGGAACCATGGGAGGGGCAAATGTGATGCGAATGTCTGCAACAGTAACATATTCTTTAAGCACTAAATTAAACAATTACACAAGTAGAAGACAGTGCTAGAACAGAGAATGAGGAGGCTATAGCATTTATGTTCTGTATCGCTGGAATGTCAAGCGTCTAATGCAGGCATGGGCAAACTATTCCACAAAGGGCCGGTGTGGCTGCAGGTTTTTGTTCCAACCAACCAAGAGTACACAGTTTGACCAATCAACTCTCTTAAGACTGAGATCAGTTGATTAATTGAATCAAGTCTGGTGTGCTGCTGCTTGGTTGGAACAAAAACCTGCAGCCACACCGGCCCTTTAGGAATGGTTTGCACATCCCTGGTCTAATGTCAAGAATGGAGTAGCTTACAGGAAGTTAGAAGACAAAAAGTCCGGTGGCAGGTTATACCATGATGAATGCTAATTTCATAGCTCCAATCAACACCCCTATTAACCCAAAAACAGAACCGCATAGTTACTCCAATTATCACACGCTCTCTCTGTATTTTTTTTCCCAACACACAGCTGACACAGATGGTTTTACATATAACAATATGGTCTCAGCTCTACTAATCACCAATCACCTATGTCATATAGTTCCTATAGAACTAAAAAAAAGACCCTGATTGCAAGTTGGGGTGAAAAAAAGGTCCTAGCAACTATGTTCCTATGCTGTGAGAAAGGGGGAAAATGTTCCAGGAACTAAAAAGGTTATAGAAACTACAAAAGTGGGAAAGCGCATATAGATTTGCAGTTGTGTTGTGTTGCGTTACTTGCTGACTTTGTCCTGAAACTTTTCTGTGAAATGGACTTTTAAATGTATGATTTTATTTTAGTCTTAGCATTTACACATATAAAGTTATCCCAGTTCTTATGGAAATTAGGTGGAAGCAGCCGCTCTATACAGTAGGTAGGCTTAACCCCCTCATCTTTTTTTATGTTAAGTACCCATCTATTCATATTTGGATTTAAATACGCTGCAAAGCATTATAATCAAGGAAGAAATTCAATCAGAAGTATCCACAATTTTGCAGATTTTTCTCTCTACTGGTAGCATTACAGCCAAAAACATGCTTTGTGAGACCCTGACCTTTGGACCTCTAAATCTCATCAGAACTTTCCTGAGTCCAAGTGAACATTCAGTGGGGGAAAAAAGCCAAGGTATTGTTGAGACATTGTACTCCTAAGAAAGGAGGGACATGGCAGTATAGCAACCTTGACTTTTCACTTCAAAACTACCAAATTAAACTGTCAGGAACATACAATACCATCCTATTACATGAAGTAATATGCACGTACTATATATTATTAGAGTGATTATATGAACGTACTGAACGACACTTTGCTTGTCACTGCGGCTAATGTGTTGCATTTCTCTCCCCATTTGTTAAAGCAACAGAAAGTAATGTCACAAAGAAGGACATATCCTTCAAGGATTGACAACAGTCAATAGCATTAGAGGCACTGAGGCAGTGGGAGGTGCACAAATCAAATTGTGCTTAAGGCCAACATAGGCATGAGCAGATCCTGTTTGTTGCTATGGAAACAAAACATCATCTTGTGAGGTTGTTTTCTCCTAAACTTTTCAGATCGTCACAAAGCAGCATATTACATTATAAGTAATTTTTGGTTTTCAGCTCATCTCCACAAGAATCTATGGTCTGAGGTGACTTTAAGAGCATATTTTCTGTGATCTCAGCAGTGTTGGGAAAGTTCACCTTGATTAGGAACTAGTTCAAAGTTCAGTTCAAGTTACTCAATATGAATTAGTTCAGTTCATCGTTCATTCTTCCAAATTATGAACTAGAAGTTCATGGATCCTAAAATGAACTTTTTCGTTATTTTTTTCTTTCTTTTTTGTGTTATTATTGTAAACTTATTATTAACCGTTTCTGACGTTATCCTGTAGTCAAAAAATCAGGGGAAAATGCCGCCTCATCAGGGCGGAAGTAAGTACCGGTACCTTACCCCGGGGTTAACTTCCCTCTGCAGGTTCTTAGAACACAAGGAGCGGTTTCAGTGAGCTTCGTTTTCAATGTTTATTTCCAAGAACGGGACAACACCTGCTCCGGTCAACGGTCACACTCTGTACATTTAGCTATTTTTCTCCGCTCCCAAAAACTCTCTGCACCCTCTCTCTCTCTCTCTCTCTCTCTCTCTCTCTCTCTCTCTCTCTCTCTCTCATTTATGATAATGCTGTGTTTTTATCCCATTTTATGCCTTATAGGACTCAATAATTACAATGTGATGAGAACGAAATATGAACTACATAAGAGCGCAGTTCAATAAATGCCAGAATAACCGCGTTCACAACTTCCTGTTCATTTGACAAAAGTGAACGAAGCGTTCACGTTTGTCAAAAATATGATATAGTTCATGAACAATCGTTCAATGAACGCGTTCAGGTACAACACTGGATCTCAGCTACCTCACCTGCTCAAAACATCATTAATGACAGAATTATTTTATGGCTGAAATTCTTTCTGAGACAAACCAGTGAGGGATCATACAAGTAAAGATTGATGAGCAAGTTAAAAATGAAATAATACCCATGATTGGCAAAGTAACTTTTTTTTTTAGCATTGTAGGTAAAATATTCCATGAGACATATTATATTAAGTCACATGCTTCTGTCTGGGCTTTTCCTGTCCATTAGTGCTATCAGTCTGCCACTTTATTTGGTAGATGCCACAGCAGGATTATTTATTACTTTATGGAAGAAGACGAACAAGATAAACAAAGAAAGCAGGAGAGACCAGACCTGTGTGAAAGACTTAGAGTAGAGTACGTTAGCCATAGGGGAGACTGGATATTGACTCCACATTCCTTGTCTATTCTTCACTGCTCGCTCGCTTCATTTTTACCTTCTTTTTCATTCCCTTACCTTCCCTACTGTTACATATTTTACAATCAGCTCTTCTCCTGTCATTCATCTATCCATGGCTTTCACACAGACCTCCACATCAAAAACCAGCTCAGTACAAATGCACTTTTCTTCATGTAAAGACTGTAATGTATGTGAAGTATCTACTGTAGGGTGACCATGTGAGGTTGGCTGAAATTCGGGGAGGGGAGGGGGGCGTTGTCACTGTGTTGACGTACATAGTCAAAAAAACATACATTTCCAAGCTTGTCAAATGAATGTTATTCAAGTATTTAATAGTATAATTAACATAAGTGTGCGATACACATACAAATGTTACCTTGAAAAAGGCCTAACATTGTTGAATGTGGAGACGTGGGAAGTTGAACAATAACACAATAGGATAATAATGAGGCTGTGCTTCAAATGTCTTTAAGTCTCCATTTATCTATCGCTTTTGTCAATGAATATTTGCGCTGGTCACTGTTCGCAATTACTATAGCAATCGAATAGAACTATAATGTGACAAAGACAACCAAATATCCAGGGTTGCACAAGCAGCCTGAGCAGCAGTCATACAGAAGGGAAATTGTTTAAAATGTTTACCTGGGGATAACAAGTCATTATTTGGTATAAGTCAAATTTTCAGGACATGTACCGCCAGATTCAGGATTCGGGACAACAGCTTAGAATTCGGGACTGTTCCAAATTTTTCAGGACATCTGGTCAGCCTAGAACAGGGGTGCCAAATCCTGGTCCTCGAGGGCCGATGTCCTACACGTTTTAGATGTCTCCCTCTTTCAGCACACCTGCCAGTTATTACCATTTTATTGTAGAACTTGACGACTGGCTGATCATTTGAATCAGGTGTGTTAGATGAGGGATACATCTAACACATGCAGGACAGTGGCCCTCAAGGACCAGGATATGGCACCACTGTTCTAGACTGACCAGATGTCCCGAAACATTTGGAACAGTCCCGAATACTAAGCTGTTGTCCCAAATCCTGAATCTGGCGGTCCTAGAAAGATCTTAGCTTAAAGAAATCAGATTTTTATTTTTTATGTTTTTTACCTCTGCAAGCCTTTAGTATAAATTAAACACAAAACATGAGTACAGTATCTGTACAGACATAAAATATAAATATACAGGTATACCAGTGATGAATGGAGGAACCCTGATACATAAGACACTAGGTTTGAGTCATAATATTAGAGTATGTAAAGAGACTTAAAATGGAAAAGAAAAATGCTGGAATACAAGAAAAAGTAGTTATCAAGGGGTGATCCTGCTCCCATGACAGAACAGACAGACCTTGCAATAGGTGTTATGTGTACAGAAATGTGTACATATAATATACATTTAGTACACAAAACAAATGGGATTTTTCCAATATAGTGATGAGTGATGATCTGCATTCTTTGGCTGACGACAGGGATAAGATAAGACCCGAGCTTCACATATCCAACCGTAGGGACCAGGACAAAAAGGACGGGACATCAAGCAAACACATGGCACAATAGACAATCTAAAGACAAGAGAGTGACACACACAGGGGACAGAGACAAGGACAAAGCAAATGAGACCAGATTGTAGCCAATTCAAAATGAGAGCAAAACTCGCGTTCACTGAGCACACAGTAAATTTTGCAGTGTTAAATCAACACTTAGAGAGTTTATTTAACTTCTTCTAGAGTGTATTTAGTCCCATTGTCTCCAAATTAACACTGCAAAATCTACAGTGTACTGTGTATCACAAACTCAGCACAGGTCTGAAAATACTCCAAAATATGTATGTTTTCTTGAAGTGGCGAGACCAAAGTTAGTTCTGGTCAGAATAGTTAAATGTTAGCAAATTAAAAAAAAAAAAAACTCAAGTGCAACTTATGGAAAATTCTGAACTTTTCCACATTAACCACAACACTTCAAATGTGACCAGTGATGCTGTACCAAGATGACGTGTTGGGAAAAGCTGCAAGAACCCCTAACCCAGAACTGTGACAAAAGAATGATGTCTAGAAGTAAGAGTGAGATAACATTGTTAGATAGCAATCTGTTCCTGAGGAGTATGTCAAGTAATCGTCACCATGTAGAGATGAGTTAGTTTTTTGTTTGGCTAGTAGAGTCCAGTAAATAACAGACTAGGGTTTTTTATATATATAATTTATAGATGCTGTAGTAGTTTTGTTCCCAGTAATCATAAAATCGCCCTGACTATCACCAAATCTTGAGGAATCATGTTCTTTTTAAATACTGACATCACTGACTGAACAGACAGAATATTTGCATTTGAAAAGCTCAATGTCAGCCCCTAAATAATGTTGTCGTTTTACTTTTTGGTCGATGCTCCGCCCATCACCCATCTACCAATCATAGAGTCAGTAGCGTTTCAGTTTCCAGGTTGCCAGTCCCTGCTGAAGTGGTCATAAATGTCTGACATTACTAGACCTAAAAGCCCTCTTTTTATTCCCAAATACACACTGACAAAGTGAGAAAAAACAAGAATTTTTACAGGAGATGCTTTTGAAACATAGAGACAGATAAAAGCAGAAAGGAATTCGAAGACTGACGCCAGCTCTCAGTAGCTCAGTGGTGAGACAGCGGGCCCGGGCGGCAGTGTTTTCTCCTGGGCAGAGCTGCACTGTGTTCTCCCATGCCGAGCTGCAGAGCAATCTGGGGCTTGAGCTGTGGAGCGGGGGTTTGAGAAAAACTGTATAAATATCTGCATACTGTACAACTCACTGCTTGCTATGGTAGCTCCTTGTAGTAGACACTGATACTGGATGTGGCAACCATTATTTAGGGGGGAGTCGGAGGAGACACCACAATATACAGTAGGCATGTTCCCACAGAGTAGTTCTACGAACCTAGTTCTTAGAACTATGTATTCCTAGGGAACCTTCAGGTTTGCACACCAGGGCAGTAGGAACCGTGGGAGGGACAAATGTGACACTAACATCTGTCACAGTGATGTATTCTTTAAGCTCTAAAGTCAACAATCACACAAGGAAGTAGAAGACAGCACTACTATAAACTAGAATAGAGAATGAGGAGAACACAGCGTTTATGTTCAGTATCACAGGAATGTTAATTATGGTCAAATACAGCGTCTAATGTCAAGAATGGAGGAGTTTACAGAGAGAGTTAGGAGAGGCAGGTGATACTATGACGTCTGTTAATGTCATAGCTTTGGTCTGTTTATTTATTACCTTTTCCGTATTATTTCCAACACACAGCTGACACTACACAGATGATTTTAAAGATAGCAGTACTGCAAGATGAGGAAATGTGGAAATAGGTGTGGTCTCGGCTCTATTAATTACCAAACACCTACATCATATAGTTCCTGGAGAACTAAAAAAGACCCTGCCTGCCAGGAGGAACTAAAAAGCAATGGGACTGTGAGGAAAAATTACAACCACATCTGCAAACGGATGTTGGCAGCTAGTGTTCGGTAGCCACAAATCATGGCTGAAGGATAAATGGAGAACCGTGCTTTCCTACGATGTTTACCAGAAGAACTTGGTGGGCATCGTAGTAGACGAGGTTATAAGTAAACGTCACGTATAAATGGTAAGTTTAAACCCCTTCTGTTGATTTATATACGGTACCTGATGCAAACTATTTTCGCTGATTAAGTTCAACGTGAGTGGCTGAAGGGGTGCATCAATCAAGATGACAGACAGATTTTTCATCTAATCACATGCAAGGATTTTATATAAGGCCCCTCCTTTGAAAACAGATCGGTTTCAGAAGGGTCCCAGATGATATTGTGAGATACCATCTGGCGACAGTAAGGTTAAGAAAATGTGGCATTTAATTAAAAAATGCAGTGTTATGACAAAATGAGGTAGAAAATGATTACATTATTACCTTATTACATATTGCACTGTCATTATATGATGTGACATACAGGGTGACATAAAGTACAGTGACATAACACAAATATTAAAACTGCCCCATTATGGTTTATTTGAAGGTAACAAAAGACATGGGTCATGGGTGAGGAAAATGTCCTATCAAACCTGACAACACTAGTGCTTTAGATATTATTTATTTATATTTTTGTGACATTGTCTGCTTTTTCTTGACGTTATTTAGAGGCTGTTTCAAACTAGCACATGAGAGTATTGTTTGCACAAAGTGAACTGAAATCTTAACAGTCTCTGACATGGTCTTTGGTAATGGGTGAGGAAGAGTTAGTGGAAAGGTTTTAGCTTCAAATCAAACTGCTTTGACATTGGCACAGTCCTGCTGCCGAGGACACCCATCCAAGGTTATTCTGTTCTATGATAAAATGACACTTCTGACTTGTGTTTTCTTCCTTTTTAACAGTTGGAAGAATGATATATGAATCAGAGGCCAAGACATCACCTTATTAGAGTTTTATAATTTACACTTGGGTTATATTCTGCCTGTCATTGCCATCTTTTTTTCATCCAAACACTCACTGTATACCTTTCATTCGAACAGCTTGTATTACATTATTGAATGACTGCCCTTGTCAGTGATTCTTGTTTGGTAAAAGTCAAATGCTGCAGTAAAAAATAGATATCCAATAGTGATTTTTTTTCCCCTAATTAACAGGCTCCAAAGCGTCCTTTGGTTTCATGGTGACTGATAATTGGGTTTAATAATGAAAAGTCTGCACACAGAAGAAGACCAATACATTTTTTTTGTATCGAACCTACTTCGTAAATAAGAGTAGACTAATATTCTAGAGGCAAAGGATTGTGTCACTGGGTAAATGCATTAGTAACAGTTGCTGGAAATGTTTTGTTTCACTGTTGTCTAAGATGTGAAAGGGACAGAAATGTACAACTATGGAAACAGAACATGGTGTCCTATTGAAGAAGACATTAATACATTTCACCATCCCTACCATGAATAACATATTTCTCACTATAATATGATATGAAAAATAATTAATATTATTTGATTTGAAGCAAATCAGACAAAGAGTTTCAGAGGCATGAAAAAAGAGTGCTTAGTGATTTAAACTTTTGAGCACCCCTTTGTTCCCATTCTAGAAATAGTAAATTGTCCAAAATCAAATCAGTTCTTCATCTCCATGATATTCATTGATATGGCAAATATGACATTAACATGAAGGTTATCTGACATAAAGGACAGCTGGCAGCAGCAGTAGGACCAAAGATATGACATTCCTCAGCTTCTTACAGTTTCTCCTCAGTTAACATTGCATATTAATCTGCATGTAAAACATTCCACCTTACTGCAGGATTTGTATTTTATTGTAGCCCATAAAGACCAAGTGTTACTTTTACAGCAGTTCCCAAATAAAAGTATCTGTCTATTTAACTTTTATTAAGTGAATTATCACTATTATATTATGCTCTTTATTTTGCATTTTTCACTGGACACCATACATCTTTCTAGATTTCATTTACTACTTTTCATTTAAATGTTAATTAAAACAAAGTTTATTAAATAAGAGTTAACTTAAGAAAAAGTTACTTTTTCAGCAAATATAACATTAACTGCACACAAAGACACTTTCACTGTTATTGGTGCAAATCCATCGGGCTGAACATCCAAACACGTCATGTCTGATAGCCATGAAAAACTTCAAAACTGTATTTTACACCAATTATTTATATGTATTTATAGGATTAGTGGATCAACAGTTTACATGCATTTGGTTGCCAGTGGACTTTTTAAGGCCTTTATGTTTAACTGTGAGACTGTAGCCGATCTAAATTCCATAAACGCAGGACAATGGTTTTGATGTTACATTTGCGAAACTGGAAATAAGCAGATGTAGAAACAGGCAGCTGTTAAAATCCAAAAATGAAAAAAAAAATAAAACATAGTAGCTTAGTAAACCACCTGAGACAAAACTATATTGAGCCATGGCCTTTGTACTTCAGCACAAGAGTATAACAATCAATGTTCTACCTAAACTACTGCTTTAACCTTCACAGTATCATGGTTTACACCTTGTCTCCTAAATCATTTAGAAAGCCTCATTCAGCACACATCTTCTCCCCAGCCACTCTGCCTCCCAGTCACTGGTGTAAATGAGAGTTTGATGTAAACAAACTTCCCGGGTACACAGAGTGAAATGTGGTAAGTTAAGCCCAGGGTAGTTCCACAAAACACAGAGGCACTGAGCCCTTTGGGTGTGTGGGTATGTGTGTGTGTGTGACGATATAGTCCGAATAATTTTTTTTTTTTTTTAAACTCACAAAGATGATAGAAAAGTACTTTAATTAGGGTGTAATAGAACACACAGTGGAGCTTTGGCATAAGTTGAGGGACAGAAGAAGAAAAGCAGAGCTGTTTAGATTGGTTTTCAGATGGTTTTTTATAATATATTCAAACTCAAGTGAGTGAGGTGGGCAACAACTTAAAAACTTCAAAGATTATGCACTGGAAGCATTTTCACAGGTGAATTAAAAGTGGTAAATAGCAGGGATAGTGGGAATACATGCATTGTATTAAGTGTGCTTGCAAGGCAATTCTTAAAATGATGGTAACATATTTGCAGAAGTGGTTAGAGAGGAGTATCTTGTGAATGTGAAATTACAAAGAAATGCTTCTCAAAAGAGCAACTAGCAAACCTGACCTCATTAATTTCATGCTCAGATTTAACATCCATAGACATATACAAATACAAAGACATTAAACGTGCATTTAAAGGTACATTAATGCTATTCAGAGACAAATAAGCATATGCATATATTGCTTACATGCTTATTAATACATTTAATCATGCAGAACAGAACAAGTTAACATGACAAATAGGTGCAGTATGTTACGAGAGAAAAACAATGAGAAAAGCCTATATGAAGTAACACTGTACAGTACCTGGAAGTGATGAAACCACCTCAAATCTGTTATTTTCTCCTCAATTCCCAGGCTTTTCCCCCCTTTTTTTGAGCCATCATCCATCAGTACAAACCAAGCCTGTGAATTCAACGCTCCCCAGGGAAGGGCCTCCACCAATGGGGACAAAAACAGGGCAAAACCACCCCAGGGGAAACCACACACCCTCACGGTCACACACACACACAAATGCATACACACACATACTATGTAGGAAAACTGGTACACATGCAGGCATTCACAGATATACAGGAGCACAGCAGATAAATAGCCAAACAGACTACACTAAAATCATTTTTAATGACATTGGATAGTTACCTCCTTTCTTATATTGATTTATCTCTGCAGCTTTACATTGGCCCTATATGAATGATGTGTCATTTTCTCTGTCGCTGTCAGTCTTCCTTCACTCCTATCATGTAGATGGAGTCTGCAGACAGCTGCCATGTGTACAGTATAAGCTACATCCTATCAGCATAATATACCAGGCAGATGTGTTGAAAGTTTACATACTGACACTCAACCTTACATAGGGTTTACTGTTGATGTGTGGCATCATCACATTTTTTTCTTTTCTATTGCCTTGTTATCTTCACAGAAAATTACACGTAATCCCAAACAAACAACAGCAACACAAGTACAGTGTCTGCACAAAGGCTGTCAAGGGAGAGATCAGCCTTGATGTGGAAGATATGTTCATCTGTCTGGGACCCAAGCACCAGCTCCAAAGCCTCTAATGTACAGAGAGTAGCATCAGAGAAAACACAACATGTGCAGTACGTACATCATATGCACTGTTTAATACACAGTATGATCCACATCCAGCTCTTTGGATCTTCTGTTAAGGCTGATGTAGTATGTATGTCCATTACCTTGGCAGATAAGGGAGGCGTAATTACACCAGATTGTGTAATCCTTTGCCAAAGCAGTCCCTTATAGATGACTCTTAGTTCATTAAAATCCATTCTTTACAATCAGAGGCCAACTCCCACAGTGATGTCTTTTATTGGATCCCTAATCAAGTCTCAGAGGAGAATAGTCCATAATATGCACTGAGCTTGGTGAGTGTATATTACACACCATTTCTCTTGATTGTTATTTTACCGGCATCCAATTAGAGAAATTAGGACAGCGCTATGGCTGGCTTATCAGATAGCTGCACAGTAAAGTCAACCATGGAGAAGTTCCTAATGGTAGTGTAATAGGGAAATTTTCAGTTGGCCGTATTTCATATTTCACACATAATGCGATATCTACAGCAATATTCTGTAGGTGGAAGTTTAAATGGGTAATTTTTCAAGCATAGCCAATTACGCGTAAAGCCACCATGCAGAACACATTTTATTGATGGAACTGCCACTGTTTTTAGCCTTTTATTAGAAATTGTTAGGATGTGAAATTACAGTTGTATGAGGAATTCATTGTGTTTGAACATGCTTCCAATTGTTGGTGTGTATTTGTGTGTTTTCATTACAGAGGCTCCTGCAAATTTTAGAACAGAAAAAAGGAGAATAAATGTGACTTGCACACCCATAAAAGACTGCAAAAGTGAGGGCTCAGTGCTGTTCTGTAACAATTAATTTAATTTCTATTTATTTGATACTCTTTCTTCTTTGGTAGCTACCTAATTCTATTATTGCAACCCATGCAGTTATGTTAAGACTGAAAGATGACAGTTAAGTCATTCATACTGACAAGCAGGACAAATTGCTAAATGTATATTTCTTTCTCTTTGCCTCCCACCCTCAGTGTTCCATAAGAACACACAAGTTTCTTTCACAGGAGTATTAAGCTCTGAGACCAGCACACTGATTTAATGTAATTTATTCATACCAGCACACTGGCTTCAAAGCAGGAAATTAACATCTTTTAATTTCCCATATTAAATTTCACACGTTCAACCTTGAAGTTAATTAAAAACATTAGACACAAGTGCGCTATCCCACTTGCTGTTGCTGGTGTGGCACTGTGCGGGGACTCACCAGGGCTACCTGACATATGTACACCCACACACTCATAGAGCAGATACAGTGGACCAACTGGCAGCATGCTGTTTTTTCTGGACAGGTAATAATTTCAACTAGAGGCGTCATCCAAGATATAGATTTAAGAGGCTCAGCCTCTCCTAGGAAGGGCTAAGTGCTGCTCTCCCAGGAGAAATGTTTCCACAGCCATAGAATGGTTGTTGCCTATGAGTTTTAAAAGTGGCAACGGGCTGAAAATCAATAAATAATTTGGCTTTGTTGTTGCAAGGACCATTGGTCGGAATTGCTTATAAGTGTTGATATACAACAATTCTACTCCTCCCTTCAACAGTAGGAATTTTTAATAACAGAATAATGATAGAGTAATATTGCTCTGTATTTACATTAACCAGTAACCAGTCTGTATATTACCACTAACCTTACATGAAAACGACTGAACCCTTTTCCTTGAAATTTGTTGGAAACACAGGGCATTGGTCAAGGGTTAAGCGGTGTGTTTTGGAACAGGTAAGCAGTGACTGTACTGGAATGCTGCAAGTGAACTCTCCAGTGGATGATGTTGCACATGCTGGTTGCAACAGGTGAGGGAGGTATGTAAACAACCCCATGATGGCAATAAAAACACCTGCAGCAAATAGTACAGCCATGGTCACACTGCCAGGAGCTTCACATCACAAGTAGACACACAGTCCTTTATGATTACATGTCTGAGGTTATATTATGAGAAGCCGGGCAGGTCAATAACACTGTCCAGTATATACCTGTGTAGTCATGTCTTCAAAAGACCCTGCATTCTTCACTCCCCGAACACTCACTGGATTTTTTGAGGGCTGACAGTTCATGAGTTTTGTTGACAAGTGATGTCATATGACTTAATGATCGATGGCAGGAAGGGCTTGAATTTCCTGTCTCTCTAGGTCCATTCTCTGACCCCAGTGCCAGCCATTGTCCCACTGCAGCTGCCTCTGCATAGCTCCTCAGGTATCCTCAGAGAAGGAATACTGTATGTATGTAAGCATTATAATCAAGTAATATTGTAATTACTGTCGAACACAACAGTAAATAACTGAGAGTATATAGATGTTAAGATATGTATGTTAAGATAAAAAACAAAAAATAAACGCAAAAAGGTGAAAAACAGAGCTGCCACCCATCACCATGTTCACTCAGTTGAGAATGAAAAGAATGAATTCTATAAATCATAGGAAAAGGATGTCTCATAGGTCACATCATGAGCTTTGATGAGTGCTGTTTCATTTTCTGTGGAATTATTGAGCCATGACAAGGTAAATTTAAAACATATTTTTATCACAAACGCGAGATCACTTCCATTTAGAAAACTACCTCTGACCACTGCAATTTTTCAATCTTACAATTTATCCAAAGGACAGCTGCCAGTGTCCAGTACAAGCTCCTAATAGACAGCATTCTTTCCACTGAAACACTAGTGTCATCACTTTTTTAAATTTTACATTAAACCAGAAGAACAACAAGAGCTATAAAATAAATTGAAATGATTTACCATCATTTCAGACTCACATTTTTCATGTATTACAATGATGGTCAGTAATTATACCGTAGACTCCACTGTGGGTATTTGCATATTGCATCAATTTACCACCATCAGAAAAGAGGCCACATTGTCATTAGATTAATTCCCCTCAACAATGCATCCTCCTACCAGTCCTCAACTCGACACAATGACTATAAGTGCTACATTACTTTAAGTCATTACCCCACTCTGGAGGGGTTTACACATTAGTGTGAAGCCAGTGTGCTCCCTCTAAATCGGAGTCTCCATTTCATGGAATTAACCTGTGGACCTTTGTAAGCTGTGGGTAATGCGAAGCCACTAGCATGTAATGTGTAGTGTGTGTGTGTGAAGAACCCCACTGACCCCCAGTAACAGGCATATTAGTGGGTTATCTCCAGCTGTGCCTGCTTGAGGAAAGTCCAGTGTTAGCAGAAGCATCCATGATTAGTGCACTGCTCATTAAAATATCAGTAACACACACATACCACATATGGCCTTATACGCACACAATTCTACTTGCTCACATATGACATTTGCAGTAGGAGGTCCACAGCAAATGCAAAAACATACACATATGACAAACACCTACAGAAAAAAAGAATAATTGTGTGTCAGTATTAATTCAAAAATGCACGGTGAGCTGCATAAATACCTATACAACCCAAATCATTTCCATTCACAACCATAAAAGACATGGCAACGTGAACTAACAAAGAAAATTATACATGCAACATAAGAAAAGCAGTTGGTTTCAGTTACAGTATAGGCCAGTATAGGTCTGGACTTGATCATTTCGTAACTGTCTTTGACTAATCAGTAACTTTAGAACTTTAGACAGTAACTATAGACCTCCCTCACAACCATTTTCCAGTATTACCGTCATTAGAAATGAGGGGGTCGAGAAAATTCATAGTATATTATGGAACAGTAAAGGTGTGACTATCGTTTTGCAGTAATGACTATTAGCATATCCCTCATAAAAAAAGGCTTTGAAAAGATTAAAAGACTACAAATGTCTTCATTAACATTCAACAGATTAGTCAACTAATTGACCTAGACAGAGCAGTTCTATTAAATTTCTAGCAGTGAAGAAGACAGGTATGCTAAAATGCCCGAACATCATGGGGGGGGTTGTAATCATGCTTACAGCCTTTGCCCTAAAGCTTTGCTTTTATTTGACTGTGACTCAGTGTTATTTGCATACAGACCTGCGTTCTCTGGAGCTCCAGCAGTTTGGCTTCCGGCAGCTTCTTCCATAAAGACTGGGAGTCACAGAGGGACTCTGCAGAGCTTACTTTAGAACAGCTTCATCCTTCTCCCCAGTTTTCTTCTCACACTACGGGCTGTTATCCAACAGGGGTATGCTCCACTTGCCTGCAACAAGCGTATCTGCAGGACTTCATGCTTAAGGTTTACCGCCTGTTGAGAAGGCTGTTGCTTGGAGCTAACGTTGAGAAGATGTCTTTGTGCACCCTATGACCTCTCCTCCAGAATGCCTCCAGGCTCAACCCAGTGACTCCTTTTTACCCTCTTTTCATGCATATACATTTCAGATCTGCCATCACTTCTCACACTTTGTACTTTATTGTAATTCTGATCATAGTTGACTTTCTTTTACCTGCTCCAACATTAAGGTTAGAGTGGACAGAATGAAGCCTGTACATGGATTTACTCCAGGTGGTTCTCCTTCAGTGTTCGGTAAAACTGTTGTTGTTCTGTGCACATACTTCCTGAGCTAAGATCTCTCTATTATCCTTCCTCTCCTTCTCTCACTGCCAAAACCTATAATGCAACTCCAGACAGCCAACTGCCGTATAAGACCAACATCACAGCCAAAGTGCCATCCCGTCAATTTACTCTGTACAACACCTATTGATCCATTTCTCACAAAAGCAGTTCCTTGTCCAAGTTTACGCCATCACCTTCCTAGACTACTACTACAGCTCACTGCTGGCAGGTCTCCCAGCATGCATTTCTCCAATTAAAATTTTCCAGAATGTTGTCATTTGAAAAGTCTGTACATGTAAAAGTTTAAATGTTATTAACAGGAACAGGGGCGTCACAGCCATTTAAAATGTGGGGGTGTTCTAGGTTGTGGCACATGAGCAAAATCTGAATCTATCATCGGAAAATTAACAAACAATTATCCATTAATGGTTACATTTTTATATTAAAATTAATATGTGGCCGAAAATAATAACAAAAGTGTGCTTTTCCTCACTTAAACATTTATTCAATTCATAAGTTGAAATAATGAGATGAAAAGTCAAAATTATGTGATAAAGAGTTAAAATTATGAGATAAAAAGTAAAAACTATGAGATAAAAAAAAACTGATGAAAGTTTGATTTAAAAACAAAAAATTTTTTACAGACACTATCTGTCTTTTTCTTACAAAAATGTTTTGCCCATGTCAGGGGGTACTGGACTAAAAATATGTTCCTCAGGGAGAACACTGCTGAGAACCACTGTCTTAGTGTATATGTGACAGAACAAGACATAGTTTAGTTAACTTAGTTTAACAACGGCAACATTTGTCATTACTTACTGGTTGATGACTGTTTGCTAACACCGTGAAGAAGAGCTGAACTGAGGTGTGCTTCATTTAGGAATGCTGTTGTGCCGCCCGGGCGGGTAAACAGTTTAAACCATAGATATTGTAACAGCCCCACAATGTTATTGATGTTTGTTTGGCGTGAATGTGGCTAACAGTAACTCTTTATCTTGTAATAAAAAGTAGGTGAGACCAACTCTCCGTCTGTTTCCTGGATCCAGTGGAATGATACAATATACAAACTCAAAGTGGAGGGTATGAAATCATCTGGTTGGAGAAGTGGGGGTGTCACAACACCCCCATCCCCCACGGGTGTGACACCCATGAAAAGGAACATGGAAAGAGCCAAACTGAACACAAAGAGCGATATATAGAAATCTAGAAAGAGATCCATGAAACCTAAACTCAGAAAAGGTGCACTGATATGTTTAATAAGAATATATTAATAAGTAGCACAGCTTTGAACAACCATTGTTTGGGTTTTCAAAAATTAACTATGCAGATCACAGTGTCCAAGGCTTGCTGCATAATATACCAGTGTGATTATGTTCCTTTTCTTAGTTAACACTTACTTCTCACCTCATCCTCAAACAAATGTTCAAAGTTCAAATAAAAAGTGACAGCCCAAGTAAGTATTGTTGTGAAATTAATTTGCGCAAAAATAATTCTAAACCGTGATTATTTCTCTGACAATAATCCTAAAACCAAAATCTTTCATTGTTTTACACATGATGTACACTAAGTTTCACGTACATTGCAAATATAAGCAATAAGACTCAAGACTTTTATGCATATCAAAGAAAGAACAAATGTAAATTACCATCTGCCACAGACCTAGTTATTCTAAATTTGTATCCCATACATCATAATATGATACATCAAACAGTGCTGAGAATATGGAAAAAAAAAGTGTATGAAATTTCTGAATATTTACATTTTCTTCACATCTCATCCAATTATAGAGGAATGCATTAAAATATCCAATAAACTCTCAAATATTAGCTGTATTTTTGATCAAGTTGGACATATTGCCACCTTGGTTTGGAAAGAAAGAAAGAAAGAAAGAAAGAAAGAAAGAAAGAAAGAAAGAAAGAAAGAAAGAAAGAAAGAAAGAAAGAAAGAAAGAAAGAAAGAAAGAAAGAAAGAAAGAAACAAAGAAACAAAGAAACAAAGAAAGAAACAAAGAAACAAAGAAACAAAGAAAGAAACAAAAACAAACAACTTAACAAAGGAGGAGAACAGCTCAGTAAAGTTATAAAATAAACACCATTAAATGTGTGGAATCAATCTAGTAAGTATAAATAATAAACAAGAACAAGGCAGGAGGACCTCCTAACTCTGGACATGAATGTGGGTCAAACTGATTGATATGACTGTATGAATACAATAGTATCCAACAATATCAATGCATTTGCAAAAACATTATCTTCCAAATATATTTATTGACTCCATTGTGTTTGAATTATGCAGTTAAGTACAAACTTTGGTTCTTCCTAAACAAAGTAACGCAATCGTCAAATGGTTTAATTTGTGCAAATATGTGCTACTGTGAATTTTAGCTTCACTGGTTCAAGGTGTAAACATCACCTTCTGAGCCAAGGACATGCTTTTGAATATTCTACAACACTAAGTGTTATGACAGTTAACACTCCATATAGAATGAACAAAGGCAAAAGTTTGAACAAACAGTATGGAAGGAAGAAACGTCAAAACTGCTGCTGCTACTGCTGCTAATAAGTGTGCTGACAATAAATTGTAATTTTAGAGAATGCTGTATGTTTTTACAATGCACTTACACTCCTTTGAAAGTTAGCTCAAAGTGTTGTTCAGATGTTTTGAAAAGAAAATAGGCCTCTCAAATGATTATTTTTATTCAGATGAATCACATGGTTGCTACAGATTAATTTTAATTAAATTTAATTCATTTTTAATCTATTAATTCATTTTACATGAACAAACAGACTCAAGAAAGAAGGGGATATATATGTATTTAATGTGTTTGTCGCAAGCAAAGTGACAAAGTGATAGCCAAAGTGCTGGTGGAATCCACAACTGATGTATGAAATCAAACCCCTTCTTGCATAGTGTGTATAATACTTCATGTCAGTAGACTATTCCATTTTGGTGGGGTTTTATCACGACCGGATTAACTGCCCATTTCTTCATGTGCAACATTAACTGTATGGTGGTATAGGTGTTTAGAGTCATTCTGCTGCAGATGCTGCATTAAAATGTTTTAATCAGATTAATCATGATGGTGGATTAATCTGCATTAATGTGTTACTTTTGATATCCCTAATAAAAAGTAATTAACCTAATAATATATGTATCTTAGATGCATCCTGGGCATGACATTTAAATATATCCACCTAATGCTTTGTAGGTTGAGCTAATAGTAATTTGAGTTACTAGTAAACCAAGAGGTTGTGATTTCCAAAACTTAAAACAAAACAAAAACTATGTTAAACTTCTATTATATATACAACCACTTGTATTGTGCCTTCGTTGGATGTTGATAAATAGTCCCCCTTGGGATTTCTGTCTATGGTCCACTCAGGGGCGGAGTGATATGGTAACGTGAATCTGAAGTGACAAACTCGTTGCCATTGGCAGCAGGTGTTAACGGCGCAGCGGGCGGTTATCGAAAAAAATCCACCCGCTGAAGGCTGGGGACGTCAATTCAAAGTGAACGGGAGCTGTTGGAACAGGGACGGAGAATAAACCTGGTAAATTAAACCAGAGGAAGTTATAAAATTGCTAACAGATTAGCCTGCTAGCTTTGCTTAGTTAAGAGAATAATGACTCCAGCCTCTTCTGTTATTAACACCACCTCTAGGTTATGAGCATGTGTCAAACATGTTTGACACATGAACACGCATAAGAGTGTATGTGTCTAAACACTTGTAGGCGCAAAGTTTTTCATCAGTGTGCATAGAAGGCTTGTTAATTAAGTACATATACGTCAGGCTATTGTATACTAGGAAATTTACCGATATCATCCATCCACTCTTTTATCAAGTAATGATCCGGTAGGTGATGCTCACTTTTAAGCGCTAATTTATTTATGTAGCATTCTAGATCTTGAAAAGACATAGTCTGACAGCTTTAAATACCGGTTTCGGAAAGTCCTGGCTGCGCGTGCATCATTCGGTTAGTTTACAAACATGTCAGTTACGGCGTGCGTGAGGCAAAGTGCGTTCACGAACCGTAGGAATTTTAAATTGCCAGGGTAAAGGTGGCGACTATTACTTTGTAGCGAAAGCGAAGCATGCGAGATTAACTTTACGAACTCAATACACTCAACAAGGGCACATTTACAGTTGTTTTATTTTTCCCATGCAATCGGGAAATAAGCATTTATAAATATAATATATATTTTCAAATAAATCAGATAGTTGTGGGCCCCTGATCCATGTGGGCCCGGGGCGACCGCCCCCCCCCCCCTGCCCCCCGTACGCTCCGCTAGTGGGTCCACTTGTACTTAAATAGGTTATTACGGGTACGCTGAGGCTGCTGTTTAACTTTCGTAACCTGCAGGCAACCAGTTGCTGTCTTTTCCGTTGTGACTCAACATGTTGTATGACTCTGTCTTCTTTGGCTCGTCACAGTGCAGCGACAAGACCAATCTGACACTAAGTAAAACATTTGTTAGATAAAGACTGATGAATAATGGAGAAACAAACAAAGTACTGTCACGCACTGACGCACAAACATGCAAGCAGACACACGACACTCAGACACAAGTGCACAAATCACAACACTACTCATGCAAAAACATAGATGTAGTGAGTAAAGCCATACATAAAACATGCACTGTTTTGTTTTCTGAGGATCTGGATGTGAAGGTGGTCCACCTGAGAACAACCATGAATCAATATATTATTAAGTTTCCTCCCTACCTTCTCTGGGTGTCACACACACAAACACGCATGCTGTGAGATGACATTTCGATGAAGCAATAAAGGCTTGTTCCTCCAGCTGGCATCTGCAAGCTCAGTGGGGAGCAGAGGTGTCTCATATCAGTTGTTAAAGTTGATCATATGTGAGGCGCACACGTACATGCACACACATGGTAACACATGTGCTTCACATGCAGCCACATAAACATGCACTAGAAACACAAGTCTAATCACACAAGTAGCCCACTTATGCTGGATATCAGCCAGTGTTTTCATCTCACGTCCCCTTGAACCCTCCTACTGTTTTGGAAAAGCATTTGGAGAGGAAGTGAGTATTTTTAGAAAGGCAGTGTGCTGCATGTTTGTGTTTTCTCTCCCTGGTGGATAAATTCCCTTTCACTCCAACTATACATATGAAGAAAGCGCGGAGATATGAAAATATGTGCATCTCTTAAGTGCACCAACGGAGGGAAAATCCACAGCCAAAGTGACATACACACACTTGGAAACAAATAGACATACACAGCAGGACCCAGTGCAACCTCTCCATCAAATTGCACTGGAGGGACATGTAGCTCTTTAGGCAAGGTCACTCATTCATCATCTAAATCTCTCCCTGAGTCACCCACTCACTCAGTCACTCACTCTCTCACACACACACACACACCTCCATGTTGTTATATGCTGTTATCTTCATCAGGCCAGAGCTGCAGGGCAGTGTAGAGAGGCTGCTCCGCACATTTACTCCCAGATTTTCTGTCACGGGGGTCAACTTTTGTAAATACTCTCACCATGCTAACAGCTGCAGTTTGAAAGAAAACAGAGGATAAGGAAACAACATAGAGAGGACGAGAGATTACCCCATGAGATGGATATTTTGCCCTGAGGACAGTAAAATCAATTTACAGTTCACTATAGCGGCTCGTTGTATTGTATCTCAACTCTTCTGGAGTGCAGCATCATGTCATCTGTTTTCAAGTGTCACTACATCCTGAGGAAAATGATTTCACTCCAGAACTCACAATCGGGTCCTGATATTAGCACCAACCAAGTGCCAAAGCAGGTAGACTTCCCAATTGTCAAGTAAACCTCAGAGGGCAATCTGCCACACAGCCAAGTACATGTTTACACCGAATCAGTGACAGCATAAAGAAACTTCACTGAGAGTCTCTGCTGAGTTTAGCTTTTAATTCACAGATGTACCTGATGTTGTCTGTCAGTGTCAGACTTTAGTACACGCCAGGACAGGTCTCCATGATGCGTTTATGTACACAGGCTTATATCCGTTATTGCTGTTTTGTTTTTTTTTACTCCAGCATTATAGCTAATTTGATGCAAAATTCACAACAATATCTCTCTTCTACATTCACACAAAATAGTGTAATTGAAAAACAGGCTGTTTTACAGAAAACATTATTTTGTACCCAAGGACAAAGTAAAAATATTTCACTGTGACCTTCTGTCTATCCATTTTATGAATGCAATTCATCAGGCTCAAAGCAGTTTCTTCGTATTTTGCACAAATGTTGACGTAGAGGCAGCAATGAAATAATGTTGGTGTAATCTCACATCAGTCCATTGGTCAGTTGTCTGTCAATAATAAAGGACAATTCGTCTTTTTTGGTGAAACCCCATTTTTTTCTGTGCTCGTTCATACTACACATTAAATGCAACTTCTATCAGATTTGAGTATGAACTGAAACGACCCTGAAGTGACTCACATTTGCAAAACAGATGTGAACCATGTAGGCACACACACATTTTACCGACCCTTTCCTATCCTGTGGCGTTTGTCGGATTTCAATGATGTAAAGACAAATGTGATCTCGCTGCTCAAACTCAAGTCAAATTGCAAAATATCAGATACGTATTAGTATTTAGGACCACATATGAATGTGACCTGTTTTGGATTTGAAAAACATCTGATTTGTGTTGTTCAAACTGTTTTTAACAGATCACATGGGCAAAAAAAAAAAAAAAAAAAAAGGATTTGGGCCACATTTGCCTACAGCTTAAACACACATACGGTTAGTGGAAAAGAAGAAGTTCATGACATTTGGTATAAAACTCTTTTCAAATCCTGTGTCTTCTATGTGTTTAGTTTTTGGTGACCAAAAGTTGAGGTTTTTGAGACCTCAAGGAGCACATTTTTGGCCATGACTCATAATTCAGGAAATTAAATGAACAGATACCAAAGTAGAGATAGAGGACACATCTGACTGAGCTAATGTTTCTTAATTCACCCCCCCCCCCCCCCCCCCCCCCCCCCGTACCCTTGATTGTTAAGTCATAAAGTTAAGCACAGGCATATGTATATCTCTTCATTCTATTATCTCCATTTTGCATGCAGTCCCTGACCTTGAAGCAAAAGAATCCCTCAATGTAACACATGTATCTCTGTTTTGACAATTCTGGAGCTGAGATTAGTGCTAAATGAGAGCTCACTAAGAGAAGGGTTTTAATTAAAGTATGTAATTGAAAATTAATTACCCCTCACTGGAGTGGTACGAGGCTCCCCTTTTCTCTCCACACTCTGTACCATGAAAGGAGAGAAAATTAGATGGCGAATAACAGGGGTTTAGCCATGTCCTTTCCATCGTAATGACAGGATTCATTAGAGCGCTCAGCTGTGTGAGTGTGTGTGTGTGTGTGTGTCAGACAAATTGACCTATCATTACATTCTCCTCAGTCATTTGCCGTTGCCTCCCTATTGTTTCTGCCACTACATATGTCCATCCAACAACAGAAGAGTGTGAGCTCCATATTTTCTGAGGCGTTTATATTGTTGTTATAATTAGCTCTAGAATGAATACTGATGAATCTATTCAGGAATTTTGGTCGTGGCAAATTTTTCATAAAGAACGTAGTGAGCAAATGTAAAACACAACATGTAGTGATAGAGAAAAGAACAGGTAGTGTCTATTAAAACCCTAATTTGTTGTTTGTTAATCCAACTGTGGGGTGGAAAGAAGAACTGTACAGCATCAGTACAGTTCTAGTTATTTCTCTCAAGCTTTTTATGCAAATAACTAGAACATTTTTGACTGCAAGAGTACATAAAATGACCATGTCCTCGAGGAAAAGAGCCAGAACGTTCAATAAGTGGTTAATTTAATTTCCCTTCCAACCTACAATACATGTATGCTATATTATCTACTTCTATTATGTAGTTACAAGGATGTTGTTCATTCCTATTCGTGTAAATTCACCAGAGTTAGCAAAAGATATAGTTTTATCCCTATTAAAATATATTAAAATATCACCCTGGAAAAAGAGACAAATGTCTTAACACAGACTGTGAGTAATAAAATGTGGTAAAATACAATTAACCAACATTTTGCACATTGGACAAAATAGTAAAAGACTACAAGTGAGTGAATTCTATTTGACGATTTTCCAAAAGGGGTGAAATTTATCTTTAAATTCAATTGACCTCATTTTCAGACAATTCTGTAAGCCACTGTGACCTGTGGACAGGAAATTATAATCCACTCCTCTCATGTTTTTCCTTTAATTTGTCAAACATTTGTGTCTATATAAGTATTAAATAGTATTTTTTTGTCAGGTAGTCCATAATACACTACAGGGCACAGGGCATGTTTCACATTATAATCAAATAGTTTACCTCACATTTGTTTGATAATCAAGTGAATAACAGCATATGACATTCCTCCTTGTTCTTTTTGATGCATTCTATTTCATTTGACAAGTTAATACACATAGAAGCAAATTAAATTTGATTTAAATGAAACTGGGTTGCATAACGCCTCTGTACTTTAATGAATTAGTAAAACGCTTTGGCAGTGATGTCCAAATGCTGAATGTTAAATGATGTTCTCCATGGATTAGATAGATTTGTTTAATCGCTCTAAACATGTAAATAAGCTTTTGCTGTTTATGTTTGTGGGTGAAAGACATTTGATTTGCAAAATGAGGGTGTATGCATAATTTTGCTGACTGACAGACAACCATGACGGTGTTGTAAAGGCATCAGCATCCAGCTCTGTAAAGCCACTGTGAGGGGTTATGTTTATTCCAACGAGGGAAAAGACTGATGGGATGAGCATCAATGTAGGTGATGTGCAGAAGAAAACAATTGGCTGCAAAAATACTGACAGAAAACAGAAAGAAAGGAGGGGGAAAAAAAGCCAAAGGGATGTAACTATAATATGACAAACTAAAGAAAGATACAGGGAGTGAATGTCATTAGTCACTATGTACTGCTCTCTAATTTTCAAACATGATTCTTCTTTAATGCAGAAGACATGTAAAGTGAGTGAACAGAAGTGACAAGGAGGTTGTGCACTGTACAAATGCAAACCTTCATCTCAAATGACTGGATGAGAGTAATTGGTGGTAGTTATACCAGGTCTGAGCTTACCTTAACAGCAGCTGCTGCTTTAATATGACATCAAAAAATACAGCACACCCTTGACATTCATTAGTCTATTTTATGTAGTTAGTGTGTGTGTGTGTGTGTGTGTGTGTGTGTGTGTGTTGCAGAAACCCTTCTTATATTGTTACTTTAGGGCAGAAGAAACCATTGATTTTATGCTACAACTGTGATCTGAAAGAACAACTTTCCACATTTTAAGAACTACAACCACAGAACAAAATGTCATCAAGTTTTGCAACAGTGGTATCACATGCAGAAACATTTTCAGGAGTAGATGGAGGTACATATTTTTAACCCGTTAAGTTTTTGTTTCTTTATTTGTTTCTTTCCTAATGGATTTGAAATTAAACACAGATTTGCAACCAAAAAAGTGGTTTGAGAACAAAAGACAGTAAGTTGCAATAAAAAAAAAAAAAAACAAGCTCAGTCTTTTTTGCTTCAATCTTCAAAAGTTTTTTTTCTTGTAAATCTAACTGCATTTCAAACCGTTTCTCCGTTATGCTGTTTTTAGGAGGCCAATTGATAATGAGTTGAATATACAGTTGAAATTTAAAATTTATTTCATACAGTAAGTAATGGATTTCCCTAAATAGCATCAGTTAAAGCCTGCACGGTGCCTAAATGTCAATGTTCCTGATATACCAGAAAACGCACCACTGAGTATCTGTATGATGCTTTTTTTTCTTACTGAGATTATAAAATGCACATGTCACAACAGCTGTGCAGCAGATCAGCTGATCAGTGCTCAGATATTCAACACCCAACTCTTTCATACAGAATGAGATATGTGTTTTTCATAACGCCATATGTTTAATTTTTGAAGCAAAGAAACATGTATTTAATGATATATTGTGTGAAAAATATTAAATAAAACATTTTTAATGCTGCTAATGCTTCTTCATATATTTTAGCATATTCCAATACTAGTCACTACTCATTTCATAGAAATTCTAATAGTAATATGTTATTACAGTCTAATAAGCATTTTATTTGCACACAATCATGTTAAGAACAGCATAGTTCCATCAATGGTATGAAATGCCATGTACTGTATGAGATGGTGCATAAGTGTTCACTGTGTTAGATGATATGGAAGTAAGACATGAATCCAACCATGGATATATAACAGCTTAGAATAGCTGTAGTGACCACTGTGCATGAAAGGGTTATTGTACTAATCATGTAGATGTTCATAAAAACTCAGATTAGAGTTGAGGTTTATTATATCAGAAACAGAGAAAACTGAAGAAAAGTAACTTTTTAGATAAAAAATATCAATGACTGAACATAAAAAATGTGTTCATTTATAGTAGGTTTAACTGGTGAATCAATGTTGTAGAAGATGATGGCGTTTCCACGTTCACTATGGAACCCCTGAATGTCCAAATGGGTCATATCTGATGACCATGAAAAGATCACAAACCCCTTTTTACAACAATTATTTACATGAATTGATAGGATTAGTGGATCAACACGTATTAAACAGTTTATATCAGGAAGATGATTTTGGTCGCCAGGGTGGTTTATGAGTTAATAATAAGACACATGGTGTTTATAGTTAAATTATGTTGCACCTTAACTGATTTTATCAAAATATACAAACACTTCAACAGTGATTCATAAAGAGCAGGGCAGTATCAAACCAATCTGTGTTTGGTGCCTGAATGATAGGGTAAAGCAGGTCCACAAAAGCTCGTTTTCTTTTTTTCCTGAAACAGATGTTGTATGCAACTGAAAATGAGGTTGTTGAGAGTGGAGCAGAGCAGAGTAACAATAATGATAAAAGGTTAAAACCCACCATGAATGTGAGAGAGCTAAACAGTTGGAGCTAAGTACAAGTGACCCGTTTCAAAAAGTCCACTTGTTCTGTTTGTTCCGTTACTGTCACATGGAATAAAGCTTCAAACTCCATTTGAATTCCCAACATGAAAACGTTAAATTAACAGTGGGTTAAGCTGTGAACCCTGCCAAAGTGTTTAAAAGCAGAAAATACATATACTAGCTTGTTATGTGTGTATGTAATACTGATGTGTATGTGTCACTTTTATTAAATTAAACATTGCTTTAAAGCGATTTCACATCTGGCTTCACATCGAAATTAAACTGAAAAATATTTTTACCTCTTCTTGTGAAATGATTGTGACTGTGATTCATTCTTGATAAATGAAGTGTAACTGGGACTCAGGATGTAATCATTGTACCTGGTCAAAGGTAATTACTGATGTGTATATGAAGAAAAGGAAGAATGCGTCTGAAAACAAAATTATTCCAGCTTTACAGGTAACAGTGTGTTACAGTACACCGCAAAAGTCATTACAGCAAAATATAAGAATGTCATGTTAGTTTAGTTTCTTAATACCCAGTAGTGAATGAGAAATACATGGCAGTGGCCAAAAAAAAAAAATAAATTAGCACAGGATATGGTCTGGGATACGATGAAAGTTCAGTGGCAGATTTAAACAATTTTGCATGGGATGGCAGGAGGTTTATAGAAGACGATGAATGGGAGTATATACAGGGTATCTGCAGGTTTCAGGAAGCTATATTTATGACTTTGTAGAACAACTTTCAAAGTACCTGGTCAGTTATTTTATTTTGCCATGTTAATCATGGTGCCCTGCACCTAATGTTCCATTTTAATTTGTCTACGACTATTTTTTCTGCTGCTAAAGCGCAAACATGCAATGAACTGTGTCCATCTGACATGATAAAATGCTTAACACTAATTATGCATTTGACAAAACCATTACAAAATTTTCCAAAGCAAATACAATACTATATATTTAATTTGTTTGTAGAATTTGAAGATCTTTAACCTCCTAAGACCTGAACACTTGCATGGCATGTATTTTAAGTTTTTCTTGGCTATTTTGGGTGGGACCTGGTGAGTTTAAAAACACAGAATTATCAAAATTATCAAAAATACAAAAATCTGGTGTATTGGGATTAAATGTATATAGTTGAATTGGTGATATATACATTTGCATTACCCACTTAAATTCTATCAATCTTAAAGGGGAGTTTATAAATTATTATTATTATTATTATTATTATTATTATTATTATTATTATTATTATTATTATTATTATTATTATTATTATTATTATTATTATTATTATTATTATTATTATTATTATTATTACCTCACATCCATCCATCTGATTGTCAGCAACTTTACACAAAAGCTACTGGCATAGGGTGCACCCCCCCCCCCCCCCCTAAGCTAGCAATATAGCCATCTTTATCAAAAATACAGATACTTTTTTGTGTATTTGATGGCTGTTTTAATAGATACTTCCATAATTGGATGAGACTGGGCCCAGAAATACCCTGGCTGTGGAATCTTCTGTGAAAAATATGTGAATATTCTGAAATGTCATACACTAAATATCTTATTGGATTTTTTTTTTTTACCTTCTCAACAGTGTTTGACGTAATCTACGATGAAACACTAGATCTGTGGTAGGTGATATTTTACATGTGTTCATTCACTGATGTCTTGAAAACTCTTATTATTAATTAATTTATTTACTTGTTTATTTTGCAGCATATGTTAAATGTACTATACATTATCTCTACAATAGATTTTTATGGATCTCTTCCCATCTCAAAATCTAATCTTTTTTTATCTCCATTATTTTTCATCACACTAGAAATGTTCAACATTCTGTTTTTGATACATTAAGAGTCTATCACAATGAAACAAAACCCATGATGAATAAAGATGATAGATTATGAAAAGGTGCAGTCAAAACTGAATATTAGATGTGAAATATTTATTATCCAACATGACAATGTTGGATAGGTTTCTTTCATGTCATCAGAATTAAACATCTATGTATATAAATCAGATAACCATTATGTATTTTATGAAACTGCATTTATCTGAGAACTTTGGTTTCTCTTCAGGTGTCAATTTCACACAGTGTTCACTTTTAAACTTCAAATACTGAAAGAAATTATTTTAAGACTACTATTATGACAGGCCTCTTTATGTTTTCTTTGCAATAAACCAGAACATTTTTTTTATTTTTGCCAATTCTGTTTTCAGGAAAAACTTACATCTGGCCATTAACTATCATTGTTTTTAGCAAATGTATTATCAGAAATAACAGTAAAGCAGTTTTCAGATTACAGAAATACATTTTCAGCTATTTTACATCTGCTCAAACATGCTTTTTGCTCTTGAACATTCAGTATCCATATTATTTTCAGGTGTTTTTTTAAACCTGTGTGGAAGTCTCTGAAACATTTCCTTTCTATTTGTAATTAGAGTCCCACATATCTGCTGTAAAGTGTTATACTGTATTGTGTCAGAAAGCTCATGATCTCACCTGAAGTGAAAAATGTAGCACCGGATAGATTGCAGGTGTTAAAGGGTAAATATCCAACACATTTGCTTTTTCTAACCTATGTATTGTATAAACGTCACTATATCTGAGTGTGCAGCAGTTTTTATTCCTCTAGATGTCCCCTAATATCACACACTGATACCTTTAAATATCAGATTGTTTGCGTTTTTGATACCTTGACTAATAATTTAGAGATGAAGTAAGGCAAGGCAAGGCAAATTTATTTGTATAGCACATTTCATGTACAGGACAACTCAAGGTGCTTTACACATTAAAATGATAAAGATGCATTAAAAGACAATTAAAATCACGACTTAAAAACATTTTAAAGCAAATAATAATATAAGTAAGACTTATGTTGACAAATCCAGGATCTCTTCTGGATCACCAGCAAAATGTAATCATTTGTTCCTTGTGAGAGTCCCAACACATCCTGAAAATCCCCCCCCCCCCCCGCAGACATTGCTCTCACCCCATCCTTTTCACACTTTACAGACTTCACAAGCACACACGGTCATCTGCAGACATTCTCTGACATCTCCGACATTATTGGCTGTGTGTCTGAAGGGAATAGGGGGGGGGGGGGGTCATCACAGGCTTATGTGGACTGGTGTGACTGGAACCACCTAGTCCTCAACACTGGGTAAACGAAGGGGATTAAGACTGACTTCCACAGGTCGCCCTCACAAGACACACAGGTGAACATCCAGGCCTTGGACATTGAGATAGGGGACTCTGTTAAGTACCTAACGACAAATTGGACTGCAAAGTGACTATAATTTAATCTAATCTAATCTAGCAACACGCATCGTGAGCTTGTAGTTTGCCTCAAATTTGGGGTCAAGGAGAAAAGTCATTGATGAAATTTTTGTGTGAAAATCATCACACTACCCAAAATGAGACACGTTTGTGAGCTGCAACAGCATAATATATGTAGTTTTATCAATCACAAAACTCCATCACCAAGCCCGGTGGACCAACAGGACAGAAACAGACAGGTATAATTCAGAAAAATGAGCAGTGTCATGCCCTAACATGAAACACTACAAAGAGAGATTTCATCATTTAACACAGCAGCTTGACTGCCTTTCACAGTCCATCATCATCAGAATGAAGCCTGATCTAAAAGTTGAAAGAATTACTGTTTGAGTGATGAAGTGGCACCTACGCAGACACACACTCATTTACACTTATGTACGCGCAACTATGTTAAACAGACACACACACACACAAAAGGATACGCAGTGTGAAAGTGATGAGCCTTGTCAAGTGCAGATCAGAGAATAATGTAATAGGATATGCGAAGTTAAAAACTGAGGAGGATAACAGCACAGCAGCTTTTGAAGTCTAAGGCCATCTGGACGCTGCAGTACACACGTCTGAAGTTCGTGTTTGTCACAGTATTTGTGTGTGAGGGGAGATATATGTATGTCAGAGGGGAAAAAAGAATAGTAAAGTGAATTAAAACTGCAAGCAAGCAGTCTCAAAGGCCTTCGTGACCACCTCCCCACGTGACTGATGACAACAGCTGACGGTGAGATGACATCGTACAGTGGGCAGGATGCGATATTCTGCTAGAAACGCATGCATTTGTATAAATATGTAGGGGGCGCTATCGAGTGACCCATTCCAAATGTTGCGTGTTGAATGGATGTAGAACTGCGAGTCAAATTTCAGGCAAATCTGTGTTTGTATTTCCGAACTACAGCCACTTTAGTAAAGACAAATTTGTAGGTGGCGCTATAGAGGAAAATCACAATTTCTATTGATAAACTGGTGTAGGGCCGAGAGATAAATGTCAGAGTCAAATTTCAGCCAAATCAGTGTTTGTATGTCCGAGTTGAAGCAATTTATGTAGTGGTAATTTTTCCCAAAAACTTCACAAATTTTGCGATGTCGTAGCACAAAAACAATGCAACTTTTTCAAAAAATTTTGTGTAGATTGTGTTTACTGATGTTGAGTTCATTGGGCCCAATGGCCAAGGAGGAGTTCGTTAAATTCTGATGACAGCAAAAACCATGACTCAAAATGTTTTCAATTTCAATCCAAGATGGCGGACTTCCTGTTGGTTTATGGGCGTGGCTATCATAAAGTTTTTTTGTTCGTCATCATATGATGTAGACACATTTCTTTGCTGACTTTTACGAAATCTATATATACTCGCAATTTTTCACACATCTGAAGTGTGCGCAAAATTTGGTGAGTTTTTGTGCATGTTCAAATTACAGTTTAAAGGGCAGACGTCAGAAAAATAAATAATAAAGAAAAATAATAATTTAAAAAAATCGAGAAACCATGCAGGAACAATATTGCATTTTTCTGACCTCATGTGAAATCTTTCGACCTCCCCCACGTCAGTCTGGGGTCAAAGGTCACATGTGAAACACTTCCACTCATATCAGTGACCCTCAGTGGCCGTGGCCCATAGACTCCCATTCATTTTGAGCAGGAGCAAATATGCAGTGCGTGTGTGTGTGTGTGTGTGTGTGATGTGCACATGCTCGGACACGGCTTGCTACTGTAAATGTGTGAGTGTGAGTGAGTGGTGTAAGTCGTCCCTGGCTACCGTGTCCCTGGGATATTTCATCCCCTGTCGATCACAGCAGACTCAATAGGTCTTGTACCGACGTGGTCCGTGGCGAAAGTCCTAAAAATTGACTGATAGTTGAGGTAGATCATTGACTCAAAGACCAACACAACTAACCAAAAGCATCAACTGATCTAACTTTAAAATCACTAATCCTAATCAATACATTTATATATTTCAGGTAATGTGCCATTTCTCAGAGGTATCAGATATGGCCCATTCGGATGTTCAGACACTGCAACATTTAACAGTAAAACCAATGTAGTTTGACAGATGACAGTTGATGTAGATGCTTCTTTTGATGTTCAATTAAAGCATTGTTTATGTTTTAAAAACGACTTTTACTTCAATTTTCCATGTTTTCTTAAAAATCATATATTTTAATTGGGTCTGACCTATGATCGTTTCTATGTTTAAGAGATTAAGTAAAGGAAAACATCAGCTTTTCATTGATAAATGCAAATGATAATATGATAAAAGGTGGTAACTGAGGTTAATATATTGTAGGGAAAAATTAAATCTAATGTCATTCATAGGTCTTATAAAAGTTAAATAAAAAAGGATTTGTTTATGCAACTATCATCATATCTTAAGTTATATAATTTCCCTTGTTGCAGTATTTAATGAGTTTGGAATGACAATGGGCTTTATAAGTTAAAAAAACAGCACTTTAAAAAAAGTATAACTGTATAAATAAGTGTAATATTTCCCACCCCTACACCTTATATCTTAAAAATCTACCAACCAAACCATTCCTCTGTGGTATGTAAGCTTACCACATGACTGCCGTCCTCAATCTTATCCCCCTTTTTTAATCACAATTTCTTCGAAAAAGGTTGAGACTCAGTGCAGCTATCCAAGATCACATCTTTTTATAGGATGTACTGCTCTTGCTTTTAAAATGAAATTATACTTTGGTATCACATTTGTAGTCCTTGGCATACATATTCATGCATACTCCCTGTGCGTACCGGCTGTCCCATTTACCCATAAGTACAGCTGAACTTGCTTTTTGCCAGTATTTAAAAATAAAATCACATTTAAAAGCAAAAATGAAACATTTCATCTGAGATAATGTACCGTATTTGGCTTTCCTTCAAGACGAGCACATCTCCGAAACAGAAAAATGTGTATAAAAAGTGAGCTATGACTTTTGGTCGTTTACTGTAGATGGCGTCAAAAAAAGCTGCAGCATACTGAATGTGAGATCCACTGACTTCCAGCCACAAACACTCACATTAGGGCAACAGCAGCAGAAGCAGTAACAAGCTTGTTAGGAAGGCGAGTGACAAACGAGCCAAAGCACATTGTCCTGGCATTAGAGATGAGCAGAGGTGTGAAAATGTCACCACAAATAGCCCCTGGTCACCAAATGTCACCTTTCCACTCCTCTGCACTCCTCTCTTCCTCCTACTCTTTTTTTTTTTATGTGCCTCACCTCTCCTTTTTTTGCTCTTCTTTTCCCTTTATTCACCCTTTTTCCCTCCATTCTACACCTTCCTTCTCCTCGCCGTCCTCTTCTGCAGCGCTCCATTATTCTGCTTTCTTTTTCATGTCATCAAAAAGGGCAAACGGGAGAGAAGAACAGAGCAAAAAAAAAAAAGAAAAGTTTTCATTACTTTGCCCTTTCCTCATCTCTTTTCTCCTCTGCCCACGTACCCCTTTTTTTTCCCACCATCTGATCACCCACCACTCACCTTTTCTGGGTCATGGTCATTAGGACAACCAGAGCAGCCTTCTCTTTTTGACAGCCTCCTGCAACCCATCAGAGATTCCACTCTTCCACTAAACTAGTGGTGACTAATGTGGGCAGTGAAGTCTCTCACCTGTGGATTCAGGTGAGAAGGCAGCAGCTCATATGAAGAAGGATATACATTAATATTCCATGTAAGACAGACAGCATAGTCTGCCTCTATGAAACTGGGTTTATTTTAGTATCTGGCACATTACCAGCTTTTTGGACCCAATAATAAAAAAGCTTTAGACATATTTCCCCACAGGATGTACCTAATTGCCACAAATAAATGCAAACATTATAGTCTTGCTCTAAGCCATCCCAAAATTAATTAATTTTTCATAATATATTGGGGCCAAAATAGGACCAAAATTGAGATTTAAACAGCTACCTACAGTATTTGTCAATGCATTTTATCTGGAAAACATGGCTTGAAATAATCTTAAACAGCACTATAGATAAAGACACTTTTACATGTAATGATGGTTTTTTTTAATCCACATTTTTCATGAATAATTTCATAGTTTATGTTCATGTTTACTGGCCTCTATAATATGGTGTTTTATTTATTTATTTATTTATTTATTATAACTGTGGCTCTGTTGGTAGAGCAGGTTGTCTAATGACCAATGGTATGGTGATTTGAATCCTGGTCTACATGTTGAAGTGTCCTTGGGCAAGACTTAATTGCTCCCAATAGGACCCAGTAGCACCAGTGCATGGCAGCCGCACCTACTGGTGTGTGTGAATGTGAGGAATTTGTAAAGCGCTTAAGGCATCATGGGTGCATAAAAATGCATTATATAAACTCAGTCCATTTACAATTTGTTGTTTTTTTGTTAGTTTGTATTTTACCATGGGGGGGGTGTTAAGTCGGTGATGTAAGACGGTTATGTCAATTATTTTTATTTTTCTCTATGCAACATATAGAGTGGCAGCAAAGATGTTGCTGTGGCACAGCTTTTCCACAGCTAAACCTTACCAGTGGAAAGACTGTGTTGCCCAAAATCTCTTCCTTCAGCACCAAGAAATTTTAGCTATTTCCATGCTCCCAAGTTTGTGGGAACAGTTTGGGGATGGCCCCTTCTTGTTCCAACATGACTGTGCACCAGTGCACAAAGATATGGATGAGAGAGTTTCATATGGATGAACCTGACTGACCTGAACAGACTCCTGACCTTTAACCCCATAGACCATGTTTGGGATGAATTAAAATGGAGACAGAGCCAGGCCTTCTGTCCAATGTCAGTGTGTGATCTCACAAATGCTTCTGGGAGGAATGGCAAAAAAAAAAAAAAAAAAAAAAAAATCCCTCAAACCTACCCCTAAACCTTGTGGGAAACTTTCACAGAAGAGTTGAAGCTGTTATAGAATCAGAATCAACTGTATTGTCATTTGGCGTATCACAAGGACAGAGCAAACAAAATGTGTATCTTGTTACCGTCTCCCCAGGGCAGTATCCATTTCTGGATACATCCACAGCTGCAAAGGTTGAACTAGCATCATATTATACCCTATGGATCCAGAATGGGATGTCAAGTTCATATATGAGTCAAGGCAGGTGAGCAAATACTTTTGGCAATATAGTGTACAACCAATCCAAACATTTACAGACCAACAGTCTTGATTCCACAGTTTTAATACTCTCTTTAAAATCAGTCAAACAGATCAACCATACCAATTAGGATAAGTATGAATAATAACCACAATGTGATAGTTGATTGACACTTATTTTCAGTAACTAATTGATAACTTGTTTCAGCATTAATACTGCCAGGCTTTTGTAAAATGTAAACATTTTTCTAGTTGAATCTGACATCAGATGCTTTATGAGCCGATAATTTATGAAGCTGACAGGTGCTCTATACATAGACATGTGTTCATTACAATGACAGAAACTGGTCTATTGTCTAACTGATGACTGACTGTCGCCACAGTTATCTAAGTTTCCCACTGAACCAGGAGAAAAACAACTTCAGAACTGAGAATTCAGTGGAGCAAAAAGACAACATTGACAGAACATAATATATCCGTGAGATGAAACAGGGCTTCAAAACAGCACACGGAGGCAGAAGTGAAACTTAATTACCATGGCAACAGAGATGCTCTGTCTGTCTGTTACTGTGCAGAATTGTGAATACAGTACCTCCATTGTGAAATGAAATAATTTTACAATTTTAGCATTTTAACATTACACAGACAGCATCACCCAACCTTCACAAGCACCAGGAACACATGAGGAGACATTTTACAGCAGCGTATAAATTAAAAAGCTATGTTAGATTTGTTATTTAAACAGGATTCCAGATCATATTTATCACATGTAGATGTGCAGGTACAGTCACAGTGCAATGGAATTTCCACAAGCGACATATGTACAATACCTTAATTAACATAAAATGTATGTATTAACATGTGAATATACAATGTAGACAACAGTAATATGTTTCAGTATGTGCCATATGTTGTGGTTTGTAAATTGTCAGCACAAGTATTAGCATCTATGTGAGGCAGATTTTTTGTGTTTTGGAGTGTGAAAGGTTTTTTTTTTGTTTTTTTTTTCCTACTTTGGCCTGTTTCCCTTGAGTGTCCCTGCAGGAACCTGATGGGGTTCACATAGTCTGTATGTATTTGGTGGACACAGTTGTGCCTACAATATTTGAGTCTTGGCACAATGTACCAAAAATTTAATTAGCACTTCCTGAGAGTCAAACTAAGCCAATTAGCAGATATTTCAACAAGTTATTCTAGAACAATAGACAGACTTGTTTCGTCACTAACCTCACTTTTGACCCATAGGAGAATTTGACAAATTAGCACCACAGCATGAGGAATGACATGGAGGACAATCTAAAACATCTGTACTTTTAATAAGAATTAATATCCTAAGAATGAATAATGTGAAAGTAATTTTCCTCGTGGTCAGTGTATTGTTTCACTGTGAGGACAGGAACCATCCCATAATAATCCACAGAGTTCTATGTGATTCGTTCAAGAATAAAAAGAAAAGGAAAAACTGCAGTGTTCTCTTGCGCAACCTACATGAAATGTCCTTTACTCACCTCTCCTCTTTAAATTCTTCTCACAAAAATCTCCTTTTTCT
This sequence comes from Siphamia tubifer, assembly GCA_020466265.1. Taxonomy (NCBI): domain Eukaryota; kingdom Metazoa; phylum Chordata; class Actinopteri; order Kurtiformes; family Apogonidae; genus Siphamia; species Siphamia tubifer. The sequence continues at coordinate 23,018,324 of CM035789.1, forward strand.
CGTCTCTTCTTATGCAAGCTAACACTAAAACCCCTCCTGCGGTTTTTGAGGCCTGTAGCGTACAGGTCATGTGTCTATAGTGCACTATGAACAGCTGAATCTCCATATCCTGGCACAGAAATGATAAGAGGAAAGACGTGATGAGATAAGAGGAACACTCACTTAAGTCCAGTTCAGATAGATTTCATTAACCCAGATAGAAATTTGATATATTCAAGCACAACATGAAGAGGGCTTGCCCCCCAACTGCGTATATTCATGCTCCAATCATTTTTAAAACATATACATACCTTCCCTTTTCAAGATATAAGATTGATATGATAGATAAAAGAAAAGAGGGAAGCCCATAAAGCAACTATTAAAGGATTATATTTTCTGTGTTTTCCTCCACCAGAGCAGAGCAGTGAGCAGTCAGGAGAGACAGATGGGTGGTAAAACGCATAGAGTGAGGAATGAGTGTGTCTTGATGTGAAATGGAGGGAAGAATTGATCGAATGGACTGAAAAAACTTCTGGCAAAATGGAAAGGGAGTGATAATAAGTTCCTCGTTGATAGTTGTAAAGCTATTTGTAACGGCCGTTTGACTGCACATTGCCGTGCTCTGCCGTGTCCAAGTGTGGGTCTCATTGTCTCTCCGTCTCGTCCATCAATAATGTCTTTAGGACTGCACATGTTACCACTTCAAAAAAACACTCTGACACAGAAACCTTCAGCCAGGAGTATCAATAACTTCATAGTGATTGATTTAAGGTGGCAGGTTTATGTTTTACTAACGTAAAAAAGATAGCGTCCCACAACCGCTTGCATCAAACTGTCACATTCATCATTCACGTTCACTCAGTGTTTTCTGCATGACTCTATCAGTAAACATATGGCTGCCTCTGTCTATTTACTGCATACAGTGTATTGGTATTAACAGCACATTATACAGTGCTCTCTGGGGTTATTTGCTTAAAGAGTTTCAAATTGACTGATCAGTCATTGATGGACAGGATGGGAGCATACTGACTCCGCCGTGTCAGCTATTGATAAGTGAATCGATCATGCTGATAGCCTGTGAGAGCTTGTTTACTGGCACGTAACCTATTGAGTACTCTGAAGGATTAGACTGTTTAAGCACTGGTTTTATAGGAACTAAAGAGTGAAACACAAACTCTGACTAACACAGTGCTGCACTTTTATGTTTGATAAGCACATACGAGGCCTGATTTACTAAGATCACAAATGTGCTTGCTTGTGCTAAAAAAAAAAAAAAAAAAGTGTGTGTGCTATTGATTTGCTTGTCATGGGTAGTCAAACAAAAATTACCTGCGCAAATCACGAAAGGTGCAAAGTCTTGGAGACTGAGTATGCTATGGGGTTGTTGTCATGGAGACAGTAGACTCGAAAAATTGCTTTGGGATACATTAGCACTAATGGAAATAGTGAGAGGGAATGATCCAGATGCACAGAATGTAACGTTCAAGGAGTTTTATCACAGAAGGTTTTCTGTTACTCTTCCTTGTGTCTGGCCTCAAACCATCCCTTCATTCATCTAGAAGTTCTAAAATGGCATTGTGGGTAGGAAAAATGTCTCAATTACTTTTTCTTTTGTCAGTTAAAAAATATAGATGTGAGCAGAACAGATTGGTTCTCTACGTTGCCTTTGGTTGTGCCTATGCCGCCTCCTCACCACAAAAACTGCAATCAGTTTTTGTGCAAAGCTGTTCCAGTTTAAACCTGCCTTTCAGACCTGCTAAATATAAATGCAAAATCAGTTTCAGATTTGGTAAATCAGCTAAAAAAAAAAAATTTGCATGTGATTTAGGGTAGCTGTGATTCAGGTTGTCCAATAATCAAAAAGGTTGGTGATTCCAATCCCACTTTGTCCTCGTCATGTGCTGCTGTGTCCTGGGGCAGGACACTTTATCCTCCTTGCCTCCAGTGCTGCAACTTACACTGGTGTATGGATGCATACAAATGTTCCGTGGTGGTTGGAGGGGCCGTTGGCACGAAATGGCAGCCACGCTTCCGTCAGTCTGCAGCTGTGGCTACAGATGTAGTTCACCTCCACCAAAGGCAGAAGTGTGAGTGAATATATATACACACTTTGAGTATATATTCATAGAAAAGTGACATATAAATATAATCTATTGTCATTATTATTCCCTCTGCCAAGGAGGTTATGTTTTTGCCTGTTTGTTTGTTAATTAGCAAGATAACGCAAAAAGTTCTGGATGGATTTTGCTGAAATTTTCAGGATAGGTTGGTAATGGGGAGATCTGGAAATAATAAAATTTTGGTGGTGATCCGGGTGGGGGGGTGGGGGGTCTGTGTTTCCCTAGTTTTTGTTTAATTCAAGCAAAAATAGAAATTTATTTGAAACTTGTTTTTAGAGGGACATTTTGTCTAGTGCTTGTTGGGGGGGGGGGGGGTCAAACCTATGGACTGATTTTGATGAAATTTTCAGGATGTGTTGGGAATCTCACAAGGAACAAATGATTACATTTTGCTGGTGATCCAGAAGAGATCCTGGATTTGTCAACATAAGTCTTACTTATATTATTATTTGCTTTAAAATGTTTTTAAGTCGTGATTTTAATTGTCTTTTAATGCATCTTTATCATTTTAATGTGTAAAGCACCTTGAGTTGTCCTGTACATGAAATGTACTATACAAATACATTTGCCTTGCCTTGCCATACTTCATCTCTAAATTATTAGTCAAGGTATCAAAAACGCAAACAATCTGATATTTAAAGGTATCAGTGTGTGATATTAGGGGACATCTAGAGGAATAAAAACTGCTGCACACTCAGATATAGTGACGTTTATACAATACATAGGTTAGAAAAAGCAAATGTGTTGGATATTTACCCTTTAACACCTGCAATCTATCCGGTGCTACATTTTTCACTTCAGGTGAGATCATGAGCTTTCTGACACAATACAGTATAACACTTTACAGCAGATATGTGGGACTCTAATTACAAATAGAAAGGAAATGTTTCAGAGACTTCCACACAGGCTAAAAAAAACACCTGAAAATAATATGGATACTGAATGTTCAAGAGCAAAAAGCATGTTTGAGCAGATGTAAAATAGCTGAAAATGTATTTCTGTAATCTGAAAACTGCTTTACTGTTATTTCTGATAATACATTTGCTAAAAACAATGATAGTTAATGGCCAGATGTAAGTTTTTCCTGAAAACAGAATTGGCAAAAATAAAAAAAAATGTTCTGGTTTATTGCAAAGAAAACATAAAGAGGCCTGTCATAATAGTTGTCTTAAAATAATTTCTTTCAGTATTTGAAGTTTAAAAGTGAACACTGTGTGAAATTGACACCTGAAGAGAAACCAAAGTTCTCAGATAAATGCAGTTTCATAAAATACATAATGGTTATCTGATTTATATACATAGATGTTTAATTCTGATGACATGAAAGAAATCTATCCAACATTGTCATGTTGGATAATAAATATTTCACATCTGATATTCAGTTTTGACTGCACCTTTTCATAATCTATCATCTTTATTCATCATGGGTTTTGTTTCATTGTGATAGACTCTTAATGTATCAAAAACAGAATGTTGAACATTTCTAGTGTGATGAAAAATAATGGAGATAAAAAAAGATTAGATTTTGAGATGGGAAGAGATCCATAAAAATCTATTGTAGAGATAATGTATAGTACATTTAACATATGCTGCAAAATAAACAAGTAAATAAATTAATTAATAATAAGAGTTTTCAAGACATCAGTGAATGAACACATGTAAAATATCACCTACCACAGATCTAGTGTTTCATCGTAGATTACGTCAAACACTGTTGAGAATGTAAAAAAAAAAAATCCAATAAGATATTTAGTGTATGACATTTCAGAATATTCACATATTTTTCACAGAAGATTCCACAGCCAGGGTATTTCTGGGCCCAGTCTCATCCAATTATGGAAGTATCTATTAAAACAGCCATCAAATACACAAAAAAGTATCTGTATTTTTGATAAAGATGGCTATATTGCTAGCTTAAATTGCACTACAAGGAACAAAGAAATAAGAAGTTTAGATAGAGATATAAATAGTTCACTCTTTAGCGCTAAAAACTAAATTGTTCTTATATTGGTGGAATTATACATTAAAGATAGAAAACAATGTATATAATGCTTCATTTTTGTATTCAAATCTTCTTAAATCTCACACACCGAGCACTTTAAGTTCAAACCTGTGGTCATAACCATATTTAATCCACATCAGGCTGCCCTCATCACATCTACAATAATATTTTATATTGCAAAACTGCTGTGAGGAGATGAGATTTGTTCTGGTCAGATGTTGTTTTGTAGTGTTCAGAGTGGACTTAGGTTAACTTGGGAAATCTATGTCCTTGCTGTCTGGATGCAATTTATCAACTAGGTCAAAAACTTATTCTGGGCATGGACAAATTCTGCCTTAAGGCCATAGTTTGCGGTAGCCACATTAAAACATGTTGACTGTATTTTTTGGGGGGGAGTAGATTTGATGATTTCCTTCCAAATAGCATTTGAAATTGAGACTGTTGCTTGGACGTAATGTGAGTATATAAGCTATGGATGAGGAAACAATTTATTTATTTTATTTGAAGTGAATCTCAGCTTTTCGTTGTCTGCTTACTTTCTGTCAACCTCTGAGGGTTATGAAATATATTGAAACTCTTGAAATCACCATAATGCTCGGTAGTGGCGCTTTAATGCATGGGCTTGGGTGAGCTGCAGCCCAGGGCCACAGCCAATCAGGGGGCCTTAAAATATTAATAAAATAATAAATCGGAATCGTACATTACTGAAGGTTTAAATAAAGTGAGCACGCCCATAGAGCGAGCCATAGTCTAACAAGTGACATCTGTTAGTTGTGGTAGAGTGAAAGGAACTCCCACAAATATAACAAAATGTAACATCTCTCTCTCACACACACACACACACACACACACACAACGTGCACACATACCTAGCCTACACATACAGAGAGAACAACTTTAAAAACAGGCTAGGCTATTTCAGTGAGATGAGGCGTTTACATGCATACAAGTGGTGCACAGAAAAGAATAAAGAAAAAAATACTATGCTATTGAAAGACTCATTGCCCAAAGTTACAAACTATTTCAATGTGGATGGTAAACAATCAAAGAGTTCACCCCCTTTCCCTGCTAATAGTGAAACGCATGGCATGCTCAGTCCGATAAGGATCACCAATCAGTTCAAGAACATGGATAAATAGTCTTAATCTTATCATACAATGTTGCCTATTTAATGTAATGCAAATAATCAGTGACTTCTACATTATCATCGGCACCAGTCGCTGTTCTACTATAGCTAGGCTAGATATCAGTGGTTATTGTGTTATTCTACAGCGTATAATCAGCAAATTACCGGGGGTGCCCAAAATGCTCTATACACTCTGAGCGTAGGGCCCCATGAGCACTGTTACGTTGTTGAAAACTGAAGTGATTATTGATTCTGTCACGTAAACATGCGAGGGAGTATGAGAGAGGAAAGGGTGTGTGTGTGTGTGTGTGTGTACGTGTCTATTTTCGCGGTTAATCATCTTGACTTCAACGTGAGTGGCTGAAGCAGCGCGTCAGTCAGATGATGGACAGATTTTTCATCTAATCACATGCAAGGATTTTTAGATAAGGTCCCTCCTTTGAAAACAGAGTGGTTGCAGAAGGGTCCCATAGGTTATTGTGAGACACCATCTGGCGACAGTCAGGTTAGGAATACATGATAGAAAAACAAAATAAAAGAAGCAGAAAATGTCTTCCACATCGGGACAGAATTTCAGTAAATCAGTTTTTTTAGGGGATCAAAATGATAAATGATTAAGATATTTCAGATATAACTGTAGAACGTGCATTAAAGAAAAACACCATGGATAAGACATCATATTTGGTGGCCAAATCCATCCAACACTAACACTGTATCTTTTGTATCTGTCGTAATAGTACAAGAATGTATAGCGAGGCAAAGCTTTTTTGGATTCCTTACAGCTATATGGTAGCTAATTCCAGCTTTAGATAAAGTGAATAATTATGGAAACAATCAATAAAGAGTGGAGCAGGCAAAGAGGGAGGATGGGAGATAAGCCATTGGCTTATTGACTTGTCAAGTGTCGCCATCAACACATAGCCTTTTGAGTGGAAGTGTGTGGAAGTGTGCTCGTATGCGCATGTGTGAGTGTATAATTACTCTATATTGTGCCTCTGTATCTCTTTGTCCTTGTCTGACAACTAATTAGTTGTGCTGTCTCAGGAGTAAACTCAATAAGGGGAAAATGAGGGGATCAGTGGATGCACCTATTTTCATATTCAGCTGCTCACATAGTGGGATACTGGCCATTACAGCCCAAAATTATGTGACTGGAAGCTGTAGAAATGCCAGGAAACACAGACTCAAAGCAGAGCCCCTTGTGTCATACTATTGTCTGCATGAATACTGCAATATGCCAGACAAAAGCACGAGAATATTCTTTTGTTCTGAATAATCTGATCAGGACAAAACGTTTGCAAATATATTAAATGCAGTGCTTGCAAATGAAAAGTCAAGCATGTGCCAGTAGCGAAAGGTATGAATGATTAAAGGAGCCACAGAAAAGATGCATCCATGAGTTTACTTCCTGTGACGTGGGGATAGAAAGTCTCATAAATGTCCAGTGTGGATGTAGGATATGTGTTTGTGTCAGCAAGCTAGAAAGTTTCCCCCTCCTCCCAGAAGATGATTGCACATTTTCATCCACTTTAATCCAACAGGAAATAGTAAGGAATAGCACACCTGCAAGACAGAATCTCTAAAATATGTTTCCCTGAGTTTAGAGGCAATGAGATAGTGGAAAATGGTTATGCCCTGAGAGTGTGTACGTGTCTGATGGATCATCATGGCCTCGGGCGCACATACACATGCATGCATTCTCCCACATACACACACATACACAGACACACACAAACAGATACACACAATAAATAGGATAGGAAGAATGAGCCATGAGAGAGACCCAGGGAGAGATATTAGCTGCATCCCTTCACCCCCTACCTGTCTCATCAAATATGATGTGGCCATATAAAGACAGTCTGCAGCAGCAGGAGAGGACTGCTGAAGCACAGAGTTTTCAGTGGCGGAAGTAATGGGCAAGAGAGAGGGAGAGAGAAAAAAAAAAAATAAAGAGGCAGCGAACTAGACAGGGTGTTAGTGAGAGCAAGAAAGTGTTAGTGAAACCTTGTGTGCATGTGCAAGAAAGAAAAAAGAAAAGACTGATGGCATGCAAGAAAGAGAGAGGGAGTGTGAGAGATGAGTGAGAGCAGAGCAATCCTAATAGCTGAGGGTAAAACCTGCAATCTACCATTCTGTCTGATCTCAGCCATCCTATGAGTCAAACCAAGAAAGCTTTGAGATGCTCCGTGCACATTAACCTCTACTCATCCTCCACCCACACCTCTCCTCAGCCTCATCCCTCTATTTCTTCCTACCGACATTGAACCAAGCACTTCAAACATCCTGCCATCAAGACAACAAGTCCTCTAACCTGAACCACAAAATCATTTGTCTACACTTTCAGATTATGACACCACACTGTTGGATAAATTAATGCCCCTACAGGGAGCAAGGGAAATGACACAAAAAAAGGCAGACGTGTACAAAATGCTGCATATATTATTCAAATGGATTACGTCATTATTGCATTCAAGCTTGTGCAATGTCAGTGTTATGGTTTGGTTTAGTTACATTTAGGCAGTGAAAGAAAATTAAGGTTAAGAAACTATGCATAAGTGCTTAGACAGGCTTTGGCCTATTCTGTTATGAGGCTTCAGTGCAGCACCCACCATTTAAGACACCGTCTAAGACAGCAAATATCAACCTTTTTATTTATTTATTTATTTATTATTTATTTATGTAATTAGGACAGTGCATATTCATCAACATGTCAGCAGAAAGCATCAATGTAAATATGCCAGAGTTAGCACAAAAGCTAATTTACATCTGTTGTCCTAAGGCAGGTAAGAATAGTAAACAGAAAAAGACAAGAGAATGATAGACTGGACAAAAGTAACATAAAATGGCATATATAATATATTTTTGGAAGAAATACCTCCTTATATCATCATGAACCTACTTGGTGGTGTCGTAGAAAGTAGGTAACACTATAGGGGGTTAGAGATGTTAGAATTATGCAGTTGAACAACATATACCAAGTACCAAAGCATTATATATATAAAAAAAAAAAAATCTAAATATAACTCTAGGAAATCTGATTATTCTAGGTACAAGTAGTCATCTGTCTCTGCAATGAAAACAGAGGGCAGATTATGTGGAGAAATAAATATATAAGTATTATTATATAAATGTGTCTTACATGAGTCATCTGAAATGCAATTCATTTCTGTATGAATCTTTTTTTGCTTTTGTTTAACCGCATCGTATTTATCCACACAGTGACACACTGACAAATGTTTTGTTACAATTTTACACACATTTATTATAGTGTGTCGCAGCGTGGTAAAAATGAATTTTTAATTGGCACACATCAGAAAGGATGAGCTCACTGAGCTCCATTTTCTGATAAAAAATAAAAAAATAAAAAAAAAAAGCTCAGTCTTGCAGAAAGCCTTTTTTAGGTGACTGAGGATTTTTTTCAGCCTTTTAAAATGAAAAACCAGCAACTCGTCTCGTCGTCTGAATCCGCTTTATCCTTTATTCTCACTAGGGTCACGGGGGTCACTGCGGGCCTAATCCAGTTACAATGGTTGAAGGCGGGGTACACCCTGTATGAGTCTCCAGTTCATCTCAGGGCTAAACATATATAGACAAACAATCACTCTCACATTCACACCTATGGACAAACTCCACACAGAAAGGTCTGGTGTGGGAATTGAACCAAGGTCCTTCTTGCTGTGAGGCATAAGTGCCGCCCAAAATGACCAACTCCTGCAGGAAAAAGTCAAGCTTTTTTTCCTTCACAATTTTTGGTGATTTTTATATTTCACTTATTGAAATCAGGCTGGAATTTATTGGCAGCTGTTAATCTTAAAATATGTAATTGCTTTCATTAACAACCTGAACCTTTTATTGTGACATAATGTTTTTAATACTTATTTACTTAATTTTTATCGAGGCAGTTGGTTTTGTTTGTATGGAAGCCACAAATAAAAAACAGGCAACAAATGATAATGCTTTTCATTTACAAACCCCTACCAAATCATATTGAATCATACTGTGGACGTCCATCTTCCCTGAGCTCCCTTCAGGACACCTGTGCTTTGACAGGTATAGCTATGGTGGAATAAGGGGCAGCCATTAATAACAACATAATATTTTCTTCATTCATCATGTAATATGTCACCCACACACAACCTTTCACTATTAATTATAAGAAGTTTTATGCCCGACTCTCACATTCCATAGATTCACTGCAGGGCTGATGGATATACATAAGCATCGCTAATACAGTAATAGGTTTTCATTTCCTAATATCATTTCCAAATGAAAACAGTCTCAAAAATGCATATCCAATCACCAGGATACACACAGAAATTGTAGCAAATTGGTTAAATAGCAGCTACTGTGAATGTAAAAGATGGGAACTGTGTAAAATGGAAACAAAAACAGAATGAAATGATTTGTAAATCTCATAAACCCACCTTTTCTACACACCACAACAGCAAAAATATGCTGTAATAGATACATTGAATGAGAATCACCTGTAATTCAGTATCCATAAATTATCAGGGGATATGTACCGGCCTGATAAGACCACATCAGGCAACAAATGTGGATGTGCCCATTAAAAAACGGTTACAGCTTCCGTCCTGCTATATTATTTCATATATATATTTAATTTAGGTTCAATGGTTTATTGCATATTAAAACACTGGAGAAATTGTTTAACCATATTTTTTGGTATACAGTATATATAAGGACCAGCTATTTATTTTTATTTTATATATATATATATATATATAATGGAAGCATCTACAATAAATACGCAGATAATATAGAGATTTTAGTTGAGGATTATTATACACCCATAGGGATTTTAAGGAGATGTGTTATTTAATTTACAATAATGTGACAAAATAAGATGAGACAGATAGAGTGTAATAGCTATTAGGTGGTAGGGATGTACAATATTGAAAAAAAAAAACTGACATTGCAATTTTTTAACCCTGCAATATATTGTGATATGAAAAAATCCTCAGGAGTATCTAACAGCTGTGCGGTGCTGACGCAAACGGTCAAACAGATTAGCAGTCTTCAATTCAATTTTATTTATAGAGCCCCAAATCACAATGTCATCTCACAGGGCTTTACAGAGTTGATTGGAGAGAACAATCAATCACAGAAATAGATGAAGTCCCAAGCATCCCCCGTCCTTAGACCCTCCATCTCAGCAAGAAAAAAACTCCAAAACCCACAGTGACGGAGAGAGAGAAGGGGGGGGGGGGGGGGGGGGTTAGGTCTATCCATCAGACAGGTGAGGGTGGGGGAGGAGGTCTGGGGTCACAGGTCAGTACAGGACACAGGTGAGTCACTGCAGATCCTGTTGTCTATCGCACTTAATGTAAGACATAAATCTTCTCTTTTTACACCATTCTGTTTTCTGAAAACAGCAGCCAATGCTATCATAAATTTTACCCTTTCATTACTTTCATAAATCCATCATGGAAAATAAAATGTGGCCTTTTCACACACAAAACAAGGGTTCTATTGGGCTGGTACGGAACCAGATCATCTTAAGAGAGGCCCATAGCATTAATGATTTTATATGTAAGGAAGACAGTAAGTGTCTGAAATAAATACATAAAATGAATAATAAATAAATTCAATAAAATAAATACATTTTTAAAAATTGTCTCTAAAAATTACAAATAAAAATTAATTAAATGAATAATAATAATAATAATAATAATAATAATAATAATAATCTTTATTTATATAGCACATGTCATACAAAAACTCTAGCCCAAAGTGCTTCACATTAATTAAAAAAATTTACATACAATTTTAAGACAAGGGTGAAATAAGAAATACATTAAGATTTGATTGCACAAAATTACACAATTACAAAAGTACAAGATAAACTGATTATACATACATTATAAAATTTCAATAAAATAAATAAATACATTAAGATTTGATTACACACAAAATATAAAGAATATAAAAAAATGGGGTCACAGAACTCAAATAAGTTAATACAAATAAGTTAATCCATTGAAATAATAAATACATACAAAATAAATTAACTAAAATTACTGTATATACAAATAAATGAATATAATTGAAGGACCTGGGATGTGACTATTGTGCACATATACATTGCATTGTCAATGCTCAAACAATATATTGCACAGCTCTATTAGGTACCCACTGAAATAGATTTATTTTGTGCAAACATCATTCGCTTGGATCATCTATGACAGATGGCTAACAGTCACGACAGTGTTAAGCTCTCACCCCCTTTGAAAAAGTTGTGTCCAACTGTCCATGTGTGCACCATCAAGTGAGTATACAGCACTTAGTGTTAGACATAAATCTACTCTTTTCACGCTTTCGTTTTCACCTATGCTATCATAAATATTCACCCTCTTGGATATTGTATTTACCCTTTTATTGCTTTCATAAATCAATCACAGTCAATAAAATGTGGCCTTTTCACACACAAAAAAATGATACAGTATTGGAAAAAAAACTCCTTAATGTCAAAGTGAAAACAGATTTATACAAAGTAATATCAATGAAACAACAATATTTAAATATAAACTATAATAGGCACTGTACAACTAACCATAAACTACAGATAGACTCACTGCTTCAGCAGCTTTGGTTATGATTTACGTCAGTGACAGACAGTGCTGTCGAGTTGACGTTACTGAAAATGAAGTTTAGTGTCACCGATTCAATGTCTGACCAAATGTGAAATGTGGTCATGATCTCCCCTTCTGTTCCTGAGTTATGGCATTGAATAATGGTCAGGAGAGTGTTTTTTTTTTTTTTTTTTCAGAACATTAGGATATAAAAAAGAGGCTAACAATTGACCTTTGGATGAAAAATGGCATCACTTCATTGTATCCTATTACAAATTTGAGTGCGGACTTTACCAGGATTACCATATGAATTCTTGAGTTATGACCCAAATGTTTTCACACTTTGAGGTCACAGTGTCCAAGATGTCTGACCTTAGACCACCAAAATCTAATCACTTTACCCTTCAGTCTCACTGAATGTTTGTGGCAAATTTGATGAAATTCCCTAAAGGCTTTCCTGAGATATTACATTGAAGAATAGGACAGACAGATGCATAACCTGAAAACATAGTGCCTCTGGGTATGGCTGTCAGGCAGCAGCCGCATAAAATGGACCCACACTATTACTATTATTGTGGAAGCTGTGAAAAAAAAAAAAAAAAAAAAAAAATTCTTTCACATCCACACATGGCGCTGCATATCTAAAATGTAACTGTAAACCTGAGAGCTGATTAAATTACTAGTTTCATTTCATAAACTTTAAACAATTACACTTCCATCACCAGCTGAACTTCTTTATAAAACTGGAAAATCACAGGATATCATGCATTTACATATTTCATTATGTCCCGTTATGGTCACATTAACATTTATCTGTATGCTGTGCTTGACACTGTTTGTTATCTGACCCTTTGCAAAGAACAGGGTCAATACCAGTCTCAGGTTTAAAGACTTTAACTAGACACAGGAGACCTTTTAAGAAGTGAGAAATGCTACAGCACATATCCTCAAAGTTTAGTGAAGTACTTTCTTAACCCATAACCACCTGGTGCTACTTCTGTGGCAGGCTCCCATATTATATTTTCTGTACATTTAAGTGATTTATCTCCATTTATTGTTATACTATGCTCTGTATTTTCTTTTTTTCAATGAAAATAAGGTATTTTCCAATATTTAATTTACTGATCAGGTAGATGTTCAAAAAAGCTCAGGGTACACAGTAAATTTTGCAGTGTTAAATCAACACTTAGAGAGTTAATTTGGAGACAATGGGACCAAATACACTCTAGAAGAAGTTAAATAAACTCTCTAAGTGTTGATTTAACACTGCAAAATTTACTGTGTAAAGTTGAAGGTTATTGATTCAAAAACAGAAAACTGAAGAAAAAGTGCCTGTTTCACATATTGATTCATATAATATATCATTAACTGTAGATAATGTTTCTCCTTCTAACTCTACACTGCATTTTACACTATTATTTCAAAAAATAGGTTTAGTTGTTCAGAAGCTATTAAACATCTTAGATCAGTGTTTAGGTCTTTATGGGTTAAAGAAAAACTGTTGAATATGATTTATACAGAGTATTCAAGCTCTCTTATCACTGAATTATCATTATTTATTATGTAGACAATAATTGATCATTTTGGATGGTTCTTAATTACTATGAATAGAGAAGAGATGAAAAATATGTTGTGCTGTTTTATGTAACGATGGCAAAGAACTTGTGAGAGTATTTTCACTTTAATTTATGACACAAGACACAAATAACTACTGTAGATAATATATTTGAGAGCCTCAGAATATACTCAGGATAAAATTTGATCAACAAAGTCATTTACTCAACTGAGACATTAAGCAAAATTTCTGTAGCTCAGCACAGAATTGTTAGATAAGGAAAAATGTGTCTGTTGCAACCAGTGTTAGTGATGTTTTTATAACGTGGTGTTACAATAACTGTTCAGCATCAAATAGTATGAAACTAAAGGGAACGGAAGTGGTTTATAATTCGGCAATCGCTACGGCTCCATTACTGCGGCACAAAATATGGGTTTGTTTGTCTACTGCCACAGAGCCAATCAAATGTTAGCATTTGTACTAGAGTCACTCGTGTTACATGAACTCATTAACCTCCTGTTACCATGGTGAAAAATGCTTTAGTGCATTCTTTATGCATTTTATGGTGTTCTTTTCTCTATGTAGTCAGTGAGGCGGGAGAAAGTGGGTGGGGCTACACAGAATAGAATAGAATAGAATAGAATAGAATAGAATAGAATAGAATAGAATAGAATAGAATAGAATAGAATAGAATAGAATAGAATAGAATAGACTTTTATTGCCATTTGCACAAGTACAATACAGCACAGGCATATTGGAATTCTTGTGCATTTCTTCCAGTCAGGCATGTAAACAATAAGAAATAAAGGTGCATGCAGGTAAAAAAAAAAAAAAAAGACTAAAAAAAGGTGCTTATATAAATATTGACAAAAAATAAAATCCTAAAAATGTACAATTCTAAGAGTTCTAAAAAAGGAACAGTGCAGGTGTGTGTGCATATAATATAAAGAAGTCAAGAATGCTGCAGTACAAAAATACAGGTAATTAACATGCATGTATACTATAGCAGGACCCTGAGGTATGGAGTGCAGTTATGTAATAAATAATAAATAGAGGAACAGGGAAATGTAATTATTGCACATTATTCCTGATTATTGTTATTGCACATACATGTTAGATGCAATAGTGTGTGGTCTGAATATTGCACTCTAAATGTTGTCCCAGTGGCTGATTTACAGAACATGGATGCTGGATTTACCTACTGGCTTATGGTTTTAAAATCTACAGAAAAAAAACATGACTTTTTATAGGAATTAAACTCAAGACTTCTGCATTGTAATCTAGAGCAGTGTTTCCCAACCAGTGTGCCTCGGCTCATACAGTAAGTGTGACGTGAGAAATCATCAGGTCTGCCATGGAAAACTGTCCTACTGTATTTCACCTTATTGGTACTATAAATGAGTATTATAATTATGGATCCATACAACAGCACACGCCACTGATCCACTCAGAGCTGTTGAGGAAGATTTGTGTGTGTTTCTTCAATTCCTATGTTTAACTATGTTTAACTTTTCTAATGTAAAATATGTACTGTGGATCAAAAAGGTTGTGAAACACTCATGTAGAGTATTACTTTTTGAGCTAAATTTCCAAAATCTGTAGACTTATTTGGTATCAGATTGCCCTGATACTTTTAAGAATGTGATGTTTTAGGAATTGAAAAGTTACCAGTCAGTCAATACATGATATAACGAGGGCGCTGATTGGCTCTGTGGTAATAGATAGACTGATATTTCCTGTCAAGATACTGTGTCAATAGTCATATCTGAAATTACCTTAACCCTTTCATGCATATTGGTCCACAGCTGTTCTCTTTTTTGTGGGTTATACATCAACCATTACACTGCAATTCATACCATTACTGTAACTGTTTTTGTGTATTATCTCCATGAAGTAATAACTCAAGTAATAACTAGTATTAGAGGATGTTAAAATGACATCAGATTAGCTGAATGATTTTTTTTTATTCACTTTCTGTTGATGGGTTTTAAATACATTTTTCTTTGCTTCATAAATTAAACACATGTCCAACTGAGTGGACATATTTGTAATTTCAGGAAAAATAAGTTCATATGAAAAATTTTTTAATCTTATTGTGTTGCTTAAAGAATGAAAAACACTCAGGAAAAAAATCTCAACTAAGGTTCTCATAATCCATACATAAAATAGTTAAGCTAGTTAATAGCAATTATATTTGATGCCACAGCATCTTAGTCCAAATGGAGTTTGGAGAGACAGGACAAAAGACTGAAAATGGTATCAAAAGGAGTGGGACTCAGCAAAGAATCAGTGAAACTAAACCTGATACGATTATTTGTTGTCATTTCTCTCCACTTCCTGTATTCTAACCTTATCAATTGTGAATTTTGACAACACTTTGTAAGTGGAACACCAAAACCTTTTTTGCTCCATACTTTTTTTCCCACCAGCAACTCTTTTCAACTGTATTTTATGTTGTGATTGAGCATGACCATAAGGTAGGCAGGGAGCTGTAAATGTATGGCTTTTCCATTATAGATAAGAGCCACAGAGAGACAGAGAGAAGCAGCATAGTGCATGTCCTTGATTTAGCAGCATCGATCCCTATCTGCTGTCTTGCCTCTTTCATTTGCTATGTGTAAAAGTGAGTGTGTGTTTGGGTTGGTGGGTGGACGTGTGGATGGGGGGCCCTATGGCTATGCAGAGCTCAGACAGAGATAAGGTTATCAGAACACACCTAACTGATATGATTGGCAAGGTGACAGTGGGCCACTGCAGACCCTGGGGTGGTGTTGACTTACCACAATAAAACCATATACACACACTCACATACACACTGTGACTGACCTTAAAATTAGTTTAATCTTCTGTTTATCCCCATCACAAATGGAAGCAATATCTGCATGAAACACCAAAGATGTCAAACAGCCATCGCAGACTTCAAAAGATGTTGCTTATTATTTCCAGCCAGTGAGCTATCACTTTTGATAACAACATTCCCAAGAGAGACAAAAACAGAAAAAAAAAGGGGGTGGAGAGTGAGACAATGAGAGAGAAAGAGAAGGATGGAAATAAGGGTTGAAGGTGCGGGGGTGATTCTGCATTAGTGATGTAGCTGAACCTGAGGAGCCAAAAAATAGACATATGCAGAGAGTACAACAGAGATGGAGGAGAGGAGAGGAGAGGAGAGGAGAGGAGAGGAGAGGAGAGGAGAGGAGAGGAGAGGAGAGGAGAGGAGAGGAGAGGAGAGGAGAGGAGAGGAGAGGAGAGGAGAGGAGAGGAGAGGAGAGGAGAGCATTTGAATGCGTCTCAAATTATCACTTGTGATTGGATCTCATTTCCATGCAATAAATGCAAATACATAAGATAGTCCAAAATACAGCACAAGCTTTCATTTCCTGCAGGCATTGTGTGCAAGTACACGCAAGTACAATACAATTTATCACATGGAAAAGCCTTTGTAATGTTTCCTCCCATTGCACAAACCAATAAACCATCAATAGTGTGAATGTTGGATGAGAGGATGTTTTAATAGTTAACACTAAATAGATAGAAAAAGTTTAATTCACTGGCTCAAAGACTACTGGGAATAGATAAAGTGGAGGTTTTCCAGTGTGTTGCTCAAATTATTAGTTGATACAGCCAAGATAACTGTCCCTGTTTTTTGTTTTTTTTTCATGTTTAGGAATTTGGGAATCCATCATCATTTCCCATATGACCACAATTTAATCAAATTATGGAAAACTCAAATTGTATATTTCCTGGGGGTCACTCTGATGCTATAAACAACAAGCAGTATATCTGTGTGCTTTTCTAAAATTGCATAGGAGGGTGTCAGCAGAGCATCCCTTTAATGTAGCCAGGAAAGATTTGTGTCCACATTGCTGAAAGAATATGGTAATGTTTGTGCAAGGCAGCAATGTGAACTGAGTGATCAGACTTTATTGCAACAAAACATGACACAGTCTGATTTTTTCTCTTACATTTAATCTTTAACTGATTTAGCACTATTTATTCTAATATCATGCTCTGTATTTGGCATTTTTGCATATAAATCGGGTATTTCCCTCGATTATATTTACTGATCATAGATGTTCAGAAAAGCTGAGTAGTACAAGATTATATCAAAAACTGAAAAAACTGAAGAACTTACTTTTTTTTAATGAAATATAGCATTAACTGAACACAAAAAAAGAAGTGTGTGATCAAACTCTATGTGTTTTACTGATGAATAAATGTTATAGAAGATGACAGAGTTTCCATGGTAACTAACTACAGAACCTCTGAACATCTAAGTGGGTCGTATTTGATGTATCCTGATATATCATATCCATGAAAAGAACAAAAAAAAAAAACCTTTTCCGTAAATTATTGTTTTGATAGGATTAGTGGATCAGCAGGTATTAAACAGTTTAGATGACAAAAGAAATAATATCTTTAAAAGTGGATGAAAAAAGCAGTGGTCCTACATTATATTATAGGATTACAGGACAACACACATGTCCTCTATCCTGGTTTTCTGATCAAAAAGGATAAAATATCAACAATACCAGAAACCTAGTTTAAGGGTTAGGACTACTATAATATATATCAACTAAATAACCAACAGGAAGTCAGCATGAAATAGCATTTTGACTAATGTGACCAGATGTTTATCTACTGTAGCTAAAAATACCCAACAGTCTTTGGCCTATGTGTTTGTCACAACCACGGACTCATTCTACTGTACTCTTCCACCTTGACTGAGGAGAATTTAATATACATATAAATACCATTTTGTGACATTGCGGTTGTCAGCTTAGCTTCCTCACTGGATCACTGTATTTTTCTTATTTCTAGTCTAAATATCTCCTTACACTTAACCCAATAACACAGAACATATCATATTTGATACACAAGTTGTAAAAGTCCTCTACATGATCAGTGTGATATTTTTTTCTTGGAAAAACTTAATATGTATAACGTATGAAGCCCTTCCCCTTCCCCTACCCCCTTCTGCCTTAACGTGAATTGAGACACCCCTACAAAATGGGGTGGAATGAGATTCAGCTTAATTACCCTGTCCCTCTTTCTTTCTTTCTTTCTACTCTAGCAGCAAAATTAGTGGTTCAATTCAAAGCCCTATTAGGTTTATAAATTGCCACTAACCCAGAACAGATGTGGTTACATTTTGGGGAAAAAAATCATCAAAGTTAAATGTTTTCGGGAATTAAAAAGTTCCTCCCATTTACTTAGAATGGGAGAAATTTCAAATATCTATTAAAA
This sequence comes from Siphamia tubifer, assembly GCA_020466265.1. Taxonomy (NCBI): domain Eukaryota; kingdom Metazoa; phylum Chordata; class Actinopteri; order Kurtiformes; family Apogonidae; genus Siphamia; species Siphamia tubifer. The sequence goes on from CM035789.1 coordinate 23,036,940, forward strand.
AAAACATCAATTTGGTTTTAATTTACTTCAAGCTATATAGATGCAATTGATCTGCTAACATTATCACACATATAGATATGATGACATCAACTGCATTGATGCCAAAATAATGTGTGGCACCACTTGCACTAGTTTAAAATGAGTTTTAAACATATGCACACATACTGCACTGTCTGTTGTACAAGAGAAAAATGAAATGAAGTACCTGCATTTTACTGTTCTTATTGTTCTACTCCAACCATATTTTCTCAGCCTTTTTTTTCCCCTTATCTTTATCTAAATCATATTTCCTCCCCCTTTATCCCTGCTGTGGTCTCCACTGCTGGTAAAACACATCTCAGATAAATGACCTCACATATTCATCCCTTCACTTTATCAGCAAGCGGTGGAAAAATGAGTTGTGCAGAACAGGCTGAAACAGGGGGAGAGAGGAGAAACAGGAGCAGAAGAGTGGAAGGAAATGAGGGATATGGGTGAAAGATGATCAGGAAAGTACATGGAGTGAGGGAGGACGGAAGAGGAAAAAAATAAATAAATGAGGATGGCCAACAGCAGCGAGCAGAATGAGAGAGAGATTATAAAGGAGCTGATGAAAGGATGGAGATGAGATAAAGAAAACAAGAGAGGGATGGGAGATACAGTGCAAGCAATGAGATGGAGGAAATGATGGAGGGAGGAGGACAGATTAGCAATGAGAGGGACATAAGAGGGCAGGATGGAGGGAGAGATGGATAGGTCCTACTTGAGCAGACCCGGAGGAACGGATGAATCTGTGTGATGCATGATGGGAGCCAGTCCAATAAGACAACCAATCACAGGCTTGGTTCTAAATGGGATAACCAATCACAGGCCTTAGCAGCCATCATCATTTCCCATTTCAGATAAGCCCCAGCACATTGTGTCCATCTTTTACCCCACAGCAAACTGGAAACTGCCCTGTGTGCGTGTGTGTGTCTGTGTGTGTGTTTTCCTGTGTGTATTGTACTATAGGTGTGTACATGTGCCAATGGCTTTATTCTGATACTATTGCATCTATAGAGACCCATAAATGTGAGAATCTTGTTGTGGCAGTGGATCTCCACTATTGATGTTATTACTACCCTGAGAAGCGCTGAACAGGCAAAACATACAGTACATTGTTAAATCTAAGTTTGCATTGTGCTGGATAATGCAACTGTAATCGAAGTCAGATGCCCTGAAGCACATGTTGAGGTTTAGACAGTTGTACAGTAGTTTTCAATGCAGTCTGGAACACAAGTGACTAAAGACAATAGTGATGCTAAGAGAGTGAATGTTGAATTAGTTAATTAGATTAACCCCAATAACAACTTTATATACATATTGGCATTTTATGTTAGGAGTTAAAGAGCCTTGAGATTAACGGTTACTCATGTTAATGCTTCACTTGAATGTCATTAGTTGAAAAAAGTGCTTGCAATTAGATGACGCCATAGAAAAGGTCTAAAAACATGACTACTTCAGCTCATTTTTATCCAGTTTTAACGCAGTTGAACTAAACAATTGGAATGATTATAGTGATTGTAATCAGTCGAACAATGGTCTTTTTCTTGATAGCAGTTCACATGTAGGCAGAGCATTATTGGTAATGTTTGACTGTTATTGTTGCTCACTGGATAAACTAACAACATAAGGCTGTTGATGATGATGCTTCATCTACCACTATCTTCATCTTTCCTTCTGTATCCAAAATGGCAACTACTGATAAAGAGACAAATCTAGTGTTATATGCTTAAGATTTTGACTGTTCACAGTGGGAAACATTTTGCAACAGTAAATGTACTTTTAGCGATCAAAAATATCAAAGGTACAGAAGAACGCAATTTGTAATTTTATGTGATTAAAAACTTCACAAAATTTATGGATTTCCAAAAACTGATCACAGATGTTCAATTTTGTGACATGGAACTTGATTCATTTGTATCATGAATTGCTATTATGTATGGCAATGTCACAAAAGTGAAATTTAAACCTACAGCACTTACCTACAGCATCTACTTTAGCATCCCCGGCACCGAATCTGAAGTAGCATTAGCATTAGCATCTACAAGAGAAGACACAAACTGCACAAACTGGGAAAAAATGGCGGATCAAACTAGTTCATGTGCTCTCTGTGGAAATAAAGCCTCGTTTTTTTTCCCCTGCACTTTTTCAGAACCTAGCTGGATGCTACTTTGGTACATATACCGCGAGATGGGAGGGGGGATTGTTCCTTCATGCATTCTGAGCCAATCAGAGACACCTCCTGATCATGTCATGGACATGTATGAGGAAGTACCAGTAAACTCTGTTGTTCGACCTTAAGTCATTTTTCTACTGTGCAAAAACAGCTGGAAACAAAGTAATCCAGGCGTTTGTTTTTTTTTAAATAGAACCAACACACAATGTATTCAACAACAATGAAGAACACAGTAATATTAATGAAATAACCATGGAATGACAGCTTTAAGCATTTTATTTTCCAAGCCTGTCTAGCAGGTAAACAGGATCACTTTAACACATCCTTGTCAATACATACCAGGTACCTTAAATTACTTCCTTGAACTTTTTACTCTAATTTGAGAAACTATCATTTAAGAATAAAACCTTTAACAAAGACACAATTCAAAGCAGCATTTAATAAATGATATTATTCTTTTAGAACTTAAGGGACTTTTTTTTTTTTTTTTTTTACTTCAAGCTAAAATTATGGAGAGAAAAATGGTCTCTAAAATCCCACTTTACAACAACAATGTGAATGTGAGAGAGGAACAAGTAGAGAGACAGTGAAAAAAGAGAGAGGGTGTATGAGAGAGACAGTATGACAGTATTCACGGAAGGTGTGAAGGTCAAAGCATTGGGATGTGCTGTAATTGTAGGAGACGTTTTAATTAAAGCGTTTTGAGAAGGTTTGCGAGGGGTTACAGCCTGTGGGGTGCAGCCTGATCCTACTGTCACAGAAACTCACGCAGACTGACGTGTGTGTGTGTCCATGCCTGTGTGTGTTCACGCGTGTCAACGTGGTTAGACAGACAGCTCGAGTCCTCTTGGCACTGTTGTGACAAGCTTGTTTGAAATTGTCCAAAATAGATTTTTTTTTTCTCCTAATTGCTTTTATATTTTCCTTTCTCCTTTTACCAGCTTATCTTCTCTGACTAATACGCTTGGATTCCAGAAGGGGCACTGCCTCTACTATTAATTGTGCTTAACATTTTAGTCATTTAGTAAAAAAAAACTACACTATATAAAAAATATAGTGTATCACCCAGTGACGTACGCTGAGGTAGTGGATATCAGAAGGGACAACATTTTCAAAAGCTCAAACCTAAAAATTTTGTAGGGTATTGAACACGTGCACGAAAAATACAGATCTACAGTGTTATTATACAAGCTTTTATTGCAGATGACATAAACATTCTTACTTTAACACTAAATAGCCTACTCTGATCATTTAAAAACAATTTAATAAAAGACGTTATATCTAACAGCAAGGTCTGGAGAGGCATTCCTAAACACCCCTGGCCTCGGCTATGTATGTGAGAACTGAGTAACAGGAAAATTTTAACGCAATTGTTAAAAACAGGAAATATATAGGTGATTTTAGATGCACTTGACTTTCATTTTAGTTTTGTGTTCTTCATTGTAGAGTTTATTTATTTTTTGTTTTAATTTTCATTTTCATTTAAAGGTGTCATTCCGCGCTCCTTTTGGAATCTGATGGGTCACCCCGAGTTACCGACACGTGCTGCCTTTGAAAGTGGTTTGTCACCTCCACTGGCTGCATACCGCATTCACAGAAAACAACGAGACGAACCAGGGACCCAGAAAAAGCACCCAGTTAGGTTTCATGCCATTGTTTGTTCTAAAAACATGCTTTTTTTTCCCACAGAGAGCACATGAACCAGTTTGATCAGCCATTTTTTTTTTTTTTTTCAGGTTGTGCAGCAGCTACTGTGGCATGATCTTCTCTCATAGATGCTAATGCTAATGCTACTCCAAATTCACTGCAATGGGGGACGGGTTTAACCCCATGTGGGTGACGCTAAAGTCTATTTGACGTCAGACGGACCATCTTTTTCTGGGTCCCTCGTTCCTCTTGTTGTTTTCTGTGAATGCGGTATACAGCCAGTGGAGGTGACAAACCACTTTCAAAGGCAGCATGTGTTGCTAACTCGGGGTGACCCATCAGATTCCAAAAGGAGCGTGGAAAAGGGGTTTTCAGCGGAATGCCAGCTTTAACATTCTAACCATTTCTGTTCCCCTGTTAGGAACCCAACATCATGCAAGATTTGCACACGGCTCAAAGCTTGCTGTGTACTAATCAGCAGCATATGGTGGGTACCATGAAGGAGCCCAGCTTACTGGGCATAGATGAGCGGAGGAAGGCAGTACAGGCAGCACTGGAATCTGACAAAGGACCCCTTCCTCTTCATTTTCCAGCTGCCTCATGACATGGACACCTTTATGGGCCTACAGATCAGCTGCATGTTCACAGAGGTCACCGAGTCTTCATGGTGCACATGAAGTTGACTTGTTGGAATCGGACACAAACAGTTTAGTCCAGGAAAAGCCCTAACAGATAGAATTGCAGAAGCATGTTGCCAGTAACACTAATATTATTGAAATATTTAAATTGTATAAAATGTTGTAGAAACAGATTTGAAAGGAGAGAATTTGGCACCTGCTTCAGTCGTCAACGCTTTCCCTCGACAGTACAGCTGTGCTAGGATGCCATAGTCATGTTCTCCACAGGACTATTGAACATACAAATACACATGCACACACACACACACACACACACACACACACACACTTACATACACAAGTCTAGGGCACATGTACATGTGACAGCTGTGGCATTAAGACCTGTATTAAAATTGCATATTGCTAAAATGTTTGCATCTGTGTTTTAGTTTGTTTTATGTTGTAGTTTGCATCTGTGACTTTTGCCAGGATTTGAAAAAGGTATACAAGAATATCCTACAATAGAAATGCATTACTGCATGGATCGCATGTAAATAAAATAGAGAATCTGTTTCTGAGAATGAGCTTTTTTATTTTGTGATAGATTATTCATGTGCTCTCTAAACTGTTTTATAGAACAATTAATAATATCGGGTTTCTGCCATTTCATTCACAAAAACAAAATGTTATGAACATGCATGATTTAAAAAAAGCAATCAGTTTGATCATTCTCCTTGAGAACCTGAAAACGGTTAACCAAATCACCATACTATCCATTCCCTATGTTAGGTAGCCATAATAACACAAATATATAGTCAAGGAGATAATAAAACATTACATGCAAGACAACATAAAGGCTTTTTTAGGTGTTACGTCCTCACCAAAGAAACTTTAGAGAGTTGTAGATTTAATCCTCGTGCATTTATTTATTATCCTTATGCATTTATTCATCCTTTTGTATTCATCAGTTATCCTTTATCTTTATTTACAATAGGTTAAATGTTAAATAAGCTAAATAAAACAAATTTTAAATCATGATAGTTGTGGAGTTGATGTGTTTCCAATGGCGCTCCGCATTTCTGGTGGAGCTCCACTCCTCTATGACACAGAACTTTTAATATGTGTAGCGGAGCTCACGTATTACCGGTGGAAAGTAGAACTACCTGTTTCTGGTGGAGCTGACATGTTTCTGGTAGACAGTGGTCCTGCCTGTTTGAAGTGGAGCTCCACTCCTCCATAGGTCTGCAGCCAGACCTCTGCTGTGTTCGAAATCACTCCCTAACCACTATATACAGTTGTGCACTATACAGTGACCATGTCATTTTGTAGGGGTGTCCGAATCTTTAGTGTAGTTTTATTTCTTTTATTATTTTATATATATATTATTATTATTCATATATTATTTTATTATTTACTATTTTATTTTAAGTTGAATTCACTAAAGATTCAGACATCTCTACAAAATTGTCTGGTCACTATAGTGATTAGGGAGTGATTTCGGACACAGCCTTGGTTTACTTCCACCATCTGTCATAAAGTAGAACTGTGGTGCTATCAAGTTTATTGCAGGGCTGACATATATTATTGAACAACTATTCACTCACAAATTCATACCTATGGGCAATTTAGGTTGACCAATGATTAATGTTCATGTGTTCATACACTATTAATGTTTATGTGTTTGGATAGTGAGAAGATGCTGGAGTGCCCACACATAAACAACCACTAGAATCCAGCTGGAATCAAACCCGTAACCTTCTTGCTACTTGCTTCTAGCCACCATACTTCTGCTGCTCAACCTTGCTTCACTTCATTAAACTTTACTAAAATAGTTACAAATCGAAGTAAAACATTTTGATTTTGAAACTTAATTATTCAACTTTTCCATTTCTCCATGTAAATACAACATTTTTAATAGAATACCAAACTTCATAGTCCATCCTTGCTGCTCACGGAGTTAATGACACATGGAAGTCTTGCCTTCTGCTGTTTCTTTCTGCTGGATCATTGGAAGCCAGGGTTGAGCTTGTCTGTAAATGGATGTCTTATCACACAGTCCCCAGCTATACAGCAATCATCATGGCAGTAGTGTATTTTGCACTGAGTGTGTGCAGTCTGTGTGTGTTTTTGTGCATCTGTGTTTCCATGGAGCAGCTTTGTTCTTGCATTGTGTCCTCACTCTGTGCTACTGTATTGATTCCTGATGGCCAGAGGCTGGATACTTATTGATCTGCGTGCTTCCATAAACATGTTGAGATGACTTATGGTGTTTGTATGTTCGTGTGTGTGTGTGTGTGTGTGAAACAGAAATTGTACCACTGTACCTGAATGATGGGATGATTGATAGGTAATGTGGGCAAGCTCGATAAAATACTGGTGTAATTTTGCGCACATAAAATCATGAAATAGCAAGGCCATGTAAAAACAAGCTGAATGGCCCACTAGGGAAATAAAAAGCTTTGGCCATTTAACCAAAACAGAGTATCTCATTAAGATCATCAGTCAAAAGCTGTAGAGAACAGATCCCTGTCCTTTCATATAGTGTTGGTCTTAGCATTTAAATAGAGAGTTTCACATACACCATGTCTGATGGCCACAGAAATGAACTAAGTGTGTATTTCTGTGGCATCAGCTGATCATTCTGCTGGTAAAGATGACAAAGACAGAACAGATGCTTCACCAGTATAAGCAAAAACCACAGGCTGTTCCATAGTCAATGCAAGGGCACATGGACACAAAGGCATTGCAGCACATTGGCCACCATGATGCATCCTTAAGTCTCAAAATGTATTGTTAATATTTCTTATATATGACACATGTGATCTGATACATGTCTGCACTGTAGATTTTGCAGTGTTAATTTGGAAACAATGGGACCAAATACACTCTAGAAGAAGTTAAATAAACTCTCTAAGTGTTGATTTAACACTGCAAAATTTACTGTGTGGTGGGGGAAATACACAATTAATGGAGCTTTTAACATGTTTTATTTACAGAAGAAGAAGAAGAAGGTGATGGTGATTCACCGGAGACTCCAGCAGAAAGTGAGCCACTCGAGCCAGTAGGTCAGAGACTGATATTCAGAAATACTTGTAATAACTCTCCCTGTCAGGAATTTGAATAGACTGAACAAGAGATTAGAGTTCCCTGACCTGATTCCACCTGTCCTGCAGTTCAGAAGCTGGCCATATCACTGTGGCAGCCACCCCCCCAGGATCCACAGCAATATTTCAATATACACCTACTGTTTCTGCAATTCAATATCTATGTTATACATTACAACCTGTTGTATGTTCTTTTTGCTCTTAAACTGAAGGGTCAAACAGGATGTTCACTAGTAAAAAGTGACACAGGCTCAGTGAGTTCCACTTCAACAGGGCTCTGGAGTGCGACCACTTTGGTCACACATGCAACCTAATTTCTCAAAAGTGCAACTAAAAACATTTTTAAATCATACCGGTGCAACCAGCCCTTGGGGAAAAAACTATCAGCAACTCTGCAAGTCACCGGGTGATCAACAAGAGATGGGACTCACTATTTGCATGCCAGTTCATGGGTTGTATGTAGTCGTGCACGAGAGCTGAGAGTTGTGTAAGTTGCAGAGTACATTCTAATAACAATCTAATTAGTTGTCAGCACATACACTTGGATCAGCTATATGCTCAAGGCTGTCCTCTGCACCATGTAGCTGCACATTTGCAGCACACGCATCACGCACACTCTTACTGAATGATGTAAGACGTAAGTACATCTGAGGGGCATGTGATTGCAATCGAGGCAAGTCCATAAGATATGGAACTGTTCAGATTTTCAGATATTTAGATGTTCACTTTGGAGCCTTTAAGACACTTACACTTAAATGTATTTTTTTATATATAGTGATATGTTTTAAGTTGAAATTCCAGCTCAGTGAATCATTTAAAGCAATAGCACTTTTCAGTAAGTTCTAATGTTTAAATGCAATGTGGTTGAAAATTTGGGGTGCACCTAACTTTTGTGCAACCAGTGCCAAAGGTTAGTCTAGAACCCTGACTACTGATGACGGTGTATGTGATTATTCTCCAATGAATTGGGCTTGTAAGTTATAATGGTATTCCTACCCTTAAAATTTCCAGTGTAACAAACATCAGAATACACTCTTCTTCAGCAGCTATTTTGATCTGAATATCATTTTGTCTGACACTTGGACTGTACATGACTCAGAGCTACTCTGTCTGTCTGAATGATGTATTGCATTTCACATGTCACTTGGTTCATTTATGTTCAATGTATTGACTATGAAAGCAAATGCATTGCATGCATCAGATGCGCTGCTTGCATGCGTCTTACACTTAGACTATGTAGGTAGCCTAAGGCTAGATTCAGATAGTAGCCCTTAATATACAATTTGGATTTTTTTGAAAATCTGATTTTGTTTGTGATTGTTCATATTACGCATTAAATGCAACTTCTATCAGTTTTGAGTATGAACTGAATGCAATCCTGAAGTGATCTGCATATGTAAAAGAGGCCCTGACATACTGCGTGACCATATCGCCACGCACTGTGTTTACGGAAGTAACTATAATTTCCAGCCGCTTCTCCTGGGACACAGAACTGGGACATTTGTCGCATTTCATTAATGTAAGGGTCAGATAAAGTTAATCTGGCCATTCAAACTAAAGTCACATTGCAAAATACGGCATTAGATTTAGGATCACATATGAAATTGGCCTGGGTCACATTTGAACAAATCAGATTTGTGTTGTTTAGACTGTCTTTAATACATCAGATAGAGGTCACATATGGGCAAAAGACATTGTTTAATTATTTTTTTTTAATTGCAACATTTGCCCGCAGTCTGAACATAGCCTTACTCAGTACTCAAGTTGAGCAGGGATGAGGGCGAATGGCATCCCCCCCTAAAAGAAAAATGATCAATAAGACTGTCATCCCCCCTTTCCATCCATTCACTTGTTACAGTAAATATAACTTAAAATGATATATAATTATTTAATCATTAGAAAATATTGCGCATGTTGAATAAAAGAAATAATAAAATCTGATGGCACAGGGGCGTAAACATGCAATGAACATGATGGTTCAAACTGCAGCGACACAACACTCAATGTCAGCGACTCAGCATATGACCAAACCAGCAGCTGGAAAACACCATGACAGGGACTTTTTTTTTTTTTTCAAAATTACAGGTGAGCTATAAATCAAGAGTTATGAATCATTAATCTCTACAAAGTTGGCAAACTCACCACAGGTTACAGGCACAATAACAACACAGCTAGTTTTCCAAGCTTTCCATATAGCTTTCAAGCTAGCAGAGATTAGCTCACGTTAATGTTCATCTCTTTTGTTAGCTAGCTGCTAAAACACAGGACTTGCCATTGAGTCACGTTAGCTTTGGGTTTATGAGCATGGCAAATGTGGAACATAAATTTCGGTTAACATTTAGACCAGAGTTTGTCTCACATATTTTACCAGTATTAATGATGAAATATTCTTCAAGTGGCTATATTATTTTCACCAATAGGACTCATCATGCGAATGTTACCAGGCCATGGTGACTTCAAAAAAAAAAAAAAACTAACTAAAGTTTAACTTTTTGACAAAAGCACACTCAAATATTTTAAAACGGATGCACTGGTGTGAAAACAAAAGCACAGAGACATGGATTTCCCCCAAGAGGCACAATTTTATTGTATCAAAAAAAAGAGATCACAGACTAAACACTTTATTCTGAAATTAAGAACTAAATAAAACACCTAATGGGTTCATTAAAAGAAAAGAACAACTACCGTCAGTCCAAGAATGTGCAAGGGACTAGTGAGGGCCGGATCGAGGGAAGTACTCACCACACTAACTACCCGGTGCACACACGACTGAAAAATAGAAAACTTCTTAATTAGTGCAAAATAACCAAAGAAAGCATGCACTCAAAGACATCACACAGCCACAACAAAACAAAAGTGAGGTGCACGTCCTACACAAAACAGGGGTAGTGAGGTGGTGGTGAGGAGGTCGATCAGTGAGGGCACCCTCGTGGGAAGAGTCGCGTCGACAGTCACTAATAACCTGCAGTATCAAAACAAAATGCACAATAAACAACAAGATAAAAACACACACTTCATGATAATAAAAATCTCTTGGGAGAAACTAACACAAGAAAACAATACCAAAGTGAAGTAAAACCGTTATAGGACAAAACAGCAGTGTAAATCTAAAAAAAAAACCACAATTATTACACCAAAGCAAATTTACATAAACACATATCTGCATAAGCCTCAGGAGGACGGGAGGTTACCTCTATGCAGTTAAATGCAGCCCCAACAGCCGACAGCAACCACAGACCCACGGTACCTGCTACACTGCGCCACACACACACACACAAAATCAAGCCAGCTGCTAATGCTAAAAAACACAAAACAAATTCCCTTCTTAAAACGAAACGTCACTTACCCAGTGACATGCGGACGGCCTCGCCACATCAACTGGCAACGCTGGAAACCAAACAGGGATCTAACTACACGCTAGTCCAGCTTATATATTGAATGATGGGAATACGGAAATATGGCACAGGTGACGCTACCAGCTACGGGGGCTTGGGAGGGACAAACGACCGAAATGCGCACTATCCGCCGGCTACACAATAAAAATACCAAACTAGCACTGTGCCTTTCAGCTGGCATGCTCTTGGCGCACTGTCAGCACCGTCTAAAGTCAGCAAATCTGTCACTGTGCTGAGCTGGATCAGTGGTCACTTCCCACGAGTGCACCGCTACACCTATCTTGGTGCACCGCGGTCTGCCCACCTACCAAACTGTGCTGCATTAGCCGGAAACTAGCACTGCGCCGGGTCCGCAAGCTTGCTCATCCTGCACTGCACCCCGTAACTAGAGCCCTAAGTGTTTTGCTTTATGACAAATAGAAGGAACACACAATTAACAAAAGAGTTTAAATATATTACATTCATTTGCATAGTTTAGGATAATGGGCCCAAGACTGATTTAGCACCAATTGCAGGTACTGAACATGTCTGGTCTAGTATCTAACTTTTGTTGATACATGATCTATTTAATTTTTTTTACAGTTATAAAAGAGTAACGATGATAACTGTGCTGTCAAAGACCTGCCTGGAAGTAGATATCAGTATGTAGCCTTAGTAAGTAGGACAGTTCAGGACTTAAAACACTTGTCCAAGGATCAGTTGCAAACTTGCAGCAGATAGGTCAGCAAGTCTCCAATGAGCATGTTAAAGTCATGTAACTACACTCAAACTTTTTTGTCTGGTCAGATGAGACTACCAATGGTTTAAATAAAAATGAGGACACTGAAGAAATAAAGAACCTAATCCCTACTGAAGATTTGCAGGAAAGTGTGAGTCCTGTCACAGACTAAAACTGGGTTGTGTGCATCTTCCCTAGGAAAACAATATAGTCGTGCCACAGTGGAACAATCAACCACCTACACTCCTGACTGGGCTGATCTGGCCAAAAACTCATATGACGCTCTTTTGAGATACAATTAGAACATCCTCAAATCTATTAAAAAAAAATATATATATAGGTGAGTTAGAGTGAAACTGCTGTCTACTAGTTTTCTGTGGTTGCTGAAGACTTGACATGTGATGGAGCTGTTTTTTGTTTGTTTTCAAAATTTCAGACAGAATTGATTACACTATTGACAATATCTAGATGAACCAAACATTATTGACATTCTCCTGCACATACAGTTGTGGTTTTACAATTAGTTACCTTGACTGCAGTGGCCTAATTTATTCTAATGGGGATTTATAATGAATTAGTTTTTACTGTCTAAATCAGACTCACTGCACGTCAGTATTCTGAAGCCTTGCCAGTTTCACTAATTCTTATATTACACAAACTGTACAGGTTTATGCAGACTGAACTGTAAAACATTCATTCTTCAGACTAATTCTAGAAGACTAAAGACAGAAATGCATTGCAAGACCTATAATTATATATCAGCACAAATAGGAACTCTGTAAAATATACTAATAAAGGCTATTTAAAAGACTTATATTATATTCTTTAAATTGAATTATGCATTTTAAAACATTTCCCTGTGATCGACATAAAATGGTTCTGAATTCTTCTTTAATTCAAATCCACAATTCCAATTTGAACTCACTGGCCCTTTAAGTGTAAATTAACTACTTCATGCCCCACCCCTTCCATGTTGTTGTCCATGCTGCTCCGTTAACTAACAACTGAACATTTTATTAGCTCAAAGTTTGGACATATTTTCAGTATGGACTACAACTGCTGCTGCTCATAAACAATTATGCCGTATTCAGAGAAATGTTCATTGGATGTCTGGACCTTATATGTGCAAATGTCATGATTAGCTATAAACATAAAACAATTAACTAGATATCAAAATAGATTGTAGAAATACACTTGATTTTTGCCAAAATAATATATAGATAGCTTTGCAGCACCTGGAGGGTTGAAATTCAAACTTTTGAAACTGTGAAGGTCCAAATACACAAATAAACAAAGCAAAGACTAATAAAAGTGAATTTAGCTAAATGTGACCCCTTTAAAACAAATGAAAGTTAACTACAAAAGTATACAAATGACTATCATTTATTTTTTAATGACCTCATCTGCATGATCCCCATTAGAATGACCGTAAATGACAAATTAAGAACAATCATTATCAACAATTATAATCTTTATTCTCTTTTCAACATTACAAACGTGAAAAATGTCAGTGGTCATCTGTGTTTTGTTCTTTGTTATTTTTTTTTTTCTTGATTTTTGGAATAATATTCACTCTGGTCCTCGTTCAAGTATACTATGTGATAGTAAAGCCATGATGTTATGACTTAAAACATTTATTATTGCTTTACCACCATTAATTATGTTTGTGCTGTTCAATTTCCCCCCCGAGTCTCACACACTGAACATTTAACTGTTAAATGGCTGGGACATAAATCTTTATTATTCCAGTATCTTGATCTAATCTTATCAAAAACCTCAGAGTAACACAGTGAGTGTGTAATCAAAGAGCAAAAAGCAGTAGAGGAATGCCAACCATATAAATGACTACATATCAACTTGCAATGTATGTCATATAAAAACTGCTATCTGAATATTATTTTTAGGAATTCACACACTGCATTTTTTGTTGACTTTGAGGATATATGTGTCAGAGAGTGAGTGAGTATGTGCTGAGTACATACGCCTGTGTCTGGTGTTTACCTATTCGAGCCTTAGGTGGTAGGTGCATCTTTAAAGAGCTCCTCACAGGAGGGAGTGTTGATGTGAGCAGAGATACGATGTTGGTACGAGAACCTCTCACAGTATGACACCATTGTAATAACTGCTCGGCATGTGTGCTGTGTATGTGCATATACATCTAAGCATGCATGTGTATGTGTATGTGGCTCAGGGTGTCACATCTCTGCGTTTGTGTGTCACACCGAGGGAAATTATGCTGATTGCCTCAATGAAGGAGGCATAAATCATATCCTCCACTGTAATCATCTGCAGCAGTTTATGTGGTAACACTTTACAATAAGGGTACATGAATCATGTTGGAATCATGTTGGAATCATGGTCTGATTCATGATGAATTAACATATGACTCATGTATGTACTAATGATTAATATATCATGAGTCATGAAAGGATTCCTGTTGGAATCATGATGACTCATGATGAGTCACTATTAATATATCATGAATTAACACTGCTGTTAATTCATGTTGTTAATATATCATGAATTGTTAATTCATGTTGTTAATATATCATGAATTAACACTGCTGTTAATTCATGTTGTTAATATATCATGAATTGTTAATTCATGTTGTTAATATATCATGAATTAACACGGCTGTTAATTCATGTTGTTAATATATCATGAATTGTTAATTCATGTTGTTAATATATCATGAATTAACATTGCTGTTAATTAATGCTGTTAATATATCATAACACTGCTGATAGCTATCAATCAAATTATATATGAATCAAACTTTAGTGAAGGGTGCATGAGTAATGATGAAGTAATATCTGTTTTATGGTGAATTAAAACTAGGACGGGGGCTTCCAACCTTCATATCCGTCACCTGCTGGCCGTGGTCTACTTACCCCTCTGCTGGACTCAGCCCCTGGCCTACTGTTTTCCACAAGTCATATTCATGATGAATTAACTTATTAATTAGCAAAATCTTTTGAGTCACTATATGAGTCATGATATATTAATGATTAACATATGATGAATTCATGTATGAACAAGCATATTCATGATGAATTAATGTATGAACAAGCATATTCATGATGAATTAATGTATTACTTAGCAAAATCTTTTGAGTCACTATAGGAGTCATGATATATTAATGATTAACATATCATGAATTAATGTATGAACAAGACATATTCCTACTGTGTTAATGCATACTCTGAAAATAATTCATGTCTGACTCATGATAGGTTGCCCCTTATTCTGCAGTCATGACATTATCATGATTACTACACCATGAGTTAATGTATGAACAAGCATATTCATGATGAGTTAATGTATGAACAAGCATATTCATGATGAGTTAATGTATGAACAAGAGATATTCATGATGAATTAACATATTACTTAGCAAAATCTTTTGAGTCACCATATGAGTCATGGTATATTAATGATTAACATACCATTAATTAATGTATAAAGATGTGATATTCAGAATGTGTTAATATATACTTAGAGAAGAAATTATGATTAAAGTTTTCTTTGCCTCTTATTGTAAAGTCATGACATCACAATCATAACTATACTATTAACCAGTGTGTAATATACAATTACAATACAAATGATTTATATAAACCAAGTGAAATCACAGCATTGTGTATTTTCCGAATGTCATCAATACAACCAAAATACCAGATTGGGTACAACAACATTTTAATTACCAAAAATATCCAAAGGCAGATCACAGAGAGAGAGGGAGAGAGACAAAGAGAGAAAGAAAGAGAGAGAGAAACGAAAAGTCATTCTCCACAGTACACGGATGCATTGTCCTGCATGAAAAAAGTTAAAAAGTGCCCAAAAGTCAAGTCAAAATCTGCCTTGTTCAGAGAGACAACCAGAAGGAGGTTTTCCTGCCGCCTTCTCCGCAACCAGCCGTTTCTGGCGATCATGCACTCCTAATATGCCGAATACCCACTTTTTCTGTCGGCATGTTGCTGCAGCCCTTCCGCGGTGATACTGTAAAACACAAAAAGCAAAGATGGCAGACTCATGGTGAGGACAAGGGGGAGTTTGTTAAAAAAAAAAAAGTTTGAGAACTACCACGTTAGTGTATGTGACCTTTTCTTTTTTGCAGCATATCATCAAAATAGTGTCCACCATGCCAAACAACGCCAAAGCGATCACATGGAACAAGCTCCAGCAGCACCTACTGTCCCATGCCCACACTAAACTAAATATGTGGATTAGAGATGGTCTCCACAGCCACCTTTTGCACCACAAGAACAAAACCTTCACTGACAGGACACTGTGTATAATAATAATAATAATAATAATAATAATAATAATAATAATAATAATAATAATAATAATAATAATAGACTTGTCTTTATATGTCACCAATGCTGACCTCATTTAAAATAATATAAGTGCTTGTGAATTTTGCCTTTGAGTAGTAAACAAGTGCATGCAAAATTTTAGCTGTTTTGTAAAAATAATAATAAAAAAAGACAAAGTTTGGCCCTTGATTTCATCCCAGATTAAAATTTTGCCCCACTGTGAATTTCAGTTTGACACCCCTGCCCTATCCCACCAAAATACTGCCTCTGGTTCAGTTTCATCATGCAAATATTCCACTATTTTAGCCACCTTGGGTTCCATGAAAGGCACCATATAAAACTAAGTTATTATTTTCACATTGCTGTAAGAACAACAGTGTTTCAGGGAAATTGTCAGAGGTGGAAAAACTACTGAAAAAATATAGTTGAATAAAATTATCTTTACTTTGTTTAAATTCTACTCAGAGTAAAAGTACACATCTAAAAATATACAAAATTACTTTATTTAAAATATAACTTGAGTACAAATTACTTCATTAAAAGTTTCAATCTGCGCAGAGATCAACCACGCATCTATGAGGGGTCAGATAGTCAACAAATTATGTTCCATAATTCTAGCAACTGGAGAACATCAGCCAAATGATATGTCCACTGTTTGTTTTTGACGTTCAGAACTAATAAATTATGAGAGATTACCGGCACAAATTACAAAGCGGGAGGGGGCAGGAGATGGGTCTGAAATACGGGAGAGTCCTGGGAAACACGGGAATGTTAGCAGTTCAGTGCAAACATTTTTCAGTCCCATTGTACAGCCCACAACATGAGAATAAAGAAATTTAAACGGCAATTAAAACTATTCAAAAACACAAAATGCACGCAACACAAAGTGCCCACAGGATCCTAAAATTAAAAATGTCCACATTGGGTCCAACTGTTTAAAATACATTCTTTTGAACTACGACTATCATCCCATTCCCTTGTCTACTTCCCTTGATCAGAGTAAAAATAATATGACGGCACCACGTTGTGCTTACATGGGAAGGTTGTTATGCGGGGCGTTTAAAACAAACAATAAATTACCCGTTTGTAATGTGAGGGACAAGGCACGTGTGTTAACTTACCGCCACATGCTTTCGCTAATTTGACGTAGAATTCTTCTCGGAATCCTCGTCCATGATATCTTCAACTTCAGAAAGGTTGCTAGCAAGACAAGGTCACGCAACTGACGTTCACTTCCGGGGTCACGGTTGTTTTAACTTGTAATTTTTAGAGTGGTTTGTTAAATGTGCAATTTTTACTTTTACTCAATTACATTTTGATGCAAGTATTTTACACGCTATATTTTAAACCCCTCACATTACTGAGTACAATATTGATAGTGGGGGAAAATATATTTGGGCGGAACATTTTGACCCCGGAAGTGAACGTCAGTTGCGTGACCTTGTCTTGCTAGCAACCTTTCTGAAATTGAAGGATTCCGAGAAGAATTCTACGTCAAAATTAGCGAAAGCTTGTGGTGGTAAGTCATCACATCACAAACGGATAATTTATTGTTTGTTTTAAACACCCCGTGTAACAACGGGACACAATGTAAGCACAACGTGCCGTTATATTATTTTTACCCTGATCAAGGGAAGTAGACGAGGGAATGGGATGATAGTCGTAGTTCAACACTTTGTGTTGCGTGCATTTTGTGTGTTTGAATAGTTTTAATTGCCGTTTAAATTTCTTTATTCTCATGTTGTGGGCTGTACAATGGGACTGAAAAATGTTTGCACTGAACTGCTAACATTCCCGTGTTTCCCAGGACTCTCCCGTATTTCAGACCCATCTCCTGCCCCCTCCCGCTTTGTAATTTGTGCCGGTAATCTCTCATAATTTATTAGTTCTGAACGTCAAAAACAAACTGTGGACATATCATTTGGCTGATGTTCTCCAGTTGCTAGAATTATGGAACATAATTTGTTGACTATCTGACCCCTCATAGATGCGTGGTTGATCTCTGCGCAGATTGAAACTTTTAATGAAGTAATTTGTACTCAAGTTATATTTTAAATAAAGTAATTTTGTATATTTTTAGATGTGTACTTTTACTCTGAGTAGAATTTAAACAAAGTAAAGATAATTTTATTCAACTATATTTTTTCAGTAGTTTTTCCACCTCTGACAATTTCCCTGAAACACTGTTGTTCTTACAGCAATGTGAAAATAATAACTTAGTTTTATATGGTGCCTTTCATGGAACCCAAGGTGGCTAAAATAGTGGAATATTTGCATGATGAAACTGAACCAGAGGCAGTATTTTGGTGGGATAGGGCAGGGGTGTCAAACTGAAATTCACAGTGGGGCAAAATTTTAATCTGGGATGAAATCAAGGGCCAAACTTTGTCTTTTTTTATTATTATTTTTACAAAACAGCTAAAATTTTGCATGCACTTGTTTACTACTCAAAGGCAAAATTCACAAGCACTTATATTATTTTAAATGAGGTCAGCATTGGTGACATATAAAGACAAGTCTATTATTATTATTATTATTATTATTATTATTATTATTATTATTATTATTATTATTATTATTATTATACACAGTGTCCTGTCAGTGAAGGTTTTGTTCTTGTGGTGCAAAAGGTGGCTGTGGAGACCATCTCTAATCCACATATTTAGTTTAGTGTGGGCATGGGACAGTAGGTGCTGCTGGAGCTTGTTCCATGTGATCGCTTTGGCGTTGTTTGGCATGGTGGACACTATTTTGATGATATGCTGCAAAAAAGAAAAGGTCACATACACTAACGTGGTAGTTCTCAAACTTTTTTTTTTTTAACAAACTCCCCCTTGTCCTCACCATGAGTCTGCCATCTTTGCTTTTTGTGTTTTACAGTATCACCGCGGAAGGGCTGCAGCAACATGCCGACAGAAAAAGTGGGTATTCGGCATATTAGGAGTGCATGATCGCCAGAAACGGCTGGTTGCGGAGAAGGCGGCAGGAAAACCTCCTTCTGGTTGTCTCTCTGAACAAGGCAGATTTTGACTTGACTTTTGGGCACTTTTTAACTTTTTTCATGCAGGACAATGCATCCGTGTACTGTGGAGAATGACTTTTCGTTTCTCTCTCTCTTTCTTTCTCTCTTTGTCTCTCTCCCTCTCTCTCTGTGATCTGCCTTTGGATATTTTTGGTAATTAAAATGTTGTTGTACCCAATCTGGTATTTTGGTTGTATTGATGACATTCGGAAAATACACAATGCTGTGATTTCACTTGGTTTATATAAATCATTTGTATTGTAATTGTATATTACACACTGGTTAATAGTATAGTTATGATTGTGATGTCATGACTTTACAATAAGAGGCAAAGAAAACTTTAATCATAATTTCTTCTCTAAGTATATATTAACACATTCTGAATATCACATCTTTATACATTAATTAATGGTATGTTAATCATTAATATACCATGACTCATATGGTGACTCAAAAGATTTTGCTAAGTAATATGTTAATTCATCATGAATATCTCTTGTTCATACATTAACTCATCATGAATATGCTTGTTCATACATTAACTCATGGTGTAGTAATCATGATAATGTCATGACTGCAGAATAAGGGGCAACCTATCATGAGTCAGACATGAATTATTTTCAGAGTATGTATTAACTCACTAGAAATATGTCTTGTTCATACATTAATTCATGATATGTTAATCATTAATATATCATGACTCCTATAGTGACTCAAAAGATTTTGCTAAGTAATACATTAATTCATCATGAATATGTTTGTTCATACATTAACTCATCATGAATATGCTTGTTCATACATTAACTCATCATGAATATGCTTGTTCATACATTAACTCATGGTGTAGTAATCATGATAATGTCATGACTGCAGAATAAGGGGCAACCTATCATGAGTCAGACATGAATTATTTTCAGAGTATGCATTAACACAGTAGGAATATGTCTTGTTCATACATTAATTCATGATATGTTAATCATTAATATATCATGACTCCTATAGTGACTCAAAAGATTTTGCTAAGTAATACATTAATTCATCATGAATATGCTTGTTCATACATTAATTCATCATGAATATGCTTGTTCATACATGAATTCATCATATGTTAATCATTAATATATCATGACTCATATAGTGACTCAAAAGATTTTGCTAATTAATAAGTTAATTCATCATGAATATGACTTGTGGAAAACAGTAGGCCAGGGGCTGAGTCCAGCAGAGGGGTAAGTAGACCACGGCCAGCAGGTGACGGATATGAAGGTTGGAAGCCCCCGTCCTAGTTTTAATTCACCATAAAACAGATATTACTTCATCATTACTCATGCACCCTTCACTAAAGTTTGATTCATATATAATTTGATTGATAGCTATCAGCAGTGTTATGATATATTAACAGCATTAATTAACAGCAATGTTAATTCATGATATATTAACAACATGAATTAACAATTCATGATATATTAACAACATGAATTAACAGCCGTGTTAATTCATGATATATTAACAACATGAATTAACAATTCATGATATATTAACAACATGAATTAACAGCAGTGTTAATTCATGATATATTAACAACATGAATTAACAATTCATGATATATTAACAACATGAATTAACAGCAGTGTTAATTCATGATATATTAATAGTGACTCATCATGAGTCATCATGATTCCAACAGGAATCCTTTCATGACTCATGATATATTAATCATTAGTACATACATGAGTCATATGTTAATTCATCATGAATCAGACCATGATTCCAACATGATTCCAACATGATTCATGTACCCTTATTGTAAAGTGTTACCGTTTATGTTTGCAATAAATCTTCTTATCACAACTGTGCTCAGTATCTTACAAATCAGCCTTAGACACCTGTTTCACTTCGCAGAGACCTACACATAATACTTCCATGCTCAAACAGCGATATTTCATACTTAAATAATCATCCTTTTGTGGTTGACATACTGTGTAAAGACTACAGGTCTGTGGCTGTGGGGCCATTTTCAGCTCTTGGGGGGTGGGGGAATCAATATGAAAGTGAGAGTATTAATGTATGTTTAAGCATCTGCTTCAAACTCCTATTGATCAGATGGCCTTATCAGTAAACTGAACCTATCTAACTAGAACAGTGAGCCACACACTGCAAGAGAATCTCCCTAGATATTAACACATGGATAACTGACAGACTCAACATCTGTTCTGCTGATTCAAAGATTGAACAGGCTTGCCCTCAGATAACTTTTCTTTCCCGAGCTCTGGAGACTTTGACTTTTCCACACATGCTGACATCTGAAAATAATACAATGAATGTACAGGATACATTTTGGTATGATAGTAAACACTAGTCACTGCTGTCTTTGTGGTGCATTGGTTTTCCTCAAACACGCTTGACTTCAGTCCAGGCTTAAGGTATGCAAATAACACGCACAGCATTCCAGTGTGTCTCAGATGATGTATTGTGGAGGGTGACAAGTGGCTATGATAATATATTCAGCTGGGATCTGCAAAAAAAAAAAAAGTACATCCAAATATTTCTCAATCCTTACACAAATTTTCACCCCTGATGTGCAAGCACTGCTAATATTCAAAATCTTTCTATAACTTCCTGTTCCAATATTTCACTTAACATATGAGATATTCCATTATTATTATTATTCAGACTAGGTGAATTATGGTTTTATCACTGTGCACAAGCCTACATGACTGGTTTAGAAATACAGCACATGGCCGAAAGGAGAAACACACTTACTTTTAAGAATTATTGAAAGGTTTTTAGTGATAAACAACTCCAACAGTTTCAAGGCACTAGTTGAGGAGAAAACTGATGAGGCATTACTGTGGAGTATCTGCTACGACATTTAAACGAAAATATTAATAGAACATTCATTTTCATCAGCCATTAACCCATAAAGACCCACTGCTACTTTTGTGGTAGTTCTCAAAAAAAATAAATTCCTCTGTATTTAATCTTTCTTCATAGATTTATCACCAGTTATTCTAGTATTGTCTTTCCATTTTTTCCTCAGTGTACATCAGGTGCTTTCCTATATTTAACTATCATGTAGATGTTAAAAGCTTAGAGTAAAGTAGAGGGCTGTTATGACAGAAAAAGAGTAAAACTGAAGAAAACAATGACTTTAAAAAATATATATATCTTCAATCATTATCCTTGATCCAATGCCCTGGACTTTATTAGTAAATCAATGTTGTAGAAGATGGCAGTGTTTCCATGGTAACTACGAAGCCATTGAACATCCAAATAGGTCATATCTGATGATCATAAAAAGATGATAAACTGCATTTTATCATGTTTGTTTTTTTGTTTTTTTTTTCATGTATAAAATAATATTAGTGTATCAACAGGTGTTAAACACTTTAGATCAGTAGATGAATTTGGTTGCAAGTGGCTCATTGGGTCTTTATGGTTTAAAACACCACAGCAGGATTATTATGTCATTTGGAACTGGTATGAAAATGAGAATATAGAATATGTGTGAATATGGAATATGGAATTTGGAATATCACTCTTCTATGCTTTCTCTTTTTTTTCTGCCAAACTGGGGCTTGCCCTCCAGATGTGGTTCAATGAAAGCAGGAAAGCAAAAGATCATTAACAGTGGAGTTACCAATGTCACACTCGCTATGATGCACACGGCAGAAATGAGATAATGTTTGCACTTGGTTTGCGTAGGCTCTGTAGAGACAGGGATAGCTTTACTTGGGGCACAAGGAGACAGTAAGCAACTCATGCAATTATGGAATCTGACAGTTAAACACCCACCCTGGTTTTAATGCTCACATACAGATGCAGCATTGCG
The DNA here is from genome assembly GCA_020466265.1 of Siphamia tubifer. Lineage (NCBI taxonomy): Eukaryota > Metazoa > Chordata > Actinopteri > Kurtiformes > Apogonidae > Siphamia > Siphamia tubifer. The sequence continues at coordinate 23,059,793 of CM035789.1, forward strand.
GTACACACACTCACTTTATAACGATGGATTGACATGTTCTGATGTGAAAGGAAAAACAGAGTTGCCTCCACCCACACATGGTCTGTATAGATGCCATTTGCACTTTAGAACAATTCAAAGTGGTTCTGAGAGAGCGGCTTAACATGACTGTGTGTGTGTCTGGAGCTCATCCATCTCAGTTTCGCTGCTGATCTGCACCCCCCCCCCCCCCCCCCCCCCCCCCCCCCCCAAAAAAAAAAAAAATAAATAAATAAATAAATAAATCACAGACCAAAGCTGGCTGAGGTTAGGAGCCAAATCCCTGCTTCAGGCATACAGTACTTTTCATCTAATTAAAGTGTTAACATTAAGTTGATAAACCCCCTCAGTACCTGCACAGTTACAACATTTAGGTTTGTAGCTAAAGAAACAGGTCGTATCATTCACTTGTATTGAACATAATGAACATATCACATTTTCTTGCTGCATGGAGTCAACTCAGATTTTAGTCTTGTAATGAGACAAACTTATGAGAAAACCCAACTACAGAAATTACCCTGTTATAAAAGTGGAACCGCACACATCAGTGATACACTGATACAATGATCTTTCTCTCCATATCCGTATTAAAGCCTCCGCTTTAAGGCTGGTAAACTTTAATGTTTATTGGCAGTGCATAAGGTTAGTTGGAGGGTTTGGCACAGAGGAGCCGAAGCAGTACAGCTGCAGCTAAATGACTAGAGGGAGGGGCTAATTAAAAGTAATGAGCTGTGGTGACTTGTATATCCTCCATTCATTTATGCAAGCTACCAAAATCTTAACCTTTATCACAGCTTAGCATAACTTTATTTCTGATCAGTAAAGTTATATCATCATTGCCTTATTAATCTCCAGCAGCCTGCAGAAATGATTAAAATCAGATTTACTGCACATTATTATGTCTTACTCCATATTCACTTACAACACTGTCCATTATAAAGGTATAAAATCCACTGTATATCTCACTATTCAAAATGTACAATGTCATTAGATAATGATGAGGAATAGCGAGACAGATTCACTACTTTTTTTTAATCTTTAAAGTGTGATTCAACATGAATCATAGATTTGACCATTCTGAAGCAACCTCAGCAACTCCCACATGGTGAACTTATATTTTATTTATTTACACCTACTTTCTAGATCATTTTTTACCTCTGTATACTCTATGTACAGATTTCTGTCTACTCTTGCCAGACCATAGTGTGTGTGTGTGTGTGTGTGTGTGTGTGTGTGTGTGTGTGTGTGTGTGTGTGTGTGTGTGTGTGTGTGTGTGTGTGATGGTGGTGGTAAGGGGGGGGCCGATTTTTTTTTTTTCTATTTATCCTTGTTTTTAATGTTATTTTTTCCTCATTTGTGTTTTGTATTTCATGGTTTTCTTTGAACATATTATAATAAATGAAGAACTGATTTAAACACAAGAGTGCATTAAGACCTAACTGCACATTTGTCTGTATGGATGAAATGTAAAAATATGCTTGAATAAAAACATCTGAAATAATAAATACTCCTCCCAGACCATTTATTGCTGTAAACACTACTGTTTTTCATCACCTTACTGTACCTTAGGGTCTTTTTAACATCTTGTTTATCCATTCTGTTCACGTCCACCTACAGTACTGGTCTTACACTTATTAAATGACTTGTTCAACAATACACATAATTTGTGACTTCATCAAACTTTATCCTCTATTTATTCAGTTGCATTTCACATTCCTCAATGTTTACCAGCCTGTGTCAATAATGACTTTTCTAAAATAGCATTAATATCATTTATATTTATTTGTGTTGTGGTATTTATTGCGTTTTGTTTTGATGTGTCTAATCACTTCTGGAGATGTAGAAATACTAATCACCCTCAAACCTATAATGAATGGCACATCTTAAACCCCTTGAACAGATAGTTAATGCGTAAAAAGAGAAAGGACCACCCATACAGAAACCATTCATAGAAAAAAAAAATGACCTGTCTCAATCAGCATATTTTGTAATTATTAGGCTATTATTAGATTACAATTGGCTCCGATTCACCCATAGGTATTTGCCTGTTTACTAAAAGTCTCATTTCTCACCCTCATCCTCTTTAATATTAAAATAACGATGGATGAGCAGGTCATACTGAACAGCTGATGTGAGCAGCGATTACATAGAAGGATTTGAAGCTTTTAGACTAATCTAATATTAGGCAAATTGCCCTACCATCTCTTTATGTGATGCTTAATCCATAATGTAATAGCAGCATACGCATAACAGAGATAATAAATGTGAAAAGTACTTACTATCAGCATGCTTAAACTACTTAATAATACTGCAAATCCTGACAGAACTGTGTTCATAAATGCAGTAGTTGGTTGCAGCCAATGTGTTATTCGTCAGTTTATTCCTGGTCTTACACAACAGATGCTAATCGCTTTACAAGTGTGTATGTCTGCGTGTGTTCCTCCCTCTGGCTGTAACACGCCACAATGACCCACAGCTTCACTACCATCACTCCACTGTAGGACAGCACATACTCTTCTGACACACTCACACCCCTTGCTGATTGTGTGACACCTGCACCAATGGCTTCTGACAGGAAAGGAGTATAAATGGCCCATAAGTCAATTGCTAGGTCACTGACTTCAGGGGGTGTCAGCTCCATCATAACCCACTCACTCACACAAACACTAGCCACAGTCTAGCCTGGTATGTGACTCACAAATACATATTTAAACTAATTTAGAACAACAGTGGCTTCCAAGCTTATTTGTCCACGTCATAAATACAGGTAAACATTTTGTCTTTGTTACATTAAGTGTGAACAAAGTATTGTATATTTTGTACATAGTTATAAATTGTTGAAATGTGACATCACCTATTGGCTTCTGAACTGAAAGTGAACTTTTAAAAGAGCAGATTGTCATTTGACCTTGATGACCTTGTTGTTGGATCATCTTTGCACAAAAGGATCAAAGCTTCAGGATTGCAAGAGATCAAAGCTATCTGTGAGGGGTTATGGGTGAGCTAATGCCAAATGCTAGCTTACTGTATTAGTTTCATTATGGAACTACAGATTTAACCCCTGTGACCAAGAGCAAATGCAAATGGTTCTGCTTTTGAAAATGTATACATATGTACAGTCCAAATTTAGTTTTCACATAAAAAGGGAGAACTGTCACAGTTCAAACCAAAGATTATTTCCATAGTATCATTATCATTAGGTTTGGCATGGTTCTTATCTCAAATCAAGTACATTTGTAAACTGTCAATGTTCCAAGTGAAATATCCCCTCTGGAAAATTAATATAGTTTCATAAAATAATAAGTCTTTAGTTAAATTAGTGAGTTTAAGTTGTTTATCTATAACATCCATGGATGTAACAGATAAATACTGGTCACCAACATCAGTCAAATGGTTTCATCAATAGCTGAAGTTAATCACCATTTCTAATATGGGCTGACAGCATTGTCTTGTCATTCCTTTTTCCAACTCATGAGCAGAGGACAGGAGTCTAGTTTAGGGAACAGCTGTTCTTGTTGAATTAAAGTGTTTCCAATATGGAACTAAGAATCAATTTGAATCAAGTTGTCTGTGTTGACTTCCTTTCCGTTAGTGTTAGTCTTAAATACTGTAAATCTCAGAGGCCAAAATCAATCATCTTGGTTCATTTATCAGTGTAGCTGAAATTTTAAAGCTCCACAAAAATGGTGCTGTGATTTTGGCATCATATGTTGTTTCCTGTAAGTCACATTGGCTGTGTGCTACATGGTTATTTTTTTATTTCTGTGTAATGAAAACAGATTTGCACGCTCATCGTGTGCTTATTTCATTTGGTTGAGATATCCGTGACATGTTCAAAGCTTACGCTGAACCTCCATATTCACACATAAGCCTCTGTCTTGCTGACTAATCAAATTAACGTCTCTCATCTCTGCATCCAATCAGATTAGGATCTGCGCTCCCTGTGGTCACATCAGCAGCTTTGACCTGTTCTTCTCCAGTGGGGAATGTGTTTTGTGCTGGATGAGCCCTTCAGTTGCAAGGTGTATTTTTCTCCCTCTTTGATGTCAATGAGCTGATGGATCTGATCCAAGGAGACTTGCTGTCTGCGATCAACACACCTCTTTGAATCTGTTTGGTTTTCTCCTGCAGAAGAAAACATAGCTCAAGTGGACATGCTGTCAGATTATGTTTTGGAAAACAGGCCAAGTATGCAATGTAGTGCTTGCCTGCTCACGCTCTCATGGGTATTGTCACTTCCTCAGTCCATCTGCCTCTCCCTTTCTTTTACATACCCCTCACACACATATGCCACCCACTGTAAGATCTGTCTATGATGTCGCGCTGCCCTTTCTCTTGAATTGCTACACAGTACACTGGAGAGCAGCCACCAGACACTTGTTCTCTGAGTGCGACTGGATCACATTTCAGTACTATTTGACCATCAAAGAGGTTCAAGTGTTCAAGCAGATACCTTTTATGCTGTCGGAATAGTCTGTCGCTCAACAGTCTGCCAATATGCCACTGTAAAGGCAGATGGCATTTAGAGAAGCTGGGTTTGTGCTTTGCATGTGTTCATGTGTGTGTGTGTGTGTGTGTGTGTGTGTGTGTGTGTGTGTGTCCACGCAAACGGGATTCATCAAGTGTATTTTGGGTCTGAATCTGCAGCTCCATTAAGAGCCCAATGGTCCCTCAGAGTTTCATTGATTAGAAGGAAAGAGTGACCGGGGAAGAAAATGGAGGGAGATGTGTGTGGTGAGGCTGGGCTGCAGTGGTGAGAATGTAATGGCTCTCTTTCCTCCACACTCAGCTGTCTTCCTCCCTGAAGCTCAGTCCATCACTCTGATGCTCCTTCCTATTCCCCTCTGAGGACTCTTCATCAGACATAAAAACAGATGCATTTTTTTTATACACCTGACAAAAAAAATGCTTCAATCAAAAGCTGAGTTTAATGTGTCAACAACATTTTTAAATCTGTAATTTAGAGTAATTAACTAATTGCGAGTGCTTTTATGTGCAGAATACTTTTAATTTGTGTTTAAGCAAATAGGCTGATGCATATTGATAACCCTAAATTTTTGTTACTGTGGTGCACATATTGTATATAGCATACAAACTTATTTGGAATGAATGTTTTATTTTGAGTTCATGTTGGAAGACCAAAATAATAACTATTTTTTAACACGTTGCCCAGCCCTACTCCTTTCCTTTAAAATGAATCTTAAAAGAAGCAGTGATCATGAGAATATACCCTAACATGAAGCATGTGCGCACACAGAAATACACATGTGCAAACATATAAAAGACCAAAAATGCAGAGTAAGCGATATACTCTATGTGCACACAACCATATATCACCCGTAGCCCATTTTCCTGGAGTTTTATGGGGTTACAATAAAGTCTAGTTATTGTGGAAGCAGATAGTCCCCTAGCCGTCATCATAAACAGGTTTCTCCTTCACTGAGCTGATGAGGACAGAAAGAGGAAAGGGAGAACAGCAGAAGGAGAGAGGATGATGGGAAAGGGGCAAACATGATTGAGTCAAGTATTGAGGAAAGGATGAAGAGCAGAAGAGTAGAAGGGTGGACTGGAGGTCAAAGTCAGGGGGGGTGGGGTGTCCAGGGAATATTTCAGGAAGGGGGTTGCAGTGACCCATCAATATGACAACAAGAGAACATTACAAGTCAATAGACTTCAAGAACAGCAGAAGAGCATTGCAAAGAAGCTTACATTACAACAGAAATTCATCAAGAATTCTTTTTCTGTTGCTGCCTGTGTCTCAAATATGCGCACAGATTAACAGTCACACATTTCAATGTGGCAAGCCTCCCTCATTGGGACACAATGCCAGGTTTGCCTATCCCCGAGGCCTATGCATAACTCATAAATGCCGTCTGCTCCAGTAATACAATCAGCTGAGTTTCTAGCAAAGAGTCTGGCTTGTTTCTGCTTTTAATCTGTGCCCCACAGCTTGCCGCAAGCAAAAACTAGACAACCATTAGACAACTGCTCATATGATATACACCTTAGAAACCTGGGACCTAGACAAATGTAGATTTGTTCATTAAATGTATAAATGTACTAGAGAGTAGCTTCTTCCTTGTCTACACACTTGAGATTTTATTATGAGCATCTGTCAACTCATACTCCTTGTTCTAGTAATTCTTTGACTTTCTGACTTTTTCTTTTATGACTGATTCCTTTCCGAAAATGTGCTTTTTAATGCATTTAAAAAGCACATGTTGTCAAACTTAGCACTTTGAAAATATTATTGTATTTTAATGCTATCTCTTCTCCTGCCTTTAAAATTAAATGGTGCAAAATGAGACAAACTGGTAATTTGTTACTTTCTCTTTTTCTTAATGTCTGAGATACAGCATTTCATTCATTGACTGTAACCTTTGCATAAAATGGAAAGATCATCTACCTTTGTTCATATAAACACATTTACCTGATGGGAACTTTTTCTTTGACAAACAATGGCAAAGTAAAATATGAAAGCATTTCTCAAATTCTCTGAAATATATTGTGCTTATTGTTAGTAACTGATATGAAGGTGAGAACAGACTGCGCTATAATTGACAAGTCTATTCACTGAACACAGTGGTCTGTTAAAGCAAAATGTTGACTCTCAAAATGCATCAGTGACCAAAGGAGCTTGCAGTTATTTTGTTCACCCTGTTTTTCTCACTTCTAAAGACATGATCCAATTAACTATTCTTAGATGCACAGTATAGAGCACCTTGGCAAAGCCTAGCAAAAAATATGTCATTAAGAGTCAATTATATAACTACATGATTAATTTTTGCAGTATATTTCATTTAACTAAAGGCCTTATATGTTGTTCCATCTTTGTGAAGTATCTATTTTAAAAGTTTGTGTATCAGGCCTAGCACTAAGATCAAGTACAGGTAGTGATCATTACATTTTTGCACTTGCAAGATGAAAGTAACATTTCAAAAACAAAGCTTGTTTTCTATTTCTTCTTTGCACTGTAGCTCAAAAATACAAAACTGAATCCTCAGAGCAATTGACATATATATATACTATATGAACTGTAGGTCCTTAGAATTATTAGCATCTGATTAATGTGTCAAATCACTGTAAATGAAACTGAGTACAAGCTTAAAGGCTGAAACTTCGAGGACACTTTCTGCACTAAAGCACCCATACAATATACTTTTTGTACACCTGACTTTACTTACTTATCATGTATGTGTCTGATAAAGTGCAACGCACTAAAGCTGATCTCTGAGATTTAGTCTACTCCTGCAGGATAACACCAGGCAGTTCAAGTAACAGTCTGCAAATATTTCTTGATTAAAAGCAAATATTACACATGAATCTGAGGTGAGTCAATTTGCGTGCTCTGAAGGTCTTTCACAACAGAAATCAATCGCACCATCTTTTAAGACAGTATTCATGCTGTACTAGACCACAAATTATCAGAATGAAAACAGCATTTGGATTGACTGATATATTTGCCATGTGCACTCACCTGTAAAAGAGTCCATCCTTTATCTGTGAGCCTCAGACCATTCTTTGAGGTATGGAAGGGGGCAATTGAATTAGCCCCACCCTCTCTGCCCCATACCGAGTGATGTGGGACTGGATTCCATTACACAAACTCTATCTAACCCAGACTGCGGCCTATCTAAACCTCATATCCCTGACAACACTCCATACATCAGCCACAGGCTAATACACTCTAATAGGCAGGGGCCTCACCCACAGATATACTGTATGACCCCGTCTCTGCTTTCACTCACAATGGCTACCATTTGTTGTGCATTTTCCTCACAAGCCTCAACTAATCCTGCTTGCATTTCTCTCTAGTTCTGGATCCCATTGTGTTTCTCATCTTTCCTACATTTCTCAATTTTGTACCATTTTCCACTCTCTGTAGTTAATTCTCAGTTGCTTAATACGTTTTTGTCACAGTTGTCTGACTGTCAGGTACTGCGCTGCTTTCTCCACTGTTGTATGTAAGCAGCAAAATAGAGACTAGTGGGTAATTACAGGTTTACAGGTATTTAGGTTTGTTTTTTTCGTTGTGGTTTTTTTTTTGGGGGGGGGGGGGGGTATAGGAACCATGACATGTCTCATCTCATCTAATTTTCTCAACCTACTTTATCCTCACCATGACATGTCAAATCTTAATATTCATAAGAGAAATGGCAATATTAAGTTCAAATGTCTGAACCACCACAAAAGCGACTGCTTGTGTTAAAAGCAAATATCTATTGTGCACGTTAATAGAATAGAACAGAAGTTTATTGTCAATGATGCAAGAGCAATGAAAATCAGCTCGGTAGCTCTGTGTCTCAGATTCCTGACATTGAAAAATAGACTGCATAAAAACCCAGAGTTATTATAACTATATTATACTGAAAATAGACACGGAAAAATATTAATAATACACAAAAGTAGAAGTACAAAAATACACAAAAGTCCAACTCTGTACCACAGATAGAATAATTTATATATACATCAGATAGGATATGGATTTATACATGGTAATAAAGGATGTATAGAAGATAAAAAAAAAAGCTACATATCATGCATTTATACACATAATTTTCTCTATAATGACCCAAAAAGGAATATTACATGCAAGACATTAATTTGTGTTGGTAACAGGGGCACAGCAGTATGGAACGTAAGTGAAATTAGTACAATTAAGCTATTCAGTTACTGGTGACTGGTACCCTGCCTTTGCATATAAGTAGATGGGATAGGCACTAGTGACCCTAGTGAGGATAAAGAAAGTTCAGTTAATGAATGAATGAATGAATGATTGAATGAAGCCACTCCATTGCTGTCTATAATCAATACGATATCATTTTTGTACTCTCAAGTTGAAAATGAATCAAATAACTATCATGTTACTGCAGTTAATAAAGTAGTGTTGTTTCCATCTGTACAGACAGTTCTCATTTTATTAAACCAGAGGTTATACTTTCCAGACATCAGTATTTCACAGACAAGAAATAATCAGTTGCCTTCTCTCCCAGTCTGTCTCTCTCCTTCTATGATACTTCAACATGAACAAAAATCACAAAAGAGCTTGAAGTCTTGAGTTTACAAAGACATAAAATGTATGATCTACAGGAAATTGGGCCATTATTGAGGCAAAACTCTGTGAGGCGGCTGAACATTTACAGGTTGACAAAAGCAACACAGATAGGGTGAGTTTGAGCAGAGAAGTCAATTTTGTCTAAAATGAAAAACTACTAGCATAAGTGAACACATTCTATACGTTTGATTTCGTTGATATAATGTCACAGGCATCAGTTTCAAGGCTAATTCTGCTGGATGTGACACAGATGGATGACAACTGATGGACTGACGAGACAATCCGTGTGCCATTTGCACTCTGTAGTTTTCATTATGAGACTATGTGTATGTACTTAGATCGACTTGTGGCTCTATTGGCTGAGACAGTGTACTGAACAGGAAGTACACAGCAAATTGAGCATCACAAACAGCTCAAACATATCTACAGTATGTTTGTCATAGTATTGAATTATTTCTTTTAAGACTTTTCATCTTGTACACGTTACCTCCCAACATACATTTTATAAACACAACCTATATTAAGAGCTGCCTGTATATTCTGTCAGTGTGCATGTTAAATAAATATTCAACAATGTAGATTTGATTATATTGTCCGTGGACTAGTCTATAGATCCATTCCAAACACCTCCTTCATTTTTACTTTCCCTCTTTTCTCCTCTTATTCATCTTATTGTATGCCTTTCTCTTTCCATCTGCTTTATTATTTTTTTTTTCCCCCATTCCCCAGATATCTTTCTCCCACTCTCTTCTGTTTTCATCCAACCTTACAAGCCCTATTCTCTCACCCTCTCTCTCTGAGAACATCAAAGACTTGTGTCAGTACCAAGGCTCAGCTCAACAGTGGAGAAGTTGACCTTGGACGCTCACTAACAACCCAGGAGAAAGGGAAAGAGAGCAACAGACAGAAAGAAAAAGGCGTGAAGATAAAGGGAAACAGAAGGAGAGAGAGAGAGAGAGAGAGAGAGAGAGAGAGAGAGAACATGTGAGCGAGAATACTAAACAAGCTTATGATATAAAAGTGTGATGTTCAGATGCATAGAAGACTGCTTATGGCAAACTACTGTGATGTCCTTTTTTTGTAGCATAAATATTTTGTGCCAAACTTACAAACATAAACCTTTCGCTATAGTGGTTTCTAGTGAATCCATTTATTGAAGCACAATGAATAATAACATTTATTTATGGAAATCATACTGAATAATGTTATCACACATTGCATTTCATTTTATTTTGAGCTGGCCTAGTATCAAAAAATATGAAATCTATCCCATGACAATATAAGTTTCTTTTTCTTTGGGTAATAGTGAAGGAAACCTTTAAACACTGGCATCTGTGATAATATGAATGTCAAAAAGCAATTTCACATGCAAACATTACAGAGATGTTTCCTTAACCCTAGAGAAGTTCAGCGTGTGAAAGCCTTGACCACAAGGCTGTTTAAATCAGCCTCAATGCAAATCCTAGTACTAGTATGTAAATTCACTTTGCTCTGGGCTATATACTGTAAAATATGATATATGCTGTATGTGCAATTGTAGTTATAGTTCATGGCGTTGCACTGCAAAAAAGATGAGACAAATTACAACATATTTCTACTAATAAAACAATGTGTTTAATTAGAAGGAATAAGTCTTTAAAAAGGGGGCAGTTTTTGGCAGGCAAATATGGATAAATGCCTGTTCCTTCGCTCTACAGATTTCACCTGACACAACAACTATGTGATGAAGAGACTGTGTAGGCTTGCGTCTCTGTTGCATCATTAACAAGTAATATACAACCATCCAACAACACACATACACAAAACGTTATACACAGCAATGTACAAAATGTATGATACAGTTCAATTAATCATTAGAAATATGACTTCACAGAAACTAAAGAGTCGGAGAATGTCTTTTTTTTTTTCACCTATTTTGTCAAGTTGGAGAGCATATGTGTTGATGTATAAGCGCATGAAAAAAGGCAGCTTTGTTTCTTACAGTGTATTTAATGATTAAATGTTCAATTTGCCTCCAGATCCTGGCAGAATTAGAACAGAATATCTTTCAAAAGGACTTTATCATTTAATTTTAAAAGCCAGTGATTACAAATTTGTGGTGAGCTGATAATTGTCGAGGGCTACCTGACATATGACGCCTTCAGTGACAGTATAAGATGCTGTTGGATTCAATTCATCAAGTTAACTTTCTACTTTCCCCATTTTCAAAGACACATATTTAAGAAAATTGCACATCAGTGTTTCTGTTAGATTGTTGTTTTAACCCCATTCGTCACCAATCACAGAAAAGTAAAGAGTGTTGAGGTTTTTATCTCACTTTAGAGATAAAACTATTTTATCACATCCTTCTCTACTTCCTTCCTTTTTCTGCTCCCCCTGATGTCAGTGACTCCTCATCAGGGACCACATTAAAACTCAATCAATTACACACACACACACACATATATATATATACACACACACACACACACACTCCCCAACAACTGTCTCTGGATGTCATCCCTGGGCTTAATGCCAGCATCTTTCTCCCGGTCTCTTACTGCAGTGTTGTCCTCATCTCTCTCATTGTGATCCTGTGGCCTTGTTGGCCCTGGCATTCAATTTAGCTGTCATCCAGATGCATCCCTCCCTATACACATGCATGCACGCACACACACACACACAAACAGATGGATTTCCTGTCAGGACAGTTTGAGACCAATCAGACTGTGGTATTGGAGCATGCCCAGATGTGGGCTAAAGGCCATCAAGGGACCCCCCCCCCCCCTACACAATGAAGTACTCCCTTTAATCCTAGACACATACACATACATGTGAAGACAGGAGCAACATCCATACATGTTCAAATCACAACTGTCAAGAATCTGAAAAAGCCCACAGTAACCACATAGAAGTGCACTTACATTCATCTGCAGAGGGATTTGATTTAATCTTAAAAAGCTGCATGAGTGTGTGTGTGTGTGTGTGTGTGTGTGTGTGTATGTGTGTGTGTGTGTGTGTGTGTGTGTGTGTGTGTGTGTGTGTGTGTGTGTAATGCAAGACAAGTGGTGGTCTGTTTGTATGTGTGCGTCTGTGTGTTCGGTGTGTGTGCTCTTAGGCGCCATGGTGGTGTCACACAATATGGCTAAGCCCAGTCCCACAGGAACTGAGCAGTGTCTACTCAGCTTCCAAGAGATCAGCATAACCGTGCAGAGAGCAAAAAGGAAAGAGACAGAGGAGGAGTGACAGGGATACTGAGAATGACGGGGACAGAAAGTGAGTGACAGAGATAACGCAGGATGGACACGGACAAAAAGGGTAAGTTACTGAGAAAGGCATAGCAAACAGAAAAAAAGGATACTAGGTAGAGAACATGAGGATGAGAGCTGGGAAGCAAGGTTAGATTAAATGGAGGAAGAAAAAGGGTCAGTATGGAGGAAAAAGGGAGTACACAAAGCAGAGGAGGGTCTCCCAGTCTATTCAACAGTAAAACATTCCTTCACAATTGATTCATCTCCCCATATGATGCAACATGAACACTGTTACAGATAACGTCCTTAATTTACAGATTTTTATTGGGGTTTTTTTTTGTTCAACCTATTTTGTTTAGTTTTTGTTATGAATGGGCGGCCTGGCTCAGTTGGTAGAGTGGGTCGCCCAATGACTGGGAGGTTGGCGGGTCGTGTCCCAGCTCTGGCTGTCCACATGTCAAAGTGTCCTTGGGCAAGACACTGAACCCTCACTTAGGCCCCCAGTAGGACTGACCTTAGACCATAAAAACCTACTGGTGTATGAGTGTGTGTGTGAATGGGTGAATGTGAGGCTAATGTAAAGCGCTTTGAGCACAATGAAGGTGGAAAAGCGCTATATAAATGCAGTCCATTTAGAAAGAAAGCCCTATACATGATAAAACACGTCTCGGGCAAGTAAATAGTTGGTTATATTAATAATGCTGTCAAACTGTTAACATGTTTAATCAAAGCAATTACAGTGTTATTTTGATTAATTCCAATTAAGATAAGATATTCCTATATTCGTCCCACTAGGGGAAATATTAAATATCATTCATTTACCTACAAATGGTATCATTTTCATAGTGGAGGTGCTGATCTGTTAAATGGTAAATAGACTGCACTTATCCACCTCCATGGTGCTCAAAGCGCTTTACATTAGCGTCACATTCACCAGTAGGTTTCTAAGGTTCTTTCAGTCCTACTGGAGCCTAAGTCAGGGGTCAGTGTCTTGCCCAAGGACACTTCGACATGTGGACAGCCAGAGCTGGGACGCGAACCACTATCTCTTCGGTCATAGGACGACCCACTCTACCAACTGTGCCACAGCCGCCCCCATAATCCATCTGTTATGGTGGATGTCTGCACTCTCCAACTGTTTTCCTAGTTTTTAATCTATATTAATTGTATTCCATTTTTTATTCCTCTGTTTGTCTCAAGCTGGGTGATGTCTTTGCCAAAGTGCGAGCAGAATCCCTGATTATTTGATTCACAGTAATGTAGCATTTTAAGCTGGAAGTGCTTTAGTAAAAAGAAAACCCCTTCCTGGAGAGTGTGTACAATACTTTGTTGGTTGACTGTTCCATCTTATTTTTTTTTTCTGTCCTCATATTTTCATGCAGAGGCCAACATGCTGTTAAGCAGCTTCCATCTTTATACTGTGGTTCTGTTGTCGCTACCGGATCACCTGTCTATTTGCATGGCACTAACTCTACTGGGACAAACTGGCCCAAATGTATTGCCAGAGATGTTCAGAGTCATTATGCACTGCAGATGGTTTAACTGCATTAAAGGGGACATATCATGCCCATTTTCCATAAGGTAACAGTTCCCTGGTGTCTCAGTGACCTGTCTGTGGCTTTGGTCAAAATACCACATTGATGAAGAGATACAGCAGCCTCTTCAACCTGGAGAAACAGCCCGTTTAAAAAATACAACTGTTTTAATGCGTCATGCTTTCATGCAAATGAGCCACGGCTGACTCCGCCCCTCGCTTCCACATTCTACCGAGAAGAATAAGAGAAAGAAATTAAGGGGCCGTTTACACGAGGACGATTGCGGCTAAATACAACAGCATATTTTATCAGAAGTGCCTTTCGTTTACACGGTGTCAGCGCCGTCTGGGTGTGAATGCACACAAATCTGAACATTCCTTCCAGAGTGGGGCATATTGAAGACGTACCGGGTCACTTCTCTGTCTAAACAGCAAGAAACGCACATGTTCACATTGCGTGCGTCTTGCGTTCAGGTCCAGTTTGTCTGGATTCGGGCCGGCCAGATGAGCCACAGCACCGCGGTCGTGGTGCCACCCATGGACCAGCCTGTCCAACTAACCTGGGTCAGACCAACTGTGCTACCGATAGAGAATAATAATGGATTTTCAAGTCCGAGCAGAACTGTCTGTGACCAGTAGGTGGGGTTAGCTAAACTGGTGGGGTGTGGTGGGGGCGGGGGGTGAAATTAATCTATGCTGTGACATATGAAGCATTTTCATGCCCCTCCAAAAATAAATTGATCAGGAGAAAGGAGACTGGATGTTTTTGTTCCTAATTTAAGCGTCTCCTTACACACACACCACATATATTTGTGTCGTAAAAACATTGAAAATTGCATTTAGCATATTTCCCCTTTAAAATGTTTAATCAGATTAATTATGATGATGGATTAATTTGCATTAATGTATTATTTAACCTACCAACAATTTTCAGAAGTGTATTCCTTCCCTAGTATAATATTTAAAATATTTTGTTAGATTTTTTTTTGCAGTGAGGTTTGGACTGCTGCTGGTTTGGATTACCTGGTGCAAACATTTTGAAAAGGTTTGATATCCCACAAGAACAGAGTCAAAATCACTAAGGCCATTAGCATTATCACAGTAGTGTTCATAAAGTGCGTCTCCATAGTCCAATGTATTCCACCACAGTTTCAAACAGAAAATGTAAAACAGAAAAAAATAAGTGAGATTCTTCACCTTCTGAAGTCATCCTCTAATTGTTATTTCTCCAACAAATCAACACATCAAGCAAACTCTCCAAGTTAACATCTAAACACACTGGGGGTGTGATAAATAAATGACATGATAGAAGTGTGAAACAATTCTTTCGCATCTAAACTCTTCACAACGGTGATGTTGAAAGTTTGTAAAGGTTTGAAATTGTTCAGGAATATATATATATATATATATATATATATATATATATATATATATATATATATATATATATATATATATATATATATATATATATATATATATATATATATATATATATATATATATATATATATAATATTTTTGTCATATTTATTATTTCATATTAATAATAGATCCCTCACGGTCCTTATTCCTGAGTGTGGTAATGAGGCTCTACACATGGTCCACCACTTCTGTGTTTCATACAAAAGTAAAACTCTACTTCACACAAATGATTGGTTTTATTCCCCCTGCAAAAACTTCAATTGACAAATGACTCTTGCACAAAAAAAAGAGAATGTATATATACATAATGACATGAGAATGAAACAGTGCTGTATATAGGATTGTGGCCAAAATTGGTACTGCAATCGCACCCAAATACTTACAGTAGAGTGTGCTATCCCCTCCGGCTCCTCCCAGATTAAGGGTTACCAGATCCACCATGAATGTCTACTGCATGGAGCTGCCATGGACAAGCACTGACTCATAGACTAGTATTTATACCACCTGGCTCTGGCTCACCTCACACCTCGGCTCTCACTACTTGGATTTCTGGCTCACTGCATGGTTTGGCTCCCAGCTCGCCCCATAGCTTGGCCCCCTGGTTCACGGGTCAGGCACCAGTCCGCTCTACAGCTCAGCACTGGAGAACACACCTCGGACCAGGCCCGCTGTCTCACCACCTGTAAAAGCCATTGATACGTGGGGGAGACCACTGGTGAGTCAGCATTCATCTTCAAATTCTGCTCTTCTTTTAGCTGTCTCCATGTTTTAAAAGCCTTTCCTATACACATCCTTGTTTTATTTCTCACTTTGTCACAATATATTTTGGAATAATAAGACACTTTTTTAGGTTTAGCAATGTCAGACATTTATGATTAGAAATGTTCCAGATGTAGCTCAGTGGGAATTGGCAACATAGATATTGAAACACCACTGACTTGGTAATTGGTGAATTGATGCACCACCTATTACCTGACCAAAACCCAAGATGACCACATAATTATTTTTCAAATGCAAATATTCTGTCAGGACTACTACTGGTATTGATATCGGTATTTGAAATTAACATTATTGCTTAATGTTAGGTTACATTTTTTACTGGGAGCAGAATTCATACACACAGCTTCTTTTATATATATACTCCTGAGCAGTTCTTCCACAGTGCACCAGACATCACAGCATTTTTCCAAATGAAACAACAATCAATAGATGTCTGCATTTGGAGTTTCCAGTATGTTTTGGGGCTATGACGTCTCTCACAGACATAGTGCATATACAAATGCCATTTTCCCCCACTTACATTCACCAAAGTGAATTATGAGGAACAATGCAGGAAGAGAAACTACACTATACTACAGTACAGATTTACAAATTCTCTAGCAAAAAATACTAATGTTTAGTTACACTTGGCAGATTTTGGTTCACGACTGCAACATATTCTGAAGCTGTGTAGGTCATCTTACAATAACAGAGTAGTAAAGTACCATTTTCTCAGTAAAAGCATCTCTTTTCACATTACTTAGCAGCGTGAACCCTCTCGTTGTGGGTAGTAGCTGTTCTGTGCTTTGTATGTGCTGATCCATGCATTAGAAAAGGGTGATACAATTGAGCACAGTGGGAACTTTTACCACATGCACTGAATGCAGTGTTTATCGCAAACTAAGGACAAGAAAGACTTTTTATAAAATGGCTGATACTAAGCAAGTAAAATACAATATTGCTTATAACATCCAGTACATCAGTTTGCAGACGATGCATTGAATGGATATGTGGTGTTATTACAGAGATGTTCTTCCTCCTTGATGTTAACAAAAACACTTGGGAAATATATAGTCACTTCAACAGGTTAACCACTTTAAAGAGCAAAGCAAAGGATTTGCCTGAAAACACCCATTGAAGCAGCTGTAGCAATAAATATATAACAGCAGGACGCAAACAGCACGACAGTGATTGTATACACAAGTACTACAATAGTCAAATCTTTGGTCTTGTAGAACAGTGGGGTGCATGAAAAAATATTTTGAATATACTCAAAGGAGTGAAAACATCAACTAAACAGATACATTTTAACTAAACTGACTACAAAAATATACACACATACATATAACACAACATATATAGAAAAATATATAAAATCAGAAGTGTGTCTTCTGTGACAATAATTTCTGTCTTAATTTTTTTTTACTAATACTATTCAGGGCTTCATGCACTGGGAATAAGACAAATCATACAAAAATAATTTTAGATCAAAGCTAATAGAAAATGGCAAAGAAACATAATGTGTGTGGAGCATTACTTTCTTAACCCTGTCAAGTCTGAACCATTAAACCATTGACAGAAAATTTCAGTTCATTGAAACCAGATCCGTCATTGGTCTGTCTAATCCAAAAAATTGTTTTCAAACATTGATTTTCCATGCGTGATATTCAGTAGATATATTGGAAATATACATTAATACTTAACAACTAATACTTAACACCTGGTTTCTATGCCTGTATGAATGTTTCAACAACATTTTTCACAACTTCTAACCTGTATCCACTGGACCCCCTTCACTGCTGTATGGGCCCCCCAAAGATGTTGGGCCCTGTGAATTTGTCATGTTTACACCTGATTGATTGATTGATTTTTCATTTACACCTGATGTGATTGAGCCATAGGTGAGCCATCTAGTGGGTTCTTCCTCGACCAATTATCTATCATTCCTGAAAGTGTAATCAAAATCCGTTCTGATCTTTTTGCATAATCCTGCTGACAGACAGACAAACTAACCCTAACAAACATACATACATACTTGGCGGAGGAAAGAATAACAAAAATACAGCCGAATTAAACCCTGAACCAGCAACTCACATTAGTGAGGTAGCTCCTCCATATTCACAATACTCATTGTTTGAAAAACAAATAATATCATTTAACAAATGTGACGTCAGGTAATAATTAAGTTGATAGTTGACGCTTACAGTTGCTTATTTTTAGTTTGTCACGGTATAAAAAGCTAGACTTCCAGTTCTCTCACCAAATAGCCTTTTTCTCAGGCAGTGAGAGCTGATAACTGTATCAAACTGCATGCTGCAAACAGACTGACCTGAAAGTTAATTACCATGGTGAAGAGACCCCGGCTGAGTACCTCAATAGTAAAATCTAGAATTATAATTACACATTTTTGGTTAACATTGCACAGGGTTGAAAACATGCTTTAATGTCATGCATAATCTCCTCATTTCATTTTAATGTCTTTTTTTTTCATTAAAAAGTGAAAATAAAAGGGTGAATAATGTTAATAATCATGGACCATTTAATGACTGATGTCATATTGATGTGATAAATTAGGAATTGCTTTCTTTGTTTTTAGTACAATGCTGTGTTACATGTAGGATAGGGGGAAAAAATCATTCAAGTTCTGTGTGTAGAGTACAAGTACAAAAACTGACTATACTTGGTATTTGTGTTGCAGATCTTGTTTGTGTAATCCATATTATTAATATGTCGTGGGGTGAAGCACAGCATGTGGAACATAAGTCACAAGTCACTTTATTTATATAGCCCAATTAAAAACAACAGGATCACTTAAAACAGTTAATCATATGAAGCTCCTGTACAACAGTTCTACACCAGGTGCATTGGTCTTCTTTCGCCAGGTGGTATGCATCTTAAAAAGGGTCATATTTTGTTAAACACACTTTTATTAGTTTATTTGGATGCCAATAATTCATAAAGTTTGAATTTCAACCCTCCAGGTGCTGCAAAGTTATGATTATATTAATTTTGCCCCGGAAAAAAAAATCAAGTGAATTTCAACAACTTGTTTTAATTCCTGCTTAATTTGTTATGTCTATATCTAGTTACGTCACAACATTTGTATATTTAAGGTCAAGATTTCTGATTAAACATTTCTCCAAGCATGACATAATTGTTTGTCAGTAGCAATGGTTGTAATCCGGACTGAAAATATTTCCCTAAAATGTTCATCTGTTGGTTGAACGGCCAGAGCAGCATGATCAACAACCTGGAGGTGATGGGGAAACATGTTAGCCTAGGATCTAGTCTGTCCCCAGTGGCCGCAAATGGTATTTGCTACGGGGAGACAGACTAGACAGCCTCGGATCTGAAAATCCAAAATGGACCGGACCAATCAAATCGCGAGGGGCGGGATTGGAGCCCGCCCTGCCTCATAACGACACAAATACGACACGTAATGTTGTAGTCGCAGAGACGTAGCAGCTAGCAAGCAGCTAGCACACATTGCCGTAACACCAGTTGCTAGCTGCTAGACAACATGGGTCATCACCAGGAACAACCATTCGAGCTGGCTTTGGCAGCAACGCTAGGTGATTTAAAATTACAGTTTTCCCTGCGAGAGGAGCAGAAAACGGCACTTAAGCTGTTTTTGGAAAAAAAGGGACGTTGTCGGAGTTTTGCCCACCGGGTATGGCAAAAGTTTGATTTATCAGCTGGCTCCGCTAGTGGGACGACGCATGGGTCTGCACAACCCGCTGGTGATCGTTGTGTCACCCCTTTTAGCCCTAATGGATGACCAGTTGCAAGAGGCAGAAAAACTGGGAATACGAGCAGCACAACTCGGCAAAGGCGACCCGGAGGAGATCCGAAGCGGCCGGTGCCAAATAGTGTACGGGAGTCCTAGCTAAACTGCTGCACTCGTTTTGAGACTATATTCTGGTGTGTTCTTCCGGTGACGCTGTCTACGAAATCCATGTTCATCGCTCTGATTGGTTGGCTCTGACTGGTTACCCATCCAATGGCGTGGCGTTGTGTAAAGAGAAAACTTGACAGACAGCGGTTATCCCGCCCACAAATTCACCTAGACTTAATCTAGACTTTCCCCCGTAGCAAATACCATTTGCGGCCACTGGGGACAGACTAGATCCTAGGCTAGAAACATGTGGCTCATTTGCATTTAAAGGGCCATTACTCAAAAAAACGGTTGAAGATGGACCTGTGGAGTTGAACTAATGAAAATTTCAGACCCAAGCATAGAATTAACAGTTGAAGAGCAGCACAGGAAATGTTTTAAAAGACATAATTCCATTTGAAAATGGAAAAATCTCACTACTTTAAGGCAGCTCTATCCAAAGCACATGTCCAAACCATCTTAGTCTGTGCATGTTAGTCACTGCTGAATTGGTTACAAGTGCACTTTTTGTATATGAATGTACTCATAATCAGACTCTTAAAGCTTGAAAAGACAGGAGTTGATAACCACCTAGTGTTGTGACAGAATGTTTGGTAACAGACAGTGATCCTGATTCTGTTAACGTTTCTTTATGATTCCAGACCTGTACAGTGAAGCTTTCCCTTTTTAATGCACTCATTTAGCACTGATCCTGAAGGACTATACAATCTATATGTATTCATGCACGAGTGATTACATCTCCGCCGCCTTGGTGCGGGTAATAAACCATTCATAACCTATTTGGCTTGTTCTACTAAAAGGCAGAAGCACCAGATTGTGATTATCGCACACACTGTATCTCACGGTTGGTAAGCAATTTTTCCTACAGCTCCACTTTTCACTATTATAATATATCTCTGGTGCGCCTTTGCAGACATTCTATGTTTAAAACACAACAAAGTGCGAACGAAAGTGTTATGGTATCTATTAATTACAAGAAATACCTATTAATTTGTTATTTTTAGATTTTCTACAGTCGCAATTGAATGTCTTTTTCAAGTAGCTGTAATGCATTTACATACTCTTATTTTCAGCAGGGTTTATTTTCGATAAAATGCTTTTTCTACTCTTTCCCTTCTTAATCCACCCCCACATCTTTCTTCTTCTGCATTTAGCTCTGCAGCTCTAATTAAATGGACTATCTAGATGACATTTGCTGTTAAATGAGTCCCTTGTCCTTGTCTCCCTATTAGTCCTGTGTGTCTGTTTGGGTTTTTTTTTTGTATAATAAATGCATGCGTAGATACATAACAGCTCCCATGTTTGTCTCAGGTGGTGCGTAGGAATATTTTCCAGCATGCGTTCACACCATCTTGGGTGGAGGCCAGAGGTGCTGATTGCCATTTGACCGCAGGGCTATTTTAAGGCCCAGTATAATTTGTGGTGATTGATTGTGATAATTAATTTGCCGTAGGTAGATGATTGTGGTAATTAATTTGCTGCAGCTTGATGATTAAGGGTTGCTGGTGTCCCGTTGTGACCAGCACTGTTTGGCCGATTAGCTCCTTTGCTGCCACATTCATTTATTGTTAGAGTACACCCCTGTTCACAGCTGTAGCTGGGGCCCACAGTCTCCCAAAGCATGTGACCTCAAGGAAACTTTGGGCTCCAAATTAATGTATAACTCTGACCATTTAAATTAAAGGACGATTGTACTTCTGTATGGCACAATGAATTAAACATTAGAATTGTGTACCAAACTACTGGCTCTTACTGCAGCACTTGTAGTTAATCTCAATCAGACCACACAAGTGAGATCTACTCCGTTTAGTAATATTGAATTTCATTAGTTTTATCGGAACTCAAATCTCCGAGCACAAATATACACAGTTAACTAAGAAGTGGGAAACAATGAAGAAAAAAAAAAGTCAGCATACTGGGAATAAAATATGTTTTAATCTCTTTTTTTTCATAAAATGTTTAATACATCCTCTCAAATTTCCCCCTTTCTATTACAAAACAGACTCATGGAAATCACAGCAAGATAGTAGAAATATTGCTATTTCTTCCCTTCATTTGCCTGGTATTCCCCATAGACTCAGCAAGATTGGTGAGGTGGAGAGCTACTCCATTCAACCAAATGTGACTTGCTGCTCAAATGAGAAGGAATGGCTTTTCTAACAGCGATATTATTAAACACACAGCACTGGTGTTTCAAACGCATTAGTGGGACTGATATGAAGTTGTTCGGCTGACTGGCGGAAACAATGAACTCTGGCTAACATTATTAATCGGAATCATAAATCTATTTCTCATCTGGTCTATCAAATAATGAGGTGGGGGAAACCAAGCAAGGTTTTCCATTAAACGGCACAATAGCATAGATGTTCACACCCACACACAGTTTTGCACACATACACACAAAAGCAGAAAAAGAGTGAGTAAAATAGAAAGCAAAATGAGAAACATGAAGAGAGAATAAGACAGAATTTTCTTTGACAGCTTTATGTAAGAAATTCATTTATGCATGGCCCAAGATGGACTCGGGTTTATTGGTTTCTTTATTGTGTAATAGAATACAATGCACGGGAAAGTTGACAAGCGGAGAGGGAGGAACTTTTCTATTTGCATGGGGAAACATAAATAAAGAAATATTTAAATCCTGTAATGAAATTAGAGTGGGGATTCTGATTAGCAGTCTTCTCAGTCTGTAAGGAGAACATCTTTAACAACAAACGAATCATTAGTAAGAGAGGTTTATAAAAAAAAAAAAAAAAACAATTTACCAGACTAACAAGCACTGCAACACTTCATAAGACACCAAATGTATTCACAAGCACCTACCAGTGCCGTTTGCTCAGGGTTTGTACTCGAGTGTGCCTGACTGGCCCCAATCTGTGTAAGCTCTCATGCTGAAACAGTCCAATGCATATACAAATGAGATCTACACAGTGCAAAGTTGTATGTGTGTGTGTGTATCTGTAAGTGTGTGTAGGTGTGTACTAAAGGTAAATCCTGGAGAGAGAAGCCAAGAGAGACAAGGAATATTTAAATAATTCTGTACAACACAAAATATCAGCATCTTTGAAGATGATCAAACACTCCAATGCTGAATTAAAATTCAGTGCTTACTCAGGGAGAAACCAAAAACCTGTGAGTCATTTAGACCTCTTTCTTTTGTGTAGTATTATTACAGCCTTGAAGCTACTCGGAATGCATGAACTGAGTGAATATATATATTTTACTTTGTCAAAACACTGAATACTATTGTAACTTCAATATTACTGTATATGTGTAATGAAAAAAAGATGTCATCTCATCTAGGGTTATAAGATTAAGGCTGCCAACACATATGGGATTTTTTTTTTTAACCAAGCAGAAAAAAAATAAACATGTAATGAATAAATCAATTTAAAAATTGCACAATGCTGTGCCTTGTAGTACAGCAGGGGTTTTTTCCCCCAAAATATACTGTTGATTAATCCATTACAACTCATGTTGCCTTAAATACATTCACAGATAAAACAATCTGTCAGGGAGGACATTTAAGGAAACATTTTGGCTTTGATATTATAGACAGAAGAATCATGGATAAAGCTTCTGGGTAAGTTCTTAAATTACAGCTCCAGCTACTTTACTGTAACACAAACTCATCAATCAAACAAAAAGCATCCCTTACATAGCCAAAAGCTTCATTATACAAAGCAGACAAAGACATATAATATGTAATTAACAAAGTACTCAGATTACTGTTATAATTGGAACAAATTATGAGTTAATTTTTCATTTGAACACTGTGAGCTCTAGTTTCGCAGACCTGGTGCACCATTCAAAACACGTCAGATGTTCCTAATTTTGCTGCTATTTGTCATGGGGTCAGGGGTCACAGTAAAAAGTAACTTAAACCTTAACAACCCATTCAGTTCAAAATAAGAAGTAAATCTAATAATTATGTAATTATATTTTAATAATATTAATTTTCCAACACAAAGCTAAAGGAACCAAGGACTGTTGTGCAGAACTGCCATAGGTCTGTCACAACAAAATCTAATCATTAAATGACATTTTCAGAGAATACACAAAGATATAATGTTGTTCTCTTTCACAATTTTAGTTTGTACATAAAATATCAGCAACCAATGGTTTGAGCGCCAGTTTATTTGTTGGTCAACCTCCTGCTTCATGTCAAAATTGTAACAAATATAACAAGTGTTTTTTGACACAAAATCCATTTGGACATTCAAAATTATATGGAAACTTTGTGGAAAAAATGTTAGCTAGCATATGATACAGTACATTGCACTAATCCTAAGTTCAGTATTGATTTTACTCTCCTTTGTATAACTCTTGAATCAAAACACACAATTATTTCACCTTGCCTTCAGCATTGTATTGATGTGCTTATATGTTCTAAGAGTTTTTCTGGAACATCATAGCCTGTGTTTTTCCATAACTGTAACTCTTCTTAGCTGATTTGACATTTACCATCTATATGAAGTTCCTGAGCAGAATTATTTTTACTGAAGTCTTACTTGAATTTTAATGTGAATACACTCTGCATTTGTGTGAACTTTAAATATGAGGATGCCATAGAGAATATTTGCAATGATTCAAATGAAAAATGGAACTTATCAAATACCACCAGTGAACTGTTTGTCTGAAACAAGAAATTTAAGATCAATAGGAAAAAAAAGAAAAAAAAAACAATTCACGACTGCATGGATCACATGTACACATCCACATGCATGCTCACTCACTCCACTCTCTCTCTCTCTCTCTCTCTCTCTCTCTCTCTCTCTCTCTCTCTCTCTCTCTCACACACACACACACACCTCCCATGACTTGATGAGGTTGTTATGATTAATAGGGGTGAAAATCACTTGCAATCTAGGAGGCCCATTTGACTCCCCTAACTCCTTCAACACACACATATCACATGCAGAGCACTCAGCCTTTAGTGCTTAATGGAGCCTTCATATGGGTTATTGATCGGGCAGACCACAGCTAGATTAATTTATTCTTCCAATCAAGCTTTAATTAATAGCAGGACACTGGTAAGACCCCCATTAAAAGATCTGGTCATTACTCACAGCAGGTACATTGAGTAAACCAATAATCAAAATATGGCTGATGTTCCCCCTGTCCCACTTCAACCGATGGAACCTAGGACTCATGATTCTTCTATTAAAAAAAAGATTTTAAACTAAAGCTGTGTCACATTAGGCAGCCTTGTTAGTTTGAGTGCATAAGTGCTTTCATGCGATGACATAAAGATCATTTCTCTCTGTCATGGTGTAAAAGACAATTACAGACTGTCTACTGTACATTAGCACACTCTGTTTTCTTTTTTTTTTTCTGCCTTTATTTCCATGTTAACATGTCAGAGTTAACATTACATTGCAGTATAGTTTTCAGAACATATCGGTCTATTAAGGTCATACGACAGGTGGTGGTACTGACACAGTTAGCAGATCCACCTCAGCCAGAACATTACAGATTAGACTAGAGTGTCTCTGTGTTGAGTCTACCTGTTCACTTCATGCCTCACAGGTTAATTCATAATGCTGATGAAGCTCTGATGTTCCCCGAGTGACCTCAATGGTAGCTGGCGTCTTCTAAAGTGCTAATGCTAATGCTAATGCAAGGTACTGTGTTGTACAGAGAACAAAATGCAGACTAAAGTTAAAGTTTGTTTTTGTTTGGGTTTTTTTACATTCACTTGACGTGAATGCAATTTTGCTTTTAATTCATCCATCAACTTCTACTTTAATTTTATTTCAAGCACATACAATCACCAGATAACACAGAACAACACAACATGGACAAACAGAATCAGAGGAGTGAGGAAAATAATTTAATTAGCTAAGCAATTATTAAATTCTGCTTCTTTTAAAGTAAAGGAAGCAGAATTTAATACTTACACATACGTTTTCATTTTCAATATATAAAACATGCATACAACCAATTCACCACACATTTTTAATTACTTGACCTCACACAAAAGTCTGATCAATCAGATCAACATTTTTTATAGAAATTAAAATATTTATATACACTTTATTTACTGCAAATACAGCTATTATCAATGTGTCCTAGTCTGTGTTAATTATAGACAATACAGAATAATATCTTATTTTATACATTCTTCAATACTATAACTAGGTATTCACTTATTCAGATAATGTTTTCCACTGGATTTATGCATGTTTTTAAATTGACTATTTGATGAAGACATTTTTAAGTTGTGATCCAGATTATTCCAAGTGTGAAGTGAATAAATGCAGTAACAAAAGCTGCTCATCTGCTTTTTCATCAACCCAGATGGTACTGGCACATCTAATGTTTTATTGAAGACACTGTCATATGCCAGTTAGGCAGATCACCCAACCCATGGGAGGAACCATGACAATACCCATTAGGTTCTGAACTGCTGTTCTGAAGGCAGTAGTTTGTGATTTGGCTGTCACACAATGGCTTGAAGTGACCATATTTGGAGAAAATATCTGTATAAATTTGTGCTTAGAGATTTCAGTTCCAATAAAACGAATGAAATGTATTGTTAACATGAAAATGAGCCCTGGAACATGGGCTGTTTAAGACCTCTCCGTGTCCTCAGAGTTTAAAAAGGGGAGTGACTGCCAAGTATAAGAAAATGATGGACAAGGAAGCTACAGCTTTGCACAATGGTAATGATAATATGATGGTAAATGGACTGAACTTATATAGCATTTTTCTACACCATTGTGGTGTGCTTTTACAAAGCCTCATATTCACCTATTCACACACACACACCAATGGGCTGCTCTCAATATGCTAGGTGCTACCAGGCCCTACTGGCAACAATTTAGGATTCAATGTAGACAGTTGGAGCAAAGATTCAAACCACAGACCCTTTGGTCATTGGAAGACCCCTCTACCAACTGAACCACAGCCACACACACACACACACACACATATATATATATATATATATATATATATATATATATATATATATATATATATATATATATATATATATACATACATACGTACATATATATAGGTATATATGCATATATGTATACATGGTATATATATATGCAACATGTATATATATATATATATATATATATATATATATATATATATATATATATATATATATATATATATATATAATTTTATGATGGCAAAAGACTGCAATTTAAAAGATTAATATTTTGGAGAATTTAGGGTTAACTAATGGAAATAATAAGGAAAAGTAGTAAGCTGAACCTCTGTTGTGTGATTATATTTGAAATTGGAACTGTTGAAAACATAATTACTGAAAATTTGGGGTTTAAGTTTGAGCTGAAAGATTAAACAGAAACTAATTATTACTAATTATATATTCCTTGATAATCAGTTAAATTAAGATCGCAGCATTGTCTACAATACCATGTTGCTCTACTTAATTGCTACTAAAAACCTTTGACAACAATGACTTAACAGGTTGCTTATGTAAACATAGGATACACACATAAACAAGTAAAAAAAAAAATCATTTTTAACATAAAGCTTAATTGAAATCAAGAAACCCAACAAGCTTCAATCACATGTTGGCAATAATGTTCTATGAGGCTAGAATTTCCCATTTAAAGGGAGAAAATGATTTTCAATATAATGTCTGATGAAAACTGTCATGTTCAAGATGAGACAACACTTCTCTGTTGAACTCCACATACTCGACAAGTAAATAGCAAGCACAGCATACAGTGTATTAACAGAAATGAGACAACGCAAGTAAAATACTGTATTATTGTATTCATAAATACAGGAACTGCCTGAATATATGGAAAATGGGAGGATGAGCAGGGACGAGATAGCTAAGGAAAATAGACAGCTGAAAGGTTTAAATGTGAATGCGGGAAATTCTGCCAGCCTGCATTCTGGGGCCCATAAATCTCTCACGGTGCTGCTCATGCTCAGAATGATTCTGCTAAAAGTGGATACCGGACCTCTCTCCCTGAAGTTGGTGCCATTACAAGGCAGGAAGTAAATACACCCACACACATACACAGAAGTCTGTTCTCAGAGATGGGCCTTTAGACCTAAATGTGTGCATGGAGAGGATGAGAGGAGGGAGAAATTAACAATTAGCGTTCATAATGAGATCAGGGTTATCAGACGGCTTGCTGGTCACGGATGATGAAAAGAACACTAATTCAGTTTGTCTCTTCCTCTCTTCCGCTGGCCCTCACCGCTTACTAAGCGATGGAGAGAGAGAGACGGGGGGGGGGGGGGGGGGGGTGTCCATATTAAGAATAACTCCTATCAGACATGTACTAATTTATCTCTGCAGTGTAATTTCATTGCTTACATTAGTTAGAATAACTGCAAGCCTAATGGAGCAGAAACCAATCTCATCCATGCCTGTCAATATCAGTCTTGATCACAACTGAGTCTAAAACTAACCTGTTGTTTTAGCTGGTCACGTGGCCGTTCTCCAAATAAGCATGTGACAGGAAAGATTACATCAAAGATATTTTTTCCCGTTTTAGTCTCTTCCTTCCTGTTTACCGTCTTATTCCCCCTCTGCCTATAAATACCTCAAACCATGCCCTGGCTGCACCCCAGTTGGAGCTAAATGAGTGTAACCAGCCCTGACTGGGCCAGAGACGAATGAGTGGTACTGCCATGGGAGGAGGCCGAGATAGATGGAGACACAGACAGAGTCGAAGACAGGAGAAGGGATGTCCAAACACTTCTCTCTATAGAGATTCATGTGACAAACAGCCTGAGCCCGACCCTGTGTGAAGTAAAGCCAGAAAACATGCAGATACAAATGCACATAAGGATCAGAAAAACTGACTTCGGCACACCATCTTCAATTGCTAAAGGAGATCGGATATCACTGGGGTGTATTTCGTATTTCCTTGCCACACCCTACACCCACAAAGCATTCTCATCGATGCACCTCATCAATGGAGTCTAATCATTAAGACTGATTAGGAGCCATCTCAGTGTGAAAGGACCCCAACACAACCCATCTATCACTCTCGCACACAGGTGCAGACAAAACCACATATATGCAGACACTTGCACAACCAACACACACACACACAAACATATACACACACACACAGCCATCATCCATCACCTCGTATAGCTGGTCTATCTGAGGTTTCAGTGATTAGTTGTCCTGCCTGGCTGAATTATGATGTTAATAAGTCACCATTAGTTCCTGTGTCCTCAGCCCCTTCACACAAATGTGAGTAAGAGCGTGCACGGACACAACACACACTAATACACAAACCCTTAACTCTATCTTCTGTTGGATCTGACCATCAACGTGCAGCACAAAACCATTTACTGGTAACGATTTATTGTTGATGTGTTGTATTATTTCTTGCAACACAAAAACTTACTTGGCGGTTCGAATTACCAAATTAAATTATGGCAAGAAGTCATTTTCAACAATTTGACAGCTCATTTTTGTTCTCTATTTTTACATTTACAGCCCACGTGTGAGGTGTATTTCATGACACTGACAGATTGATTGACAATCCCATGTAGGACCTTGGAATTTTACAAGCAGGTTCACTCGAGTGGTGTCCATTACACTTGTGTTTTTTGTTTTTTTTTTTTTCTGTTGTGACAGTTCAAAGTCTCCTCAGAGCTATCTCAGTAAAACATGCCTCATGCGTGCCCGAACAACATATTCATTATAGCAAAGGAAAATAAAGAGCATAATGTGACCATGGAAAATCCTATAAAAATACAGAAAACATAACATTATGTATACAGTATACAGTAGGCCAGCATTACGCCTGTACTCTTAATAGTTGCTACTGAAGACTGCAGTGCAATTCTATTCATTCATTCATTTCTTTACATGCCGTCTTCCTCTGTACACAGTTTAACAAATCAATTAGTCATGTGTCAGTGTTGAATGAGCTGACTTCTGTCACATGGCTGGTTTCTGCCCTTTTTATTTTTTTTCTTATTACACAAAATGTCAACATGCTGCAACAGTAATCCATACACTGAATGCCAATGTAGGGATGATATTCAATCTTACATTTATGCAAAATATTCAGCACATATCATAGCTTTTTGGCATTTTATGTATAATCTACAAAATTATGATATTCAAGAAATTATATGGTTCAGTACTATTAC
Organism: Siphamia tubifer; assembly: GCA_020466265.1. Taxonomy (NCBI): domain Eukaryota; kingdom Metazoa; phylum Chordata; class Actinopteri; order Kurtiformes; family Apogonidae; genus Siphamia; species Siphamia tubifer. The sequence continues at coordinate 23,089,831 of CM035789.1, forward strand.
ATAGAGTGATTTAAGGGATATACTATGCATGGACACAAACAGAAAAAAATAAAAAATAAATAACTCTTAAACTTGACTGAATTATAAAAGCCAGAAGTGGGACTAAATGAAGCCAAAAGAGATTTTGTTGGTATTTTAAGCTCTCTAAAGTAGCCTGAATTCCCCTTGCTACAATCAATGAGCATTTCACAGAGATGACTGAAGCTTCAAACACTGAAAAGAAGCTTAAACTGACTTTTGTCCATCATGAGCAGGGGTCAGCAACCTGCGGCTCCGGAACTGCATGTGTCTCTTTCATCCTTATCCTGTGGCTCTGAGTGGCTTGGGAAAACAAATGACTAAAACAAGACTTCCAAAGTATTTAATTGACATTATTATTATTATTATTTGTTTATTAATGTATTTCTAAATCTAAATATTAAAATGTTAATAAAAGAAATATATTCTACTGTTTTTCGTCACTCAAAATATAAGTCATACTCACAGAAGCCGGTATATCCACCAAAACACCGTCCATTTGTCACAATGTTATACCCCAACAAGGCCAAGTATGGACAAAAAAAATATCTGAAGACCTGGTGACGAACCTGGACCCGAACGTATGAGCTCAGAGTGTGGATTTTAGTTGTTTTTTTTTCATTTGTAATATAATTTAATATATACAAAGTCCCACATGGTTAGGGTTAACCAGTCTTTGCTTTACACTGGACCAGTGTAAAGATAATAAAAAGGAACATAATATATTCTCTTCATTTTACATCAGATAACCCATCTTCAAAAGGGTCGTCAAAGCACTCAAAGTGTATGACTGAGATGAACCCCCAAGCATGAAAGGGAAGTTGTTGGTGTTGTTTTTTTTGTTTTGTTTTTTTAAATACTAAATTCTTTCCTTTAAAAACTGTGGGGTTCGTTTCATTTTAGATGTCAAAAAAGTATTTGCAGCTCTCAGTGTTTTCATTTCCGTGGTTCAAATGGCTCTTTCTGTGTTAAATGTTGCCAACCCCTGATCATAAGGATCCCATAGTGCACAGGAAAATCTCTGATGATCATATGATACTCACACAGACGTTTCTCAGTGGAAGCTTTCGATGTGTATGTTTAATAGGGACAAGTCAAGCACACAAAACCAACATACAACAACATAAAGTGTAATAAAGCCACTATCTAAGGTGTTGAAATAGCAGCTACACACCAAATACAATAGATAGCTCCATTCATTCACATACAAGTAGGTCACAACAGCCAGGACACCACAGCACCCCACCAGTACAAACTTATCAAGCACTTGAATGCAACTTCCTCAGAGCTTGGTTCAACACATGCACCAATGGCAGGCAGCCAAAACAGAGACAACATAATAGAAACATGCTGAAAAGCTTTCACTTACAGTTTGTAGTGTAGTAGTTATTCATCTGAGGTCTCCAAAGGCATTGTAGAAACCCTGCTCTCCTGCTTCTACTTCATTAACCTGAGACACAACACATTATGAAAACATGTAAAGTATTGTAAGGGCTGGTTTAAACCTATACCAGTATTTTTTTTTATTATTTTGAAGATGCATCACATTACTGATGGGGAATTTGGATTTCTTTTTTGTAAAGGAAAGTTAACAGGTTGTGTTAGCATGAATATGTCATTCCTTACACTGACATTTGCAAATGTTCCTTTCTGTTAACTGTCTGCAACGTTCACTTTAACCGTCTGTGTTTGCATCAGTGTTCTATTTGCCTCAGACTTATGAAGAAAACATACCATTAGCTCGAGGGGGGGTATTAAGATCACACAGCATGTTGTGTTTAATTTATACCAGTTAGACCAGTGTGTTTTCTGCCTTAATACAAAATATAAGCTTTGAAAAAGATCAGTATACAGGTCTGTGCACACTCCATATGTACAGAGAATTTAGTTAATTTTCTTAAATTAGCAAGAACAACATCAAAAGGTGTTTCACTATCAAGTTCAGTCTTATGAACTCAGTGAGTGTGATCTTAGTCAGAACAACACCAGAGAATAAACCTGTTCAGAACTTAAGTTTGTTCTAATTCAGACCAGTTGTGTATTTGTGAACTTTCCTGCTGGGCTATGTTATATTACCACCACTGGCTTACCACAGTCCACAACAATATAACACTTGGTTTTATTTCATTTGTACATTTACATATTATTTATATTTGTATAAGGTTTTGTTAATTCTTCAAAACTAAATGATCATTTTTTGTTGGAGTTCATGTCATGATTATAATAATAGTGTATTTTATGACAGCCATCTACTCAAACATTTCTGATTAGTTGTCACAGAAGTTGCTATTGCCATCAAGACTAAATTGACAGTAGCATTAATTGCATCCTGGGATATCTGCCAGGCAAATTCACACAAGCCACCAACCAGTGGATCCTTGCTTTAAACTTGGAAACAAGAACAAAGTCCAAGTATTTTTTTTCCAAGGATACTTTATTTGTACCCGTAAGTAATTTTTTTAATTTAGGTATTACATCTGATCTTGGGTGTGTCCAAAAATGTTAATAGAGCAGTACTTGGGCCATGACAGATGACTTAGCTCTGGCCATGACATTTGAAAAGACAAATGAGTGCCATTATCCAGATAACAGGATTAAAAGTTGAAGTGTTTTTTTTTTTTTTTTTATTAAAATATGTTTTGTTTTTTTATGTACTTGTTTTTGAAAAAAAAACAAAAAAACAAAGGACACAGACCATCATCTCATCAATAAATTATTTTTATTTTCAGGCTACATGTAGATACAAATGTATTGATGGTTAATATTAATTTTATTTAGAGGTGGCAATCTTTTTTTTCTGTAAGTATATATTTATTTTCACTCATTTGTACATTTTGCCCATTGTCTTTCTGTTTATCCTTTAAATGGCATCATTTTTATAACCTTTTTTATGGTTTTGTCCCACCTGGACAATTTATTGTGTTTATTAGTTTTCCTTATTGACAGATTTATTGGTGAGGAATGCAGCAGCACATTAACAAACAAATTGAATATAGATCAGATCAATGTGCGACTGTGTGGCCTTGACTCTGGAACGTATGTTAATGAACTACAGATTAAATGTGACAGAATACCAAACATAACACTGTTCATGGACCTTGCTCATCTTTGTTCTTGTCATTTCTACAACAGATCTTTCATTAACAACCAGATAAACTTTGAAAAAAAAAAAAGTCACTGTTAGTCATGAGCATTTTACCCAGATCTTTTTCAACACAGTACAATATACCTCTAGCATAGTCGATATTAAGGGTTTGGGGGACAGATGCCATCATTAGGGGCTGTAAAATATGCAGGTATATGGCCTGGGTGTTGGGATTGAATAACTGATTAGAAAGGATCGATGGTGACATGTATCATTGTTGTTTGATAAGGTATGGCCCCATCTGAAGATAGCCCAAGAGAAAATCTATAGGGGAAACTATTGATTAGGTACCTTAAGGAAGGTTGCACTGATGACAACTAAATATGTGTCAGTGAAATGGAAAAAAATCAATAGTGATTGTTCATATTTAAAGAAGAAAAAAAAACATATGTGATTATCTTGTCATGGTGCTTTAGATTTCCCCTTAATTTTCCAGTCTATTATGCATTTGGTATTTTAACCTATTTTTGTAAGATAGCGTTTCCAAATTATACATTGTGAAACCTACGTGTTTCTAACTTATTAAAATATTCAAGTTCTTCAAGCCAAAAATCATCCTTCTATTGCAAACAGTACAAACAGGTTTTTGGAGCAGATTGTGTGAATGAAGACAATAGGCGATTCATGGTCAAAAAAACAATGCTTCAATTAATTGCAACATATTTCTTTTCAACTAACGACTTGCTAATCCACACCAAAGGGTCATTATTTCAAAGCAACGTGTGAAGAAATTATGGACAATATGTCATAGTCTAGAAAGCACAATCCAGGCATGGCTTTAGGAAGCCATCTGGTCTTTAGTTTCAACAAAATGGCCAGCTTATAAACGCTCTGTCCACAAATTTGGCTCCGTGTATGTAGACAATTTGTCGTCTGCCATCTGGGAACCACAAAAATTACACTTTTCAATGCATGCACTTATTCTTTGTTAAAGAGGTTCTTCAAACAGTCCTGCACCACACCAAGGGAGGCATGTGCTTTGGACAGATATATTGCTTTACGATCTCATATTTGGCAGCAAATAGCAAACGCAGGATTCATTGTTCCACTTGTCAGGCAATGTACAACATTAAAATGTTGGCATGTGAACATGGTTTTCTCATCTGACATCAGACAAGCCCTCACTTTATTCCGACTCCCTTTCTCGCTCACATCTTCTCATGAGGAAGTTTCAACTCAAAGGAGCGTGAATGTGTTTAAACTTGAGCAAGGTATTGAATTTTCTACTAAAGCCATGAGGTGTGAGTGAAATGGGTTTGTCAGTAAAATAAGCTGAGATCATATTACTATGCATTGATATAGCTGACAGTCATATACACAGATATATTCACATATACAGTAAAAAAATAAAATAAAATAAAAAATAGACATGCAAGTGAGTTTTACTGGGTGCAGAAATGTAAGAAGTGCATTATGCAGCTTTGGTTTCTCACTCAGTATTGGCAGAGGATAATGTGCAGCTCACGCCTCTATATGTGTTTGGAGAGGAGCACAGCAGGGTTGACCATTTTCTCCTCTTCTGTAACTTCATTAAAGAAATATAAAATGGCAGGCCATTAGGGCAAACACATTCACCGCCTCTTATTGAGAGATGCTTTCAGAACAATCGAATTCACCACAAATTGTATGGACCTGCAACACTTTACCTCACACACACACACACACACACACACACACACACACACAGTCTTCTAATCTTTAAAATATGACTGAACTCAGCGAGGGCTGCTGGTTGAGGAGATAGAAGTTATACGGGTGGCACCGCATTTCCATAGTGATAAAGTGGCAAGTCAAACATGGCCGTCTGTTCGCCCTGCCCACTTATTAGACCAAAAGGAAAGAAATGACAAAGCAAGAGACCAACAGAGAGCGTGCAAAGCAGCAGACCCATTCGCACTTCAGTCTCATTTTTCTTTCCTCTGCTTCGACTCCAACAGCCTTCATGTCATCAAATCTTCTGGATGTCTGCTTCCATTTCTCTGCTCCTCCTCTGCTCCTCTGTGTGAGTTATTAGTGATGAGAGGAAGTCATTCTCTGTGTGTGGTTATTAGTATTGATCTGAGCGCCGTTCAACAGCAATTTCCTGCTGATTTCCTCTCGTAGGCCCTCCCTCTGTTTCATACTTTATATCCTTTAATAGTCCCCACCCCCACACATCCATCTTCACTTTCTAGCAGCTCAGTGGTGAAGTTTTAACATAGTGCTTTGTCTGCTGTATCTGACTGATTTACTGGAGATTGTGGCCTTAATACTGCTACACATAAATAAACACTCATGTGCATACAACTAACTGACCACTGAAACGATAAATCTCGACCGAGTCTCAGAACTGAGTCATTTATTGACCAATAAAGACCCTGCACACATACTCACATCCACTTCATTCGTGCCGTTTGCAGACCATGCACTCACTCACACACATGCACCCATCCATTATTGAAAGCATCACCATTTATGTTCAAGCCCTCTGACACTCTTCACATATAATACCTTGACTTGGTTACAGATGGAGCCCATTTTTAGGTTTACAGAGAACAGAAAAAGGAGGTTTCCTAAATGCAACTAAAGGTCTGGATTTTGAAAAACATCTTTTTTATTTAAACCCATAAAGACTCACACATCCACCACTGACCAAAATTATCTACAAATGTCAATATTTAATAAGTGTTCATCCACTAATCGCATTAATGCATGTAAATAATTGTTGTGAAATGCAGTTTGTCATTTTATGGTCATCAGATAACCCTTTTAGAAATGTTTTACTTATACTGATAGACTAAAAACATGCAAGGAAATAATATAAAGCAAAACAAGATAAAAAAATATTCAAATGAATGGAATCTTCAAGTACATGCCAGTATGATTTTTGCATGATTGAAAAGGAGCAAGGAGAGGTATAAATTGATTCAATCCTACCCTTCAAGTGTTTCTACACATTTATCACTACCTTAATATATTTTTTCAAAATTTTAGTGTTAGACTGCAACTAATACATAATGGAGTAATTGATAAAAAATTTATAGATATAAATAAGTGGCAACAAATTGATAGAGAAAACTTCATTTGGGAACTGACATACAGTAAGTAGCTTTGGGTCGTAATGGGTTAAAAAGAACTCATTAAAGTCCAAGCTAACAGCAAAGGTCATCACAAGATAAAGATTATTAAGTCACGTTGCAATTAAATCTGTTGCACTTGATAGTTTTTGGCCTCACTTAGTAATAATCACTGTTTAGTGTTTTTTTAATTAAAGTAATCCAGAGGAAAGTGACACTTTCAAGCTTGTGAGAAATCTATCCTATAAGGCCTATATTTTAGATAATTACAGGCATTTTCAGGAAGGACATCAAGTTCAATATATGATTGACAGCTTTAATTACAGATCACTGATCAGATTCCACATGAAGTGACTCGCTCCAGTTCATGTCTCAACACTGAAGCTTGGAAGAGTGGTTTATACAAAAATCTATAACCACATGAAACGAAGTCATCCATCCATCCATCCATCCACCCCATGGATCCAGGTCATCTATATTTATATTTCATCTTTTGATTTGGACCAGAGAGCTGCAGAGAGAAGGTGTGCTTTTTTTGGATTTCACCATTTTAATTCCCTGATTTTAGCTTCAGCAGTTTCAATTTTGCAGTATTTGAGAGTTTTTCCAACCCCACTTTAATCAACATCTAGTTCAATTGCTTAGAAGGTTTGGCTCATTTGGGGAGATGTAAATGCACAATCGAATTCTAATGCAGATCCAAGAAGAAATTCAAGAGAACATAAGTGTTGGTTCATTTCAAGAAGAGTACTCCAACACAAGGGCATAAGGGGTAAATAATAATATATTTTAAAAAGTGTCACTGAGTATATATTCCTTAATTACATTTTACATTGCAGGAAGAGTCTACATCTCCAAGCTTGTGTTTTCAGCCTCTGCTTTGACTAATCATAGTTGAGAATGTGTGGTCATAGATATTTATAGTTAGTGCTTTGGTTCAGACTAGGAGGAGGGAGCTGTAGAAGGAAGGTGTGTATTTTTATATATTCATGTACTGCCTGACATTGCCATTATTGTGGTGCCTGCAGCTTACAGAAATTAAAATAAACTTTTATGATTTGTGATGTTAGTATAAACTTTTAAAGTTGTTGGTGGCTTCTAAATTAATTTCTATTGGCCAGTTGTCCATAGATAGCTAGGATAGGCTGCAGCATATCAAATGGGTTTTTCTTTTAAAGATTTAGAACCATTCATAATAATACTATTGTTGGTATTTTTTGGTTTTAAAAAGTGATATTTTCCTATAGTTAAATTACTGATCATGTAGATGTTTGTGAAAGTTCAGATTTAATTCAGAGGTTATATAAAAACAGGGAAAACTGGGGGTGAAAAGTGACATTTTCATCTAAATATTTAACAGACAAACCAGTATTGCAAAAAGTGACCATTTCCACATTCACTATCGAGCCTCTGAACGTCCAAATGGGTCATGCATTTTAAGGTGCTTTTATTAGTTTTTAAAAGTCCTAATGGTTGTGGCCCTGCTTTTTATGAGAATGTAGATGTTAAAAGTCTTTTTCATTTCTCAGTAGAGCTCCCCAAAGCTGGAAAATAAACTGTACTAAATCTATTGGCTTTTAAAATCAGCGAAATGTAATAATGCCAGGCTCAGTTTATACCTACAGAAAACACAAATCTGTTAGAATGCATATGTATGAATTCACACTTATTTTTGCCAAAGGCCAACATGTTTACATAAAATTTAAGCGATAGCTCATGCCCAGTGTCTGAATTATTAAAACAAAAACAGGAACAAACACCACATGTTGAGGTGTTTGTACAAATATCCTTATATGAGTTTATACCCTGCAGACATGTGAACTGTGTCATAATCCCACAAAGACACGTCACAATAACCAAAGATTGCTCTGTATCTTACAGGTTGTCAGTACATCATCAGATTACTTTATTTTGCTCTATGTGACAGTTGATTTTCAGCCTCAAAGTTTAGCCACAGCTGCAATCCTGCTGACAGACTGATAATCTTTATCATATTATAAGTGTTATTGACACGCGTGTCCTTTTTGCCCATGTCCATTTCTCTTGGTAAATGGACTAGTTAATGAACACATACAGTTTTTAATAGCTTTTGAAATAAATGCAAAAAGGGTTGGAATTTAAACACAGCATCATGAAACAAGAAAAATATTATTGGCATCATTGAAAGAAATGTTTTCATATAGAAACCATTTTGCCAGGTTGCTTTGCTACAGTTAAACCTGTCCTGTTTTGTGTTTTTTGAGAGGACAAGCAGCAGTGACCAGGAGGTGCAGTTGTACTTATAAATAGAGGCCAGTATCTGTGGGACGAAATCAAGGGCAGTCATTCGAACAGAACACACTGACGCAGGCAATCAGCGGCTGACGAGAACATAAAACAAAGGCTCCATTTGGATTATTCGCAAAACAGAAAGTGTGTCCAATCTAGAAGTGAATCGAAGGTACAGGTCAAGCACCGAGGCAGATTGAACCAGCATTCATGTCCAGCTAAACCCAAATTGGACCAAGTGTTGAATGTGAACTGGTGGTCTTCAACACCTAAAAGCCCACATTTTCCCCACTTTTCTTTGATTTATAACCATTTATCATTATATTGTACTCCATATTTTGTCGTTTTTCAGTGAAAAACATGCATTTCCCTACATTTAATACACTGATCATGTACATCATGGTTATTCAATTAAAACTACCCAAGGTCCAGTTATTACATTTCAGAAGATACAGAGTCTCTGAACATCCAAATGGGTCATATCTGATGACCATGAAAAGATGACAAACTGCATTTTACACCAATTATTCACATGGATTGATAGGATTACTGGGTTAGAGGTTATTAAACATTTTTACATCAATAGATGCTTTTGGTGGCTGATGGCTGTTTGGATCTTTATAGGTTAAATGATAAGAAGGGATCTGCAATTCCTTAATCACTACAGGACAGTTTCTTATTGTCCTGACAAATTGACTGCAGCTCTCATCACATGAATTTTCCCCAGGAGCTAGGACAAACCCAGCATGATTCCACTGCAGGTACCATGATCTAAATTCAATCAGGGACTTCATTTTACCCCCAAAACGTACTTTGATAGGGCAGAGCTTGCAGCACTTAACATGTATATTTGTAGTCGTACAATTTGTGATTTCTGTAGCGTCCATTTTTTACAATTCCAGTCTATTTTCGCTCTAAGCACATGCTTCCATATCACAACCCCGTCTGTCCTCCTCCCTATGTCTTCCTCTGGTGTTCTCTTTTTGCCTTCAGTTGGATCATCAGCGTCGGCCCAGTGCCCGTCATCAGCCGGTCCTCCTTTACCAGATTGGCTGCACCATCATCTCTCACAGTCTCCTTTTCTTTGTCTTCCTGCCTTGTGTGTTAGTCACCCCTGTCTGTGTGGATGTTGTGCTGTGTCAGCCCGAGTGTCTGCCTGTCCCGTCCTTCTGTCCATGTTCCCATGACTGGAGGTGTCTTGTCTCTGATTGTACCTCTATGCAGTTCATCATCATTCCACACACATTTTATTTCTATTTCTGTTCGACCATCTGCCTCTCCTGGAAGAGGAATCCCTTCTCTCTGGCTGTTCATGTGGTTTCTACTCCCCCCCCCCTCGTTAGAATTAGAATTTATGGGCTGTTGTCATTACTAGCCTGTGAATCACTGATATTTAAATATAATTGAGTTGATTTTTATTAATATTCAGGCATTTTCAGACTGCATGTATAGTTTCTTATTGTACTTTGCTTGTTTTGTTTTAATCTTGATAAGAACCAAATAATTTGCAGGTCATCTGTAATTTATTTTCTATTATATCTCAAACAAAAAGCTCAGGTTTGGAAATGTTAAGTAATTTGTCTTGTAATTTAAGAGTCTTGTAAAGTGACATTATCTTGCTAGAAGGACAGATATTTCACTTGTTTTGAGTGCCTTTCTACTCTGTCTTTAGACACCCTTTTTGCAGTGTAAGGATTTCAACTGATACAGTTTCTTGTATAGTCAGACAGAAAAATTATTTTTAAAAACTGATTTACCTCATCATTGCAGGTCTTCACATCCCAGTGAAAGGTCTGAAGCATCCTTTCAGTTCATGGGACTAAAGGTTTCAAATACTTTCTCTGGGGAAAAAAAGGTTTTTTTATGCCTGAAATACAGAGGTAAATAATGACGGGTTATTCTTTTATTCTTAAATAATATCAGGGCAAAGGCTGAACCTGAATGCAATAGACCTGTTCAACCATGTGTGTTGAAAAGGTTCCTTTCAACTTGTGTAGGAAATGATTAACTACAGCATTTGCAAGCTCAAAGGAAAAACTACGCGGCATTTTTTTTTTTCAAATGTATTTTCATTGAAAATACTAACTTTAACTATATGAAATCTGAACAGCTCTATCCAAAATGTTAATTTTACTCTTTTCAGAATAGAACAAAATGTCTTCTGAATAGAGCAAAATTTTCTTAAAACTTGTGAACCATTTCTGTGCATCATAGGACAGGTACTGAAGGACTGTGCCCACCAACTGACTGGGGTGCTAACAGACAGTCCCACCCTGTTTGAAGACTACTTCCATCATCCCTGTGTCCAAGAGCTCCACGGTGACAGGTCTGAATGACTATTGGCCAGTAACCCACACTCTTATAGTCATAAAGTGCTCCAAGAAGCCAATCATGGTTCAGATTGAAAACTATCAGTTCTATCCACTCCATCCTCACCGGTGTGTTAAAGAAAAAACACTGCTCCACTGATGATGCAATCTCAGTGGTCCACACAGGCCTCACCCACCTGGACAGCTGCAACTTCTACTGTAGCACTGCAGACCACGATCTAATAACAAAAAGAATCCAGGTAAAAAGATAACAGATATAGTCCACAAAAACTCACAGTCTGTTTCAAAGACCTAAAAAACAAAGGGTTTTGTACACTGTCCAGGTGGTAACTAATCTGATAACAGACAGAGAGTAGATACATGATGACAGTTCTGGTTCCAAAGTGCAGACACACAGAGACTAGGTCAAAGCAAGTAGTCCAAAAGATAACAGGCTACAGAACCAATAGCAAGAAGCAGGAATCCACAGTCACATAACAGTTTCAAACCATACACAGAAGCAATCCAAGGTCAAATAAGAAAAAATGAAATTAAGGCACACACAAGGTTAGCACAAGATGATCTGACAGAGAACAATGGAAGAGGCCAGGCTGCAATGGCCAGTTAATAAGGAACAGGTGAATTCTATTGGTAATTAGGAGTACAGGACGTGAAACAGGACACAAGCAGCTCCATTCATATTTCAAACTAAAACTGGAAGTTGTAAATCAAAATGTAATAGGACTACAAAATCATTACACCTACATCCATTTGCTGTTGTTGGATTTCACCTCCAACTTCAACAGCATCATCCCATAGACCAGGGGTCTTCAACTCTGGACCTCGAGCCACAATGTCCTGCATGTTTTCGATGTCACCCTGCACAAACACACCTGATTCAAAGCAGTAGGTCGTTATCTTGATAACGAGCTGATCATTTGAATCAGGTGTGTTGGAGCAGGGTAACATCGAAAACATGCAGGATATTGTGGCTCGAGGTCCAGAGTTGAAGACCCCTGCCATAGACCCTGGTGCAGAAGTTGAACATCCTAGGACTGAGCCGTTCACTGGCCAACAGACTATAGACTGTCAGGATCCATAACACCATCTCCTCTTCCATCACCCCACAGGGGCTATATGCTGAGACCCCTTCTATTCACACAACTGACCTATGACTGCTCTGTAAAACACCCACGTTGTTCTATAGTGAAGCTTGACAACACAGCAGTAGTGGGACAGATCATTAGAGTGAAGACCAGATAGAGATAGTGAGGGACATGAGGAGGGACAGACACCCTCTTCCCACACTTCAAATTGGAGGAGCAGCTGTCGAACTGATCCAACTCAATGTGCCAATGTCTCTACGTCCTAAAAAAAAAAAATTGATAAGGAACCTCCATCCTGAGAAGCTTCAACAGATGTGTGGTGGAGAGCATCCTCAGCACCAGCATCAGGGTGTGGCACAGCAGCAGCTTGACTGCAGAGAGGATGACACTGCAGAGGGGGGGGGGGGGGTGAAAGCTGCTCAGAGAATTGTGAGGGGCAACCTTCCCACCAACACAGACAGTTTCACCAGCAGATGCAGAAAGATGTGTACATCATGAGGGACTCCACCCACCCCCACACCCTCTCTTTGATCCCCTCTCCTCAGGCAGGAGTAGGACTACCAGGCTCAAAACAGCTTCTTTCCGTAAGCAATTAGACTGCTGAACTCTAATGATGCTCTGTAGCCCCCCCCTTGCAACACAGTTCAGTGGCCAATCAGACTTCCTCTCCTCACATTTTGCACACACACACACACACACACACATGTTTTTATACATAGCTTTTTTTTTAATAATAGAAATGTAGCCTAGTAAACTAGCCCGCCTCTAGTGGCAAAAAAATATTTTTGCTTGAATCGTTGGTCTAGCAACACTCCATACAGACTCAGCCAGGACCGGTTCAATTTTACCAGTCCAATCACAATGCTCCATTTGTGTAGCGAGACTGTAGGGCGGGCTTAGCACATTGATGACAGGGTTGAAGAAGTATGAACTTATATACAGTCTATGGTCGGATAAGCAGTTGAATACTGTTACCAATGTGTTAATGTTAATTAGCCTATCCTATAGGATGTTAAAACAACCAGATAGACAGACTTGTTTTCGTTGCTCTGTATACGCTTAAGCTCAGTCTATGGATCACCTCCAGACTATGAATTCATATCATAGTCAGGCTTGCCAGGCTAATAGAAATGGGTTTTTTTTTTCATGTAAATATTGTTTATTATCTAAATTTTATCTGAGACCTCAGGTATAAAAGTTCATATCATCTCATGTGTAAATGTGTGCTGATATGACAATAAAGTTCCTTAAATCCTTGAACAAACAGCATAGAGGCACACGCTGCTAATTTATCACTTGACACAGTGTATCCACATGACACATCAGTGTGAATTTTACTACATAGAGACTCAAGCATCCAATTATAAACACCTAACCAGCTTCTATATTTAGAAAATATAGACTGTGAGAATGAATCTGAATATTTCTGCCGCAATTCTTGCAGCCTGTGAAAAAGGGATGGTCATGCTTCACTGCAGCAGAGCTTTGGATTGATGACACACCTGGTATAACAGCCTCTTATTTTCACGGCAGCCTACCAGAGCAAAATGCTGAGTTACATATCTCTCCCTAATTTGTACGTGTTCTGTCTTTCCCTTCCCCATCTCTGTGAACATGAATGATATCCAGTTGCATGTTAATCCGCCCTGGATATTAATTACAGTCTCCATTAACATTTAATAAATACTTCCCAGGTGGGCTTGCTGCTGAGTGAACTGAGAGCCTTATCAAATATTAGGCCTTTAATTGGCCTTTCACTCCAATAAATGGCTTTTTAATTAGCGTGCAGTTATCATGCCTCCGCCAACCACAGGGCCGGGATGATCACCACTCACAGATGTGCCCGTTTTGCTGAGTGAGGGCAACTTAATGACCTGAGGTAGGCCACTCGTTGCATAATACAGTATTCCCCTGCCATGGGTGGAATACTGCAATCTGTGGGTAGCAGGCCACAGCTGCTAAGTGATAGTCTGTTTATTACATGGAAATCTAGTGTTATGGAAGCAGGACTAAAATACTATACAATAGTGTGCATAGATGCAAATAAACTTCATTTATAATAATATCTGTCAGCTTAAAGACGTACAAGAACAGTCTTGAATTTGAGTGCAGGTGCTGTACATTGTGATGCAGTGAGGATGAAGGATGTTCTGTAATGTTCAGTTCTGCATCACAGAGATGAGAGTCATCCACCGCAGCTGCTTCTCCAGTTGATATGTATGGATCTGCAATTACACTCATGGCAGAGTAAACCTAACTGCACACACAGTCACAGTTACATGCAGGAATTTTATTGTAATTTTCATACCTTTGACCAATGCATTTTATATAAAGTACAGACAGGAAGTGGGCTGGAGCAAAAGATGGAGGAAACTGAAATGAGAAGAAGGAAATAACTGGGAAAGGACAAGAATATTCAGTAGGAGGAAGGTTTATCTTTGGGTTTCCTTCTTTACACAGTACTGGTACTATATATATGTACATAATAGTGATGATTAATTATTTAAAAAATGTTGTTGTTTTTATTTTATCTGTTACAAATATGGACACAGGGTAAATGACTATACTTAAATCCTGGTGAATATAAAGAGGTTTCAGTGAATGAACAGACATTTGTCAATATTGGAATTTCAACATTTTCCATCCAAACCCATAAAAAGAATCATTACTGTCATATTACCCAGTTTAGATTAAAAAAAAATCCAGTCTTATCTCAGTTAAGCCAAACAAGAAAAAGTAAAAGGAGAACAAAAACATTTACAACATTTAATGCAACACAGACAGGATAAAAAGTAATTTGCAATCTTTAAAACTAAATTACATACAGTATGTATGAATGTATTCAACAGAAAACATAACTAAAGTAAAGCACCTACATTCATGTAAATGTTAAAGTCAGTCTCACCAAATTATAGGAAAATTATCTTTAAATCAAATCAAGGCAAAATTCTTGTGATTTATTCATATTTAATACCTAATAGCTCCAACCACTAAATCCCAACTGGGTGTAAAAATCATTAGTGTTCTTATTTCTTATTGCTATTTTTATTTTTTTTTCTTGCTTCAATCTTTCTCTTAACATGTCTGAGCAAAGCAGGTCCTTTTCCAGTTGGATCAATAGAGCTTCTTTTTCCCACTGGGGCTGTTGGGTGTGATGCAACACTCAAATATGAATCACTGCCATATCCGGACTACCACCAATTATTATGCACACACATACACCCAGGCATAAATGCACACACTTACACCAACATGCAGGGCAAACACAGCAGGAGAGAGTGACGGCTGTCGCAAACACTTAAACTCACAATCACAGAAACACTTTCACACATACACATACTCATACGTAAATCCCTTCAAGTTGTAAATATTTCATGAACATCAGGATCTGTGTCAAAGTACAAGAATTTTATTTTCTAAGAGCTATCCAGTAGACTTTTGATCCACCTATACACTGATATGATGTCCCACCACTAATGGGATTTCTTATGATTTCATGATGCTATATGGAAACTAACAGCAAAGCATTTGATTTTCACACAAACATCACTGTTTCTCTGTATTGATCAGATCAATGAAATGCATAATGATGAACATCATGGGATACTTCAGCCTTCTTGACAACAACCATACTAGATAATTTCAAATATAGATTTTCTCTTGATGGAACTTTTGCATCTAAAACTTTCTAATGAATGTTCTCATGTTAACTACTTTTGAGAAACATATTTTTCTTCACTGTAAACTAAAGGCTTTGTTTTGTTATGAGCATTTGTCTGTTCACCGTTTCCTGCCTGCCCTTCACTCCTGTTTGTTGTCTGTCCTCCTCTTCTTTGATACAAAGAGTTGTAGTGGACTTCCTGACACTGCAGTATATTTTGATTTCTTTTTTTAAATAGAACTTTATTTCATAGAATACAACCAAGAATAAACAAGGCCACATTAATCTACAACAATCTTAACGTACAAACAAATACGAAATGATTCTTTATCATTTTAGTTCTCAGTTTGTTTGTTTGTTTGTTTGAGTTTATTTGAGCAGTTTACATATCTTGTAACGGTACAAGTTATAGTGTTTATATAATGATAGCTCAAAAGGAGTAGGCTGAAGCAGAGTTGCTTATTTTTGCCTACCCCCCATTTCATAGTCACAACCCATACATTTATACTTAAACAAAAAAATATATAAATGGAAAAATAAATAACTTGTTTGAAATGCATGGTTCCAGTCACAAATGTTCCTTGATCTCATTGATCCATTGCTCTCATCTCTCTACATTTTAAATAATTAACAAGAGTGTATGCATTAAGTTACACAAACGTCCCACTCTGAAAATCATCACAATAACCATTTTTGGTTCTCTTATAATTATATGATATTTGTCAGGGTTTTTTGTTCCATATTTGATGGTTCAGGTTTTGCATAATTCAAATTGAACACTTGAACACCTTTTTTTTTTTTTAAGTTTCCTTTACGTCAATACAATAGCCATTTTTTTTCTCTTTTTTTTTGCATGATGGAGATATGAGGTTTGTTTGCCTTACTTTGTGCAGTGCATTAAAAAGTGGGGTATTTTAGGCCAGTTGACAGAGGGTATAGCCCCCAGTCAGCGAGCCATTACCCTTATTCCCTAACTAGTTTAGTTTAGTCTTTTCCACTGTCAAAGCACTTTCACTCCAGTAGGTTTCTAAGGTTCTGTCAGTCCTACTGGGGGCCTAAGTTAGGGTTCAGTGTCCTGCCCAAGGACACATGTGGACAGCCAGAGCCAGGACACGAACCGCCAACCTCTCGTGTCATTGGGCAACCAACCCTACCAATTGAGCCACAGCCGCCCTAAGGAAGAAGAGGTAAGAAACAGTGATATAATTCCATTTATTTTCAACAAATTCATATATTAGAACACACATGCTGTTGTGAGTCTGATCTATTGTGTACAGTAGTAGTCAACTGGGAAAATCACTGTCATCTGTCAGTCTGCCTCACTCATCTTTAAAAAAAAATCAACAAAAATATAATTATTTTATTGCTGTTTTGACGAATATGCAGTTTTAGTAAACTTAGCAGAGTTCAAATCAATTAGCATAAACAGAAAAATTACAAATCAAAGCATTTTATTTGATATTATTTACAAATTATAGTGGTTTTCCTGTTATTTTCATATTGCCCACCAAACACTTCTGGGAAGTTCTTGCGCCTACATGGACCATGTGATCGTCCCTGTTTTTGAACTCACTCTCTCCAGGACTCTACCTTACACAACCAATCAGTGGCTATTACCAGACTCTGACACCAGCAACCAAAAGTCATGAACAAACTGTGAACAACAAGCCTGATATTTTGGAATCCAGGTGGGAAAATTATATAACAATGTGAAAAGTCAAAGTAATATATCCGCTAGTTTATACTGTACACTGATTTCTCATTGAGAAAAGACCACTGACTTTATGTTGTTGACTAATGTGTTGTCACTTCTATCTTGGATTTCTGCAGCATAACAGACCTTCAAAATGTAAAATTAAATCATGGATGCTTAAGTTTACTTTGACATCAGCAACGGTGACACATTCAGACAAGTTTCCCTTTGGGTTAAATCCTGTCTAGTGTTGTTTGTCTTGCTGTACATCTGAAAAAAGCTTTGATGCGTTAACAGATGTTCAGTCTCTGTCACATTTTGCTTGTCGATGTTAGATGAAAGTCCAAGCTGTAATGGAAAAAAATTCAGAGATAGATTCACAGTCAGATGTTGCAAAGTTCAGAGTCACTCCACAAATGTCACTGAGTTTAGTCCAATGTCGACCAAAGCCCAAAGTCTGCAGAGCATGGGACGTTTTTTCCATCTATGTGTTTTGTTTTGTTTTGTTTTGTCATCCTCCCCTCTTTTTTGGCTAAAAGGAGTTTGTCTTGTGTTCACAAACAGGAGACTATTGGACTGGTGAGATTGTAAGAATATTCAGAGTAAAAACATGCAGGTCAGACTAATGAGAATGATAAGAGCTCCCTCTAGAGGACAACTCATGCTATAGAACAATGATTCTCAACCTTTTTGAGCCATGGCACATATTTTACATTCTAAAAATCACAAAAACAAAAAAAAAAACGACACAAAAACTATATTTATTGAAATGGAATGCAACTATAGTCTCAATTTCCTTCCTCAGTGTGAATTCTTGAGCTGTTTAGTTGAATATGATGCAGATATTATTGCAGAAATTGAAATCACACACAAATTTTCTGTTTTTGTCTTTGTATCAGTCATGCTTGAACATTTTCATGGGATGTTTGAGGGGTGCATCAACAACCCTTTGGAAAGACCCCCTGGCTTAGGGATCAAGGTCTAGTATGGGAGGTATATGACCCCACCACAAACTGATAAGCAGAGTCTGTGCATCACTAGTGTGTGTGGGGGGGTTATCAACAGAACAGCGTTGGGGCTGATTCATTTTTATTTTGCAAAGGGAAACATAAGATCAATGTTGTTGAGTGGATCATTGGTGCATGCAGTCGTACATATATATATATCACACTGCTTGCTTTCAGTACCACTCAGGTAAAAGTGGGTGATTTTCCACGGCACACTGGTTGGGGAACACTGCTATAGAACAGAGACAGTTAACTCCTACCAACCATTATTGTTCATTTTGTTCTTGAGTCTTTGAACTTATGACACTCTGGTTGGGCTTGATGGACTCTATGAACTAAGTCTTACTGTACACCAGAGTTGTTGACACTGGTGAATCACAGGTGGTCCAAAATGCTGACATCAGCTGGCACCTGCCTTTCTGAGGTCCGGTGACTTCAGCAGTGGTGAGCTCATGCAATGAGAGAATCATCTTGTGCATTGACCTTTTTTTCTTTCCCTGTTGCTAAACTATATTCACCTCCTTCCTTCCCCTTTAAAACCTTTTTTTTTTTTTTTTAAATCCTCCTTTGACCTCTGGCTCCAAACCCACACCATTTCCGAGTCCTCTTCTTACCTCACACCCATCACAGCACACACAAACTGCCTTTGCTTCCCCTGCACTCAACCGTTTTCTCCAGCAGCTCTTAATGCAGTCTGAGAACTTGTCTACACTGTCAGTCAAACTAACCATCTTTTCCATTTATTAGCCTTGAAGGAAGGAACACGCTTTTGTGTTTGGCATTTTCCTGTATCCTCTTTAAGTACATGGTGCTGAGGAGTGCACACGCACGCACACTTTAAATAATTTACACTCCTATAAATGTTAATGGAGCCCTCAATTACATTAGTGGCTCAACCTATAAGTCTTTTCCAAACTGTCTTCTTTCCATAATGAACAACAGCTTCATGTATATTTCATCTGATAGAATGTATGTGACATACTGAATGAAAATGGATTTCCATTCTACTCTTAAATCAGATTATAAACTACCTTCTTCAACAATAATAACATTTCAAATGGCATTTCTTGGGTTTTTGTAGTTGAGCTTTGCTAAAAATACCTATTTAGTTTTTGAGTTTTTTATCATTTGTTATTAAACCATAAAGAGCCAAACCACCACCAGAGACCAAAACCATCTACTGGTCTGAATTGTTTAATCCCTGTCGATCCATGAATCCTATCAATACATGTCAATAATTTCTGTAGATGCAGTTCATCATTTTTTCATGGTCATCAGATATGACCCATTTGGATGTTCAAAGGCTTCATCATGAATGTAGAAACATTGATTCACCAACAAAACCCATGGAGTCGGATCAGTGACGGTGGATGGACACACTAGGGGTTTTTTTCATTTAGGGATTTTTTTTGCTGCAAAACTCACCTTTTATTCCATTTTGTTTAGCTCTTTGGACATATGAGAACCTTTGAGTTAACTGTGAGTTTCCATGAATATATAAATCAAACATAGGAAAATACATGATTTACATTGAAAAATGCAAAATGCAGAACATAATATATAATAAATGCTCATAAATCACTTAACGATTTCATGCATTGTGGCCACTACAGTGGACAGCTATTCAAAGATGTTCTCTTGTATATTCATGGATTTGATGATTTTAGTTCCATATCAGTGAACAAAATGGACACTTGTGCATCATCCCATATACTTCCTCGTACCTTTACATTAATCTTCCTGTTCTTGATAAACTTGATATGCACTAATATAGTTAAATAAAAATAAATTACTAATGCTATATTTTTAAGTAAAAATATGTGTTTTTTTGTTGTTTTCCGTATTATTTGAGTGTATAATAACTAGTAGCCTATATTAAAATCTGATAAAACATCAGATTAGCAGCATTATTTTTTCCACACAGTATGTCACTTCAAGGTGGGTGGTAAGAACAGCAGCATATATATATATATATATATATATATATATATATATATATATATATATATATATATATATATATATATATATATATATATATATATATATATATATATATATATATATATATATATATATATATATATATATACATATATATTCTTTCTTTTACTGTCTTTTATATGTTTTTATGATATGGTGCTAATGAGATGCTGATAAATGGAATTTCATAGTATTTACAATGACAATAAAAAAAAGTGCTATTCTATTCTATTCTGTTGGAAACAGAAGTGGTGTGTTCATTTAAAAAAAACATACCTAAAGAACAATAAAAATTAAAGGGTTCAGAAAGGCAACAAATTAAAAAATAAAGTAAAATATATACATTGTGAACTGTCAAAACAGTGGCAAATGGTCTTTATGGGTTAATAACATCAGCTCCAGCCTGTTTCTGTCTTTCCAGCTTAAGTTCATTTTCCTGTCTCCTCTTCTGTGGCGTCTTTCCCTTCACCCCTAGGCTGCCCCTTCCTGGTCCCATGTTGTTCTTAACTCTCACACTCTGGTCTTTCATTCATAATTCATTCTAAATAAACAGACATGTCAGATTCACTTACATGTATGGATGTCCCCTCGCCTCCTCCTCCCCCTCCCCTTAAGGGAGGTCATGTCTCATAGGTGTACAGGGTGGAGAGTTGTGGGATGCAGTTGGTAGCACATTCAACCAACATGGGAAAAATCAATTTCCCTGTAACTCAATAGTCAATTAAAAAGAAAAAAAAAAAGTTTTTATATCTTTTATAATTGTATGAATATGTGTGTGTGTGTGTATATATATTCTATTCTGTTGGAAACAGATATATATACAACGTAACAAAGGAATGAGATCTGTAGTATTTTGTAAAGTAAATACTTATTCAAAGAAGAAAAGTAGCTGTTATTAAATATTTCACAAGAGCTGTGGGATCAATTTTATTTATGATGTGCATGTCAAGGTGTGACTAAAGAAGTGTTTGAACCATACAAAAACATTCAACTTCACGTCATCTCTTGTGACTTCTAGACTGTCAGTAGAGGCCCGTCAGCAAAAGCGATTTCCTCGTCTGTTGGTCTACATGTAAATCTAATTTCTCTCTTAAGGCATGGAAGGGATAAGCTGCTGCCTTGGCTCACTCTTGAATTGCATACATGCATAAATAAACACGCACACTTGCACCTCATCTACCAAATCCCAATTTTCCAGGTGCAGAGGTCTGTAGAATGGAGTCAGAGCCACTCGTAAGGAAACAGTATTATTTTCTATCAGCACTGTGGAGCGTCAGAGCTATTATACCATCTTCCAGTACTGTGCACATACAAATGGAGTTTACCACTTGACAGGGAAAGTGATGGGGCCTGAAACGCACAAGGGTATGAGTGGGATCATGCTCCATCAGCAGCAAAGTAAGTTCATTTTCATATTCCATACAGAATATGCTCCACTTGTGTTGCAGTGACATAATAGAAAATGACTAAGTGCACACTTCACAAGCACATTATACAGCATTTGCAGTTAAAAGCTCCCAGTGTGTCAACATGTGTAGAATTTCATCTGGGCCGTTTAAAGCCTTGTGTGTGTGTCTGTCTCTGTAACATGTCTTCTATTGATCAAGAATTAATAAATATATAATGCAAATGGACAGTGTAATAAAGCCATCTGGAGTATATAAAGTTGGATGAACTATACCCAGCATCATCTGGATGGAAAAAATAAATACTTAGAATAAATGATACCCAGGCAGTGCTTTACTTGGTTCTCTCAGCTCTTTCCACCCACTGTAAGCAGGAAGAAAACTGGATTTATTCAGACAGGTAATACACACAGTGACTCAGAGTGTATACTGTGTGTGTGTGTGTGTGTGTGTGTGTGTGTGTGTGTGTGTGTGTGTGTGTGTGTGTGTGTGTGTGTGTGTGTGTGTGTGTGTGTGTGTGTGTGTGTGTGTGTGTGTGTGTGTGTGTGTGTGTGGATGAAATGAGCTCCAGAGGCTTTTCCTCTCACACAAAGCAAATATCTGTCCAGGAATAAGATATTGATTTGTCATTTCCCAGCGCTGAAGCTGAGTACACAGGGTAAGGAAAAGTGTGACCAGTGCTCTCTGATAATTGTTGACCAGAAACAACAACAGTTGCAACAGTAGAGTTGTGTGTGTGTGTGTGTGTGTGTGTGTGTGTATGTGTGTGTAATTATTTAACAAACTCACACATGAGCCTTTCATCACTCATATTGCATCAGTTTAATACAAGTGCCTTGAAAAACACACACACACACACACACACACACATCTCCATGCAATGTGTGCAATGATTCTTCAACAAGATGATCAAATATTTATTCCCATGTTTACAGCATTCCAGTTCCCAGTATAAACCGCACTCACTGCATCGACATGAATTTTTTAGTTTTTTGTTTTGAGGAGAAGAGTCTAAGAGCTCATTTAGTATACAGTTTAAGGACAGCGAGGTTCGACTCCATCCAAAGACATCACATTACGATTAATATAGGTATGTGTGTGTGCGTGTGCGTGTGTGTGTGTGTGTGTGTGTGTGTGTGTGTGTGTGTGTGTGTGTGTGTGTGCGTGTGTGTTTTAAAAAGAAGGGCTTCTCCTATATATTTGTATAGATGCATGGGTAACACTTTATAATACCTACACACAATTGACTATGTATTAACCATTTATTACCCATTTATAAATGTGTTGTTCATTATGTATTAACCATTTGTTACCTATTTGTTAATGTCTTGTAAATGTTCATACTAGTGCCTTCCAAAGATAAATGTAAAATTTGATCATTTTTAACCAACAGGTGCAGTGTTTGTATATCTGCTTTACAGGTAAACAAAGAAACAGTTGTAAACACTGCACCTGTTGGTTAAAAGTAATAAAATGTTACATTTACACTAGTATGAACCTTTACAAGATATTAACAAATAGGTAAGAAATGGTTAATACATAATGAACAACCTATTTATAAATGAGTACATAGTCAATTATAAAGTGTTACCGATGTATGTATATATGTATAGAACAGAACAGAACAGAATAGAATAGAATAGAATAGAATAGAATAGAATAGAATAGAATAGAATAGAATAGAATAGAATAGAATAGAGAATCACACAAAAATTTGGAAAATACTTCTGCACTAAATAAAGGACATTATTGCATTGTCAGCATTTAATGTGGCACCAATGGAAAAAAAAATATTTATTGATATAATTTTCCTTTTCTGCATTTAGAATCTTCCTAAACCCCCATAAAAGTTAACCAGGACAGGATAGACATGACAGATATTCTTTTAATTCAACTTTGCCTCCACCAGATGACGCTACATCCTCACCACCTGCTCAGAATTCTACAGTTCAACATCCGGCCACTAGGGGGCAGCAGACACACTATTACACTGAATAAAAGTGCAGAGGATGAGGATGAAGAAGAACAGTAGCTCCTTCATCCGCCTTGGAAGAACTGAGCTGAAGGTATTTGTGTTGATTACACGGTTTTACTGATGCTGTTTTCCCTTCAGACTAACTTTAAATAACGGGTGAGAGGTTGTTAGAGTGCTTTTGGTTTCATATTAAGTAACTCTTAGGGAAAGAATGGACAGGATACGTCTGGACTTTAAAGATGTATATGAAAAGTGTACGAATGTCTTCAACCGGTTAATCTACAGTCATTAATTTGTGAATTTGTTTCAACACAAACACTGTAGGTACACCCAGTACAGAAAGGTACATCTTGTGCATTCATTACACCCTGTTTACTCTGCTATTGATGGGAAAGTTCGTCTGTTTTTCTTTCAGACTAACTTTAAAGAACGGGTTTTTAGAGTACTTTGGTGTAACTGTGTCAGGGAAGGAATGTGCAGGATACTACTGGACCTAAAGTTTAGGAATGTCTTCAATTGGTTAATCTACAGTTTCACAAATTCATTCAATACTTATTTGTTTCAACACAAACACTGTAGATACATCCAGTACAGAAAGGTTCATTTTGTGCAACATTACACCCTGTTTACTCTGCTATTGATGGGGGTTTTTTTCTACATAAACAAAGCATCAGGGCCTGACATATGCTGAAACATACTGGGGTGTATGCTTCTTTACTAAGAAAAAAAGTTAACAATTAGAATATATTGATAGCATTTCAGTTTGAAGCTTTGCATTCATTGAAATTTGTGACACATTAGAAACCTTAATGAATGCAAAAACTTGTACTTTTACACTTTAATGGCCAATAATTCAGTGCTATTACATTACATTTAGTGTGTGTCTTGGGCATAACTAATAAAACATTATATTAAAACAATTAATTAAAACCAATATACCAAAGAATTATGAAACAGGAAAATAGTTTGGCGAGACAATGTTGAATGTACTGTCTCCTTGAGTTTTAAATGATGAATTACATCAGCAAGTGATAACAGATATATTGTGTTTAAGAACTGATTTCACAATTCAGTATGAAACTATCAATAAATAAACATTGCGGCATTTTGTTAAACTGCTTGTTAAAGGTCCCTTTTCATTCATAATGAGGACATTCTGCTGAAATGTAAAAGCAGATTTTCTTGTTGTTGTTATTAATTAATTAATTAATTAAACTTCAATAAGCTAAATTACTTTTTCTATTTACTAAAATTCAAAACAAAATAGTTACTTAAGCTGTATTCTTTGCATACCATTAGCTCATTTGGCATGCAAATAACATTTTGAATAGTTTTCTCCAGTTTAAAAACAAATGAATACGATTTTATGATACATACAATTTACAAGAAGCAAATGCTCCACCACTTTGCACTGTTGCTCATAAAGTTGGAACCATTTAATTTTCAGGCTCATTCCTCTTTTTATTCACGTTTATACACATCAGTAATCACCTTTAACCAGGTACAATGATGACATCCTGAGTCCCAGTTCCACTTTATCTAACAAGAACAAATCACGTTGTCACAATAATTTGATGAGAAGAGGTAAAATATTTTATTTCATCTTTATGGGCAACAGTGTAGTTAATACAATATATTACACAGCATTAACTGCGGTGAATATTGAGATACTTAAACAGGCGTGATCCATTCTGTTTTTATAAATTATAAAAGACAAAAAGAGAAGGATTAAAGAGATTGTAGAAGTCATCATCCCTGATTTCCAGGTGCTGATCTGTGGAACAGCCAGTCATGTCTGGGAAACTATCGAAACACATCCAGGTGCTAAAGAGACATAAAGCCAAATTGATAGACATTCTCAGCAATGATGCAGACTTTTTGCTGCAGCATGCAGACTCTCGCTCTCTGGTGTCTCCTCAAGGCTACAAGCAAATCAAAGCATGTCATATTCCTAGTGAAAAGGTGAGGGACCTCTTGGATCATGTTATATCAAGAGGGCCCGAAGCAGTGCACGGGCTTCTGGAGCTTCTGAAAGAGGACGAGCTGCTGGAAACCTTCCCAATGCTTGATTTTATTAAGAATATGCAATTCAACACACAGTCTTCAGGTAAGATAAATCAACCTTTAATGTACACATTCATTATAATAGACATTTTTTCTCCACTAAACCAATTCTGTATTTGGTATAATTATGTTTCTTTGCTTAAAAGCAGAAGAAGAAACATCAAGAAAGCAAAAAAGAGCTTTGGATTTAGAGGATACCATTCCACCCAAACAGGCCTGCAACAACAGTAAGTTACTCTGAAATTAAAGATATTTCCTGAATCCATAAAGACCCAGAACTACTTTTGTGGCACTTCCAAAATAGCTTTTCCTCTATATTTGAATTTACTTAAGTGATTTATTACAATTCCTAAAAGTATTGTCCTGTATATTTTTTTTTCTTGAATTTAAAATCCCATATTTTCCAATATTTAATTTTATGATCATGTAAATGTTCAAAAATAGAAAATTGAAAAACAAGTGTAAAGTGTATATATATATATATATATATATATATATATATATATATATATCATTATCTGGACATAAAACACGTGTCTAGAACAGTTGTTATTTATCGAACTCCATGGGTTTTACTGATGAGTCATTGTTGTAGAAGATGACAGTGTGTTCACCTTCATTACAAAGCCTGTGATCGTCAGACAACAAACTGGATTTTACACCAATTATTTACATATATTGATAAAATGAGTGGATCGACACAGATTAAACAGTTCAAATCAGTAGATGGTTTTGGTCAGTGGTGGATGTTTGGGTCTTTATGGGTTAAACCACCTTTGTATAGTGATGATCAGCCTCCTCATATGTCCTTGTTTCACTGCACAGGCTCTCATTTAGTGACTGAGAAGCAGCTGATGACTGTGGCACGCGTTACTGGACGATCATGGAGAGAGATCGGCATAGTGGCACTGGAAATCCCCTCAGTGAAGCTGGACCAGATTATGGAGGACCATTCTCTGCATGTGGATCGAGTGTTCGCGATGCTACGTTACTGGCGAAACCGTCAGAAGGATAAAGCTACTGCCGCACACCTTCATTCACTGCTCAGTCATGAAGACTGGGCCCTACCAAACGACAGCATCGACTTCCTGTTGGAGACTAGTTAACAGGTGCACTTAGAATGAAAACCTCAAAAAGTGAACATTTTGAATGGAAACTGATTTACTTTTGTTTTATATAAAGTCATTCCATATGAGGAAAAAAATCTTTAGATGGAGTGAACAGTGATCGACTACATAGTTTTATTTCTTGCACTTATTGTTGTCATACGTTGGCAAAGTGTGATGTTATTCCTAATAATGAGGTCTTGGAATCCATTTTATAAAAAGGTTAAAATGTGCCTACTCCCAGTCAGTTCATGTGTCTTTTTAACAGTCAGTTTAGTATTAAAAGTAAGTCGAAGTTTTCATATCACTGAATACCATGTCTTCTGTTCAACGACAATTATCCACTTTTATTCAGAATTCACATACAGTAAAATCAAGGACATATTTGACATGGGGTGGTGCAGTGGTTAGTACTTGTGCCTCACAGCAAGAAGGACCCTGGTTCGATTCCAACACCAGACCTTTCTGTGTGGAGTTTGCATGTTCTCCCCGTGTCTGCATGGGTTTTCTCCATGTACTCCAGTTTCCTCCCACCATCCAAAGACATGCACTAATAGGTTAATTGGTTAATCTAAATTGGTGTGAATGTGAGAGTCATTTTTTTGTATTGCCATGAACTGGTGACTCATACAGGATGTACCACGCCTTCGCCCATTGTAACTGCATTACACCCCTGCGACCCTAGTGAGGATGAAGCGGGTTCAGATGACGAGACATATTTGATATATGTAATAGAGTTTTGGGCCTTTTTATATATGCAGCATTAATTTTCTTGTACATATCAAGTAAAAACACGAATCAAATGAGCAGTGTTTATGTCATTTGAATGTAAAAACACAATTGTTCTGTCTGTATATTTGTATGATGTATAACAGAATAAATGTTCCATCTGGTTACAGGAGCTGTGTCTTTTGCTGAATGTGCACATCAGACTAAATGCACTTTGTATTATAATACGTCTATATCTCTGATGTAGTTTAGAGTTAATATTACAACAATGCAGAATAGATAAGGAGATTGCATTACATTACACATTGTAAACCACTAATAATACAGCATTGTGCTGCTTTAGTTTTCCAAAAGAGAGTTATATGCTGGAGGAAAAATATAATCTGACGGAAAACATAATGAAACAAAAAAAAAAAAAACACAGTTTCAAATACAACAAAAATGTACACATCAGCTATAACATTACATTTTGGTTATATAATGTAAATACTGTAGAATGAATTTAATTTAATTTGGTTTAGGCCTATTTTGTCCATTGTCCTAGCTTGAAGTCTAAACACAGGAATAAGTATTTAAAATATCATTCTGTTAAGTTATTTGATGATGAGAAATGAGGGTGTGATTACATAAGTTTTTCTTTTTAAATCCCATTTTCTTGTGTAAATGAATAGTTTTGAAATGTTGTTTGTATTCTGTAAATGAATGAATGAATCAATGAGTGCCATTGCTCCTCCTGTTTTATCTCTAAGTGGATATCATGTGCTAGTGGTACAAACATTAACAAAATTCCACAGCATATACAAAGGTTAATGTGTCAATGGGCGTGCATTTTGTAGTCATTTTCTAACCTCTATCCTGTTAACACTTTCCTGTTAACACTTGGTTGCAGAGCAGTTAAGATTAATCCAAAAGGCAAATATGGCAAATGTGTCCTCGTCATGTAAGTATAGCTGGATACAAGTCTGTTTCATTAGTCATTTTTATTTTTACAGTGTAACTTATGTTATTTCGCCTTTAAACAGCAGCAGACCTTCATGACTTCAATGAGTCCATCATCGACCACACAGAGGGGCGACTATTTCTGAGCGAAGCCTTCAAAATTATAGTGGAGGAGGTACTCTGCAAGGGCACCGATGTCAACGAGAAGGTACTTCCTGAAGTTTTAATTAATAATCTTACACTGAAAAAAAATTCTAAATCTTACAAAGGTATTTTTTCCCCATTTCTAGTCAAAATATCTGATCACCTATAAAATAAGACATAATCACCTAAAGAATATGTTTTCAGTGAACTTATTTTCAGACAATAGATCTCAAAAATCTTATTATTTTAACTTATTCCATTGGCAGATTTTTTTTTGTGCTTTATTCAAGCAGCAATAATAAAAAAAAATTGTACAACAACAAATGAAAATGATCTTATCTAAAAATAAGATTTTTAAGATCCATCGTCTAAAAATGAGTTCTTATATCTTATTAAAGAGTTGCTCTTGAGGTAATTATGTCTTATTTTAAATTGAATGAGCCATTTTGACTACAAAATGAGAAACATACACGTGGTAATATTTTTTCAGTAGAACAATATTAAGATGATTTTTTTCATCAGAGCTGGTAATCCATGTTTTCAACTGCAGGTTTGTCAGTGGAAGGAGCCAGAGGAGTTGGCAGCGCTGTTGGACCTGGAGCTGAGAGAGACTGGAGAACCCCAACAGCAGCTGCTACAGAGAATAAAAGATGTTGCCAAGTACAGCATAAAGACAAGTATGGAGGACTAACAGAGACAGCAGAAGAAGATGAACATATGAGTCAGGGCTCATTTCTTATGAGGTTTTTGCTTGTTCTTTCAGGTCACCCACATTTTTTTAACCAGCAGTTTGGTGGGGTTGACTACCACTCCTTGGCTGGTCGGTTCCTCACTGAGGCTCTTAACACGAACCTGTAAGAAATGGCATAAAAATGCTTCACTCATACAGATAAAAAACACAGTCAAATTTATGGTTTAGTTATTAACCCTAGAAGACTATCATATTTTATTTTACTTTATGTGACATAGTATATTAAAGAAAATGACTGCAATTTGGCATAAAGTGTTTACATAGATTGATGAAAAATTTATTTTATCCAGAATATTATATCGGATAAAGTATGCCTGACGTTAGTGATGGTGTTACTAATTTTAACATTAGTCTTCTAGGGTTAATATGTCCTTAATAGTCCTTCAAACCTTTATAGCACTTGTATTTGATACACACCTAAAGGAATGGCACATTTCAAGTAGGATCTATCCTTTTGATTGAATTGTTGATTGAGATTTAGAGTCACCTGAAAAAAATGTAAAGCTATATTTAATGATCAAATAACAATAGTATTTATAAAATGATAACTTACATACATCCGGCTGACATGTTTTTAATGTCTCTTGTTTTCATCACAGTGATATAATAGCATAGTTTAACAGTTACATATTAAACTCATTAAAAGAACCATCTAGAGACCATGACCAGACCATGAAGTAGCATCAGAATGTGTCAGAAATCTGTCATATTCTACAAGATCATCAAGGTTCAAGGTTAATTTATACTGTACCTGTGAGCAGAATTGTTTCACAGACAGGGTAATTACATTTGGCATTATTACAAAGCAAACATTGGACCTCTTTGGCAGATACTTGATCAACTGTCAAGACGAAAAGTACTCAGTGTTCCACCATTCATCAACATAGCATCTTGGAAAATAAATGGATAAAACAAATAAAATAAAACACATTAAAAAAAAAAATTTTAAAATAAGATCAAATAAATAAAAACAAAATGCAATAAAACTCAATAACAACCTCAAGAAAATAAGAACAATCTGGGATAAAAACGATGATAAGAACCTAAAAATGGAAGAAAAAAAAATTGAAGTCAATAATCATAAATAGAGCAAAGAAATATGATAAATAAGTAAATCAAGTTTCCTGTGATAACAATCAAGGTCTTCCTTTGTTACATTATATCTAATCCCATAAATCAGTGGTGTGCAATACAATGTACAGAGCCCCTTTTGACCTGAAAGAGAGAAAAGAAGTGGTGCCAGGCAAAACAAACCCCACCCATTGTAGGTATTGTAGCTTATTTTCGCATCAATCCAGCTGATGTCATCATGTCTATGCATGTGTTAATGTTAACATATCAACTGTATCTATATATGTGCCAAGTTTTAAGTCGATTGGAACAAAATTGAGACATTTAAAATTTCAGCCGTTTAATGGGAGACATTTCTTTTTAAAAATTCAGTAAAAAAAAAAATAATAATAACTTTGACCTACTTTTCCCAAAATGTAATGACATATATTCACACTGGCAATCAATAAACTCAATTTGGTGTGAATTCGACCAACAGTTCTGCTGTTACAGACATGACAGTTCATTCATTATAAGTGAAAGGGGGGGAAAAGATTTGAAAAATGTATGAAAAAAAATGTAGTTCCCTAAAGACAGATTATCAACAAATGCAAAAGGACTTTAGCCAAAAAGTTGTCAGGTGGTAATGTAGTATGTGACCCTTTTTTTTTTATTATTAAATGATGTTATGTTGCACAGTCGATCAATGTACACATGACTTTAGACCAACAATAATAACAACATTTTGAAAATGATTTCCTCAGTTCTTAATTTTTTACTGGTGACAAATCAGTACATTTGGAAGGATGTCATTTCCAGTGAACATTAATGGTATGAATGAAAGAACTAAAGTTGACATAAAATGGAAACTCCTCATGAAATGTTGGACCTTCTGTGTGTGTGTGATCCGCAGCTTCACTTATGAAGTGGCCCCAGTATTTATTCTAATGGAGCGCGAGGTTTTGCGAGGGCTGCGTCTGCTGGTGGGCTGGACACATGGTGACGGTCTTTTTTGTCCTGGGGGATCTGCATCCAACATGTACGCCTTAAATCTGGCTCGTTACCAATTCTTCCCAGAGGTTAAAACCCAGGGACTGTGGGGTCTGCCGCGACTGACCATCTTTACATCTCCAGAGGTAAGGATCGGTCATTTAAATTTGAATTTATACTTTATTAGATGATTACAGATTAACAAATCGTAGGCTACCAGAATAAATACATCAGTGACTTCAAATATTGAATATATAGAATATATGATAGAAATCTGAAGGGGGTAGTTTTTGGTCAAACGTAGTCCACCTTCATTATAAACTGTCTGTTCTGATGCTTACATTAAGGATATTGTTTAGTGTAATGTATGTCAGCTAAATAAAATGTCTTAAAACATGTTATTGTTTACATGAAGCTGCATAGACTGTTATAAGTCACCCTTCACTGACGTCACCATTACGTATGTTCAGATTAGTCCACTTCCTGTTGTATTCTACATTGATTTTCAGATTTTACTGATCATTTTAAGGCTTCACATGACCTCAGTCTATATTACATTAAACATATATTGATTCCTTCTGTTCCTGGACATTATCTGAGATCAGTTGATGCAGCTCTGATTGTAACCAGACATGTACTACTGGAGAAATCAGGGTGCATCATTAGTAACTTGTATATCCTCTCTTAAGTAATTTATCACCATTTATCATAACATTATCGTCTCCATTTTGCTTGTTTTTCTCCAGTGAAAATCCCATATTTTCCTTACTGATCATGTACTTAATCATAATGGTGACATTATGTTTGAGGGTTATCATACCAAAAAGAAAGAAAACTTGAGAAAAAGTGACTTTTTCAGCAAAATATATAATTAACTCAACATAAAACAAGTGTCTTCATCCATTTTCATTTATCAAACTCTATGGGTTTTAGTGGTGAATCAGTGTTTCCAAATGGGTCATATCTTATGACCACAAAAAGATGATGAACTGCATTTTACATTAATTATTTATATGTATTGGTACAATTGGTGGATTAACAGGAATTAAACATTTTAGATCAGTAGATGCTTTTGGTCACTGGTGTATATTTAGGTCTTTGTGGGTTAATTTATCACTTGATACTTTATGGTTTCTGTATTATTTTTTATTAGTTTTTTGGTCAGTTCTTTTGCCTTCAAGTGCTTTGCAACCTCAGTTTAGAGAGATTTCTAAATACATTTAATGCTATTTTTTAAAGATGTTGTTCCATTAAAACATGTGATTTACACAATAATTCCTTATGCTTTTCCCAGAGTCATTACTCAGTGCAAAAAGGGGCTGCATTTCTAGGAATCGGCATCGACAATGTCATCTTGGTCAAAGTGGATGATGGGTAACATCTTATTAAATTTCTCTAGTGTCCATAGTTCTGTAAGACCACTTCCATAATGTTGTTTTTTTTTAATGCTCTCTCGTGTCCTGCAGAGGGCGCATGATTCCAGAGGACCTGGATGAAAAAATAAAACAGGCAAAATCTCAAGTATGTATTTCTTCTCTGAGAGATTAAGATATACTGTACAATGATGATTTGTTCTGCAAACAGTGAAAAGTGATTGTTTCTGGTCATTTTCTCCAGGGTACAGTGCCGTTTTTAGTCAGCTGCACATCAGGAACCACAGTGCAGGGTGCCTTTGACCCACTTGACCGCATAGCCGATGTGTGTGAGAAACACAAGCTTTGGATGCATGTGGATGTGAGTTCTTCAGTGAAAATAAATCTCATGTTTAGAGCACTGTTTTAATTATATTGTGCTTATTGAGATACATTTCATACCTTCAACATTTTGTTTGATTTGTCTTGGTTTTAGGCCGCCTGGGGAGGGAGCGTTCTCTTTTCCAAACAACACAGACATCTGATGAAAGGGGTTGACAGGTATTAATATTCGTGTCATTCTGCTTTATGAGAAAGACTCTACATAAACAAATGGATGACTGTCATTTTTATTTGACTCATTTTATCATGTGCCTGTGTATATCTTTGTTTATCAAGAGCCAATTCAGTGGCTTGGAATCCACACAAGATGCTCGCGGCTGGCTTACAGTGTTCAGTCCTGCTGCTGAGAGATACCACGGTACAGCTTCACAGTTTGAAGCTACAAATCTCCTGCTATCACCAAAATATGTCCTTTTTAATGGCTTTGTGCTTTTTAATAAATCTATAGTTCTGCTTATCCTCAGAATTTGTTAAAGCAGTGCCACAGTGCCAATGCCACGTACCTCTTCCAACAAGATAAGTTCTATGATGTGAATCTGGATGTTGGGGATAAATCAGTCCAATGCAGCCGCAAGGTTGATTGCCTGAAGTTGTGGTTGATGTGGAAAGCTGTGGGCTCCAGTGGTTTGGCAGAACGTGTAGACAAGGCTTTTGTCAATGTGAGGTAAGTAAACCAAACCTGCAGCTATCAGATATGGTTTGTTATAAAACTTCATCAACCATAGTTTTATATGTGAAATTAATGCAGTAGTCTATCAGAAAGATGGTTCTTCAAATATAAATGTACAGATTGGGGATGTGAGTCATGTAAGTTGACTGAAATCAGTCAGACTTTTTAGGATTTGAGATGTACTTGAATAGCAGTGATGAAAAGATTCAACATGACTTGTAACAGGTGACATGACAAGTTGAGATTGAGATTTCACAGTGGATTTCTGAAACATGATTTGATTATGTCTCAGAGCATAACTCCCTAAGCCATATTTTTCCACATCATAGCCAATGATGGAAAAATAAAGTAGTAGTATTAGAAGAGTAAATTTACACAGATATCAAAATTTGGCTTCAAATATGACTTGTGCATATATTCAATTATGGCATGAGGCTAATGTTAGTCATCATAAAGCAGTTTCGAATCAAAATACATGACAGAGAAGGTGATTATAATATATATTATCTATCTATTTAATCTATTATTTGTATATTGAAGTAATGATGGGCAAATAATATGAGTATTTTGTGACAAAAGCCAAATATGCCATCATTGTTCATTTTTTATGGTCATTAAAGCAGTGGAGAAGGAGGTACACTGTCATTATTATTGTATCAAATGAAGTATAAAGCCCTCAGATTACCATAGAAATTCAGTACTACATTAAAATATTGTACGACATTAGATCTCTGTTGGAAATTCAATGTTTAACTGCTATTCAGTTTGTTTTAGCTTTGATGTAATACTTACTTGTGTGAAGAAACACAGAAATAATGAGTTCAATTGTCACTTTGGAGTTGTTTACACTTATACAGTTGCTGGGGAAAAAATTGTTTTCTTTAATTTGTTGTTCATTTTAATGCATAATACAACTAAAGGTACATTTGTTTGGTCAAATATAATGAGAACAACAAAAATAGCTAATAAAATTTTAATTTCAGAGTTGATATCTAGACATTTCCATGATTTTCTTGAAAATAACCAAAATAACTTCCGTTCTTAAATCAATATGTATGGCGTTGTAAAAACAGTGCTTTTAGGCATTCCATGTTTTCTTTTCTGTCTGGTTTAATCATATGATACACACAGGAGTTAATACCTGATTGCATGACTATTGTTTTTGATTACTTTTGATGGTCTTTTCTATGTGTGTCTATATTTTACCCTTGCAGATTTGGGCTTGTGTTTTTACAACTAAGCTTTTCATATAGGTCAGACCATAAGGACTTTACAGGATTTGACTCTTAATTTGTTTAATCTAAACAATGACTTGACTTCTCTTGATTTTTACAACACAAACTTGGACATGTTGTAGATTTCAAGGTTAAAACTTTTGACTTATTTGGGACTGATTTGTCTTTAAATCTGAAAACTTTTCCTCTAGAAGTTCAAACCCTCAAGACATTATTTTTGTATTGTTTCTTTGTACATGCAGGTCAATTCTGCATTGGCTTTAATGTATTTATTAAATCTATGACAATGATTGCTGTGATTTGTGTCAAGTAATACAAGCGTGAAATTAAAGAAATATGTTGTAAGTCAGTGACTATTGAGAGATTTGGTTTTGCCTGATAAGGTGAAAACTTTACAACTCCTGCAGGTATCTGACAGAGCAGATGAAGAAAAGAGAAGGTTTCCAGATTCTGAGAGAGGTAAATATATATTAGTAATGTTGTTAGTTTTGGTTGTCTATGCAACATTTTTATTCATTTATTTTGTATCTGTCTCCACTGACAGCCAGAATTTGTGAATCTTTGCTTCTGGTATGTACCACCAAGTCTGAGGGGGAAAGAGAAAAATGAAGATTACCAAGAAAAACTGGCAAAAGTAGGTTTTTCTGAAGCACCAGTGGACTGTTTAGACTATAGTTTACATATTTAAGGATTTTATTTTTTTGCGTCTGATGCAAATGCTGTGAGCAACAACTTCATACCTCTTACTGTTGTTATTTATACTATGCATGCATTCTTATAACACACAATAAAGGCATTAACTCGTTACGTTGAACTCATTTAATGTTTTTTTCTTGACTTTTAGGTAGCTCCTGTCATTAAAGAACACATGATGAAACAAGGCTCAATGATGGTTGGATATCAACCTCTGGGAAACAAAGTCAACTTTTTCCGTATGGTTGTTTTTTCACCTGTCATTTCTACGAAAGATTTGGACTTCTTTCTGGATGAAATTGAGAGACTGGGCAACGATATGTGACATCATTTATTCAACATGTAGCGTCATCGTACTTTACACCACTGAAAATCACTTTAATAATGCAATACAGGGTAATCCTTGACTTCTTGACTTGTTACACACTAATGTCCTTTTTTTGTAGTTTATCAGAAATGTGTTTGTCAGAAATATTGAAATAACTACTATGACCTATGATACAAAACATATTAATTATTAAGTTAGTGA
Organism: Siphamia tubifer; assembly: GCA_020466265.1. Taxonomy (NCBI): domain Eukaryota; kingdom Metazoa; phylum Chordata; class Actinopteri; order Kurtiformes; family Apogonidae; genus Siphamia; species Siphamia tubifer. The sequence goes on from CM035789.1 coordinate 23,126,112, forward strand.
CTAAATGTTAATTAAGTGTTAATGTTGGGTTTTTTTTCAGAATTTTGTTGCACTAATCCACTGAAGTTATTGTACACCCTGCTGACGTACAAGAATTCTACTGTGATGAGCCACATAAATTAATTAGTGAAATATGAGATTTTTCTCTTATTTTGTCTAGATGTCAGATTTTGAAGTTGTAGTCAAAAACGTTAGTAAAATCAGAAATTATATAAATAAACTTCATTTAACCATGTACAAAACCTTGCTCGCTTTTTAAGTGTCATTTATGGGAATTGATAGTTTCATTTATTGAATTATTTATTGAAGGATTCAAGTTTTGCCTTGTTATACATTACAAACGTCATTTTCATCCTTCTTTCATAAGGTGTTTATTCAAAAAAAAAAAAACATCGGTGATGATAACTGACAATTTTGTTGCTGTCTAATCTTACTGGTTTATTACAGGTTTATACATTTGTGAAGTATAAAACATTGCTTTCTTTAACGCAAAATGTCTAACTGATGAAACATACCGTTATAATAGTTGTGAAACATATTAGTATATAAATATTTCCAGAATTGTTTCACCACAGTTTGCCTGAATTAGACGGAGCCATGCTTTAATGGAAAGGGCTACCTCACAAACATGGTTGCGAACATAAGCCGCTCTGTACAGGTCACATGACCACGCGTCTGCCCAATCACAATGCTCCCTGGGGAGCACTTCCGGTGGCGTTTCCTGCCAGTGTTTATAAACTGAGAAAAAAATTGGAAGTGCGACAAGAAATAAGAATCTACAAAACTATAGAATCGGAAGGTAAGCCGTCGGACTTGTAACATTTTTTGGATGCGGCATTTGGTACGCTTTATAATCCGCTCCCCCCTTCCTCCTAGCTGCCGTGGTCGCGAAAGGAGGTGTTATTTTGTGGCCGGGGCTCAGCACGCCCTGGCGGCTGTTGTTGTGTTGTCTGGGGCGGGGGGTGGGGGTTCAGGGTCCAACTACTGGCTAGCTAGTTAGCTTTGTTTTATTTAGCAGTTCTCACCTTGAGCCACGCGATTAAATATAAAAACCTCACCTAGGCACAATTAATACCACATCTTAATACTATTTCTGCACGGCACAGCCATGTTTTACCAATAAAACGTACTTGTTCATTGAAGTCTAGCATAGAGTCCAGTATCTATAACAGTGCTAGCTAGTTTCCTAAAACTACAGATCATGTTTGCGTTTGATCTGCCCATTTCGTGTTAAACATAGAAAAAACTGTGTGCGAGCTCGTTTGTATGGAAGTAATAACCTGCTTATTATCAATTGACACAAATATCTGAAAATGATCTTTCTGGCATTGAATTCAATGATTTTATTGTTATTATGCACAGACTACGAAATCGTATGCTGCCCCATCAGTGCAATCAAGTATAAAATATAAATCATATAAACAGTCTACTAACATGTCTCAGTGCCTCTAAAATTTCTTATAGAAAACTTGCAAAGTATATACCACCACTTACTACTGATATTGCACAACTCCAATAATATCTTAAATTAAATTAGACAAAGAGAAATATAGGTTTAACTATCATATGCGCAATTATACATGTACAGGGAAATATATATTTGTACTTGCAGCCAATAGTAAATGAGAAAAAAATTACAGCACACAAGATGAAAAATAAAGATATGAATATAAATGTGTATATATAAAAGTAGCTCAAGTATGTGCAAAAAAATTGAGGAATGCATGTGTATACAGTACATATATAGTAGGACAGTGTTGCATCCATTTGGCATTATGGATCAGTTTAAAGGTTTTACAGCCATGATATAAAAGCTGTTTTTAATTTTGTACTGCTGAGGGCAGTAGTTCAAATATAAACTGTCCAGAGTGGGATAGCTCTGTCAAACAATTCTGAGCTTTTTTAAGGTGGCAACCAAAGACCTTCTGGGCTGAGATGATCACAGTGAGTGCACCACATCTTGCAATTTTTACACACACATACCTCTCTGATAATTGCATTAGATTTAAAATAAACAATCATATTCCTCCTAAAGATTTTTTATTTTTTTTTGCTCCGTGTATATTTAGTGTAATCACAATTTTGGCTGTGTATATTTAAGGTTGAAATTTAAATTAGACAGTTTTATAATTTGGATTGTTTTCATTTCCTTGTTAATCTTTTGTTTATCCTGTGTCACATGTAAAACAATTTCACCTAAAAAAAACAGGAATAACATAAAGGCAACATAAAAAAAGAATAGCAAAAGAAATGTGTAAATGGTTCAAAAGAGGGAAATGGACCATAGCAGTGATATCCATTAACAGATTAGCTTTTGGTTATCTTTTTTGTTGTTGTTTGTTTCCATAAAGCTGGAGTAAGGTATTTTTTATGCTTCCTTTAAAGCAATCTAATAGATTGATGCTTTTTGTAAATGGTGATTATTCAGTGAATAGCTGACCTCTAATTGATTTATATTCATCGCTGACACTCTAATAGGACATCTTTTATAGCTTCTGTTTCCACACTTATGAATCATTTAATTGACTTGTCGCATTCACAGTAGTGTCTTCTGTTTTCATACACTCCCTCTGATCTTATTTTTCTTTTTTCTGTCTTATATTATGGTTTTCTGTCAAGCATGGAACTGTATGATGTGCACCAAACCATTGGGGCTTTTGTCAAATTAAATACTGGGCCTACATCCCTGGTCATACATCCACATTTGCTGATGTTTTAAGAATGGATTGGGTTTCGTAACTCAATTATGTAAAAAGCCTGGGCTCATATTGTCATGCCTCTACTTTCAGGCTTTGGCCCCTGATGATTTGGGTGGGTGTGGTCTCTTGTATCACCCTTCATCCTGAGTGAAGCCCCCCTCTGTTTCCCACAAACACACACGCATTCTAAACCACGGCGATGACACACCATTCCAACAACACTGTTCGAGATCATATGAAATGGGTCAGTGGAAGTCTCTTCATCTCCAGAATCACCATCATGGTTGTAGCGTGTGTTCGCAGTGCATTTCTCTTTATCCCATTACTCACCCCCTCACCCCACTCCTCCTCTCCTCTCTCCTTGGCTCCTCATTCCTCCACTCGGGGTTCCCCTTGCTCTGACATGTTGTTTGTGTTGCCAGGCTGGGTTGCTGGGCTGTGAGGCGGTGCTGTCCAGCATGGCCCTGATGCAAGCCAACAACATCCCAGGCCAGAAGAAGATGATGTCCCCTCTGAGTCAAGGGCAGAGGGCCAGTCCGGAGAGCCACCAGCCACACTCGCAACACAGCCATAACCACAGTCACGGACACCAGGTTCATCATGGGCATCCCCACCACAGTCATATGGCCCATCCATCATCTGGGACCTGTCCACCCCTGGTGAGAACTACAGCACTGTCTCTGAATGGAAATTAACTGAATTTATTCACCTTAGAAATGCACTGACTGTGAAATTTTCGGTCATTAGTTATATTTATTTTTTTTTTTTTGGTTAGGATTTGTTCCCATTTTGTGCTTGAGAAACATGATAATTGCCGAACTGTTTTAAGTCCATCAAGCATTCATCACACTATCTTTAGATGAGCACAAATACAGTCATAAAACAACCTTTATAAAATATCACATCACTGGATGTCATCTGAAAAGATAAATATCATTCATATCCTTTATCTGTGCACTCCTACTGTCAATTATTCAAATACCCAAATATTATATATATATATATATATATATATATATATATATTTTTTTTTTTTTTTTTTTTTTTTTTTTTTATAGCACATCAGTAAAAATACAAGCATTCAGATAAATCTAAGCTCTCTTTATATAAAGAAAACACTGGGAAATCTGGCTTCAACAATCTATAGTAAAACAGCTGCCTCTTTTCAATACCAGTATCTATGCTAAAAAAAAATAGTATATAACTGTTTCAGAAAAGTTATTGATATTGTGCTTTATTTAAGTGACTCTTTTAAATATATTTATGCTGGGGAAAAATTATCTTATAAAAAAAAAAAACTGAGTAAAGTTACTTTTGTATGTGTAGATGGTTTACTATGTATTTCAACATTACTTTGCATCTTCCAAAAGCTGATCCGAAAGGACGGTGATTATCACTCATCAAGAATGTTGGATGGAAAGGACATGCAAGCAAACCAGAACATGCAACCCAAAAAGAAGCACAAAAAATCTCCATCATCCAGTAAAATAAAGGAGAAAGTACAGGTAAGAAATGCTTAAAAAGTTAATGAGTCTTTGTGTTTCAGATTTCAGATTCACTTTAATGTCATTGCAACCAGTGCAATGAAAGGTAAGGTGGAGACCATTTCAATGCAAAAGACATAATAAAAACACACAGTAGCAAGATAAAAAAAAAAAGTATGTAAAATTTAAATAGGCACTTGACTAAAACCCAGGTTAAAAAAAAGATATGTCTACATGTAACAATATATACAAATGATTATAAAAACACATATAAACAGAGGTGACTTATTTCAGGGTGGATAGTATTACAGTTGCATCAGTGTATTGTACGTGTTACCAGACAGTATGATTAAGAAATTCTACAGCTGTTGGAAAAAAGCAGTTTTTCAATCTGTTTGTCCTGGTTTTAATGGACCTGTACCATCTGCCTCTGATGGCACTAGTGCGAACAGGGCGTGGCCTGGATGGTAGGGGTCCTTCAGGATGATGTTGGCTCTCCTGAGACAGGAAGCGGTATAAAGGTTGTCCACTGGGTGCAGAGGGCACCCGATGACCTTCTCAGCCATTTTAGTGACCCTCTGGAGTTCTTTCCTGTTGCCTACTGTGTACCTGGCAAACCAGGTACAGAGGCAATAAGTCAGGATGTTCTCCATGACAGAGTGGTAAACGGACACAAGCAGTCTCTGGCTGATGTTATTCTTCCTGAGGGTCCTCAGGAAGTAGAGTCTTGTGCCTTCTTTACCAGCTGTGTAGTGTTCTTATTCCAAGTCGGCTTCTCCTCAATGTGAACTCCCAGAAAGCAGAAGTCACCGACCCATTCCATGCAGGTCCCACCAATAAGAATGGGCTGCAAGTCTGTTTTTTTAGACCTGAAATCAATTATAAGCTCCTTTGTTTTTGATATATTCAGGAGCAGGTTATTGTGTCCACATCACCCAGTCAGCTGATGTACCCTCCTCCTGGTAAGCAGACTCACCCCCCCCCCCCTGTAATGCAGCCCGCCACTGTGGTATCGTCCACATATTTAATTAAGGTGTCGCTGGTGTGCGTGGAGGTGCAATCTGAAGTATATGTTGTGGTACACTATTTATTGCAGTGGACTATTACTTATTACGGAAAATGATTTCTTATAAAACTAAACACTTTTTTTTGTCTGCTTTGGTGAACTGAAAAAGGCTTAAAGCATTTACCAAAAGCTACAAAAAAAGTCATCATGTCTCTAAAGGCATGTGTTATGCCTTTAGAGAAAATAAAGGTGTTGTATAACTTTCGGTTTTATATCTCCAGTTTTAACCAGTCTTGTTATTCCTAGCAACATTTGCTTCCACCCATTGACATGGATGAAGACTTGTCCTTGAAAGTCCAGAAAAATTTCATATGTGACCACTGCTACGGAGCCTTTAGGAGCAGCTATCATCTCAAACGACATATACTCACACATACAGGTGAGTCGTCTGCCTTGTCCGTCACTGAGTGGATTAGTTTTGTTTTTGTGCATTGTTGTGATTGGTACATATTTATACTGGTGTGTAGAAATGACTAGCATTGATTGACTAAAATATAAGATATACCTGTGACTGTTGACAGGGGAAAAGCCATTTGCCTGTGATTCCTGCGACATGCGTTTTATTCAGCGGTACCACCTGGACAGACACAAGAGGGTTCACAGCGGAGAGAAGCCGTACCAGTGCGATCGCTGCCATCAGGTTAGTCAACAGTTCATGAGCATTGAACTTTGGAATAAATTCAGAAACTGCTAAAAATATTCAGACCTGAATCCTGTCAAAAAAAAAGCTCTGGAATGTGATCAAAAGTAAAATGGATGATCACAAAGCTGAGCTCCATCTTGGCGCCAGGACTGACAGAAAGCACCCAGTGTGTTAGACTGATGGATGGCATGTCAACACTCCTGAAGACTGTGATTAAAGATCAAGGTGTTTCCCGCAAAAAAAACAAACATTGATTTCTGAACTTTTTGGGAAGTTTAAACATTATAAAGTTGTTTTGTGTCGAATTATTTTGACTGAATAGGCTTGTCACAATTATTACATAATCAGCCTTTTGTAATTACACATTCAAGCCACATTTAAGGGCAAAAACACACCAACCTGGTTTTTAGCAGTGTGGCGAGGTCAGACACATAAGGCTGTTTGGTGTGTTCAGTGTGACTGGCCGTTGTTAATGCCATCACCACTCTTTTCAGTCAATTCAACATGTGTGATCGGCCATTACCCGGTCATTCAGTTTGGTCAATCTGATTGGTGAAGGGATAGTCCTTTACTAGCAAATCAGTGAAATCAATCTTTCTTCTTCCACAAGAAATACAGCTGACCAGCCCAGTATCTTCTTATAACTAGCCATCTGTCCAAGTACAACAATCCTTCTCTACTACTCGACAAGATCTCTTCAACAGTGAGCTCTGTGTTTTGGTCTAGAGAGATGTTCCATCATTTCATTTTTTTTTTTTTTTTGGGTGACAGTACAGATGTGTGCTGCCTGATGTCATAGAGACATTACATCTCGTAGAAGTGGTGACTGATCGGTCAGGCTACCTGTTGTGGCAACGATTGGCATTCAGTTTGGTGTCTTCACGTTAACAAAATTAAGATTCTTAAAAGTGGTGAATGAAGTTGAATTATAAATGGTAAATGTCTATGTCATTCTCCAGTGCCTTTTTTTTAATGTTTATGACTTTATTTCAAAATGCTTAAATTACATCGTAGGATTTTGCCAGGGTTTGCATAGTACTTTGGCGTTGTTTTTGGGTCACCCCCTAACAATTTTGCTAGTACAGGTATGGAAGATGGTTGACACTTTTTAGTATTTTAACACAAAATATATCATTTTGAACCATTATTATTCACATATACAGTTTTAACATACCGCATTTTGCCCTTAGGGATCAATAACATTCATCGGCACCTGTATCTATATATACAGTATCCCTGGAGTACAACTTAAGCAAGGAACACCCAGTAACCTTCAAAACAAAAAATATATAAAATGATCATGTGAGAATAATTACTTTCTTTAGTTTTAATGTTCAGTTTACATTAATTGGGCTAAGGTGGTTCTCTATGTGGTGTGGGTGTTGCACCATGGCCTTATCACAAGGAAAACTCTGCCCTGTGATCTGTTATCAGCAAATTCTTGACCTATTTTAGTGATAATTCAGGTCAAAACCACCATTCTCAATGTGAAAGCCTAATACATGTGTATGTGTGTGTTGTAGTGTAATGCTAATGAAAAGGTCCTGTTTTTCATTAATTGTACAGTATGTGTCTAAGTAAAAAAAAAATGTAAAAAAATTCACTGTCTTTGTGGTCTAAAACAAACAGCAAATAATAAATTAATACTTGAGTTATCTGCGTGATAATTACTTAATAACTAAAGTTTCATTATTGCCTTAGGGTTAACTGAAAATACTGCTTTATTGTTTTACATACTCCCAATTCAGCCTGTTATCAGTATTTATCAAATAAAAATAAATTGTCACAGTTAACGTTTTACAGAACTGGGACCGCAACATGGCTCACCCTTCAGCGATTTCATCATGAGCTCTGTAAAAAAAAAAATTAAAAAAAAAAAGAATGTCTGTAGTATTTTTTTTTTCTTTTACTACTTCCAAATCCTATGATGGATTTCTTAGATTTACTGGGCCAACATGGTAACAAGTCAGCCCCACAGGCAGCTGATATTTTCATCAAATAAATGCTGAAAATAATAATATTAGTTGGAATTTGGGAGAATTTTTTTTCAAAAGTTTCTACATTAAACCAAAATATTAATGTTAATCCAATACATACCTATAAATTGTAAAAACAGTGGTCTCTTAATTTTTTTCCTACAGTTATATATTCATTGTATATGTCAACATACACCCACCACCTTGCTTCTGCCTGCAGAACTTCTCTCGGACAGACCGGCTGCTCCGGCACCGACGCTTGTGTACAGTTGGCATAAGTAAAGAAGAGAACCAGTCCATGTGTGACACTCGGGCTTCAGGATACGGACAGGAAGCCGCCACACATACAGCCTCCTGGAGTCCACTACAGTCCACCAATAACCGACTGACCGTGTAACCGTCCCCCAGGAAAGCCCACAGACCGTGACAACACCCCAGCTTTTACACAACCAGACTCTACATTGCTCTGGTCAGCTGGACATTAGGCTCAATAGTGGATTGTTGTATTTTTTGATGTATTGTTGCATTGATGGTACAGATAGACGAAGGACTAACACAGCCTTGGACAGGAGGTCTTTTTTTTTTTTTTTTTAATTATGGCAATAACTTACCAAACGCACACTATTCTGTTTATTTTACATGCAACATTTAGCTTAAGTTTATTATATTCCTTTTAGACTAGGGGTGCAACGGTACAGGTACCCCACAGTTCGGGTCGTACCTCAGTTCATCTGCCACGGTCTTCAGTTCGGTTTCGGTTCATGTTTTGTGCATAACGTCTGTCTCACTGAGGGGGGGGGGGGGGGGGGGGGGCTTCCAATGTGCTGCGTGTGTGCTCACATGCAGAGAGAGAGAGGGAGAGAGACTTGCGGGGTGAACCTTTTGTCCTTGGCCATCAACGTGAAAGGCAGATTGTACCGTGGAAGGCGAACTGAATGGTTCTCGGTTTTCCCAAAAACCGTTGCATCCCTATTTTAGACAAACGATAACTAAATGAGATAAACATGGAATTATGTGACCTTTAAATTATGCTCTTAAGTTCTTTCTGTATAGATGTACCATCTGCAGTTCTGAGGTCAGAGGACACAGCAGACGGTCTGTGGTCCGTGCTGCTTTGAAGAAGTAATTCATCACCTTATATTAAAACTTAGTATATGATTTAATAACTCTGTTCATGAGGCATTAAAGACGCAGATGTCAGTCATCATCAGCACATCATTCTCACATTAGTTATAGTTACAGGTGTAAAAGAAAGAGCAAAATGATTTAACTGTGATCTCCTAAAACACATTTTTTTTAAACGTAAGCCGACATAAATAATGTCAACTGGATGAGTCATTTGTTGTGGTTGCCCCACTTCAGATACTTTTTTTTTTTGTTTACAAGTTTTGTCATCTTAGAAACCACTGGCAGTCTTATCTCTGTGTTGGAGTGATTTCCCTGAACTGTCTTCCTTTATTTCAGAAGTATTTTTGTAAGTGACGATGAGAAAGTGCGATGAGTGTGCATATTTGCTTTTTGGAGTTCACCAGCTTGTTATATTTGTCCAAAAATGGGTCAAAAATACTGGTTACATCAGAGGAACATCTGGTTATTCAACAGTATTCACAAAGGATCTGAAACTAAAACCTTGGTCTTGACTAGTTTTCCTGCTAACTTTTTCAACCAATTACTGACCATACGATGCCATACCATTTCAACTCTAGTTTAACCTTCAGCGCCTTCAGTGAAGATGGATGGAGGAATAGCAGGTCTGCTCAATGAACTGTATGAAAACCTACAGTATTTTGTCATAAGACCTTAGTATGGACAAATGAATTTGTAAACACTGGACTGAACAACTTAGCTCAGTTATAGGGGGGATGCATCCATTTAACAGTTGTTGTCTTTTTAGACTTAAACATGTTTTCTAGTGAACTGCTAGCTCTGTTCCTGTCACTCTTAGATTATTTTAAAAGAGTCTGGGGCCCATCATTGACTTGTCCACTGCTTAAGAAGTTAATATATATTTAAAGTGTATTAGGAGTAGGAAATAGTATGTATGGGACCTACACTCTGGAAGAGAATCAAAGTATTTACAAAATTATCATCCATAGTTTGACAGATTCTTACATGAATCCATTCAACTCGCTTTTAGGAATTGTTTGAAAGCTGCAGCTCTTTAGAAAAGCAGCTACATTTAGTATGTTTTATTTTCTTTTGCATGTTTTTCCTGGAGGACCTTGTACCCATTTTGATATTTTTTTAATGTAAATTCCTCCTTTTTTGTCATTTCATGGCTGAAGTTAAGTCAGCTGGACTTAGACATATTGTAGTAAACTGAGATCTAGAGCCCCAAGTCTAAATAAAACTGTTACACTTTTTTTAAACAAATGTGTGTTATTTATTTAAACAGTAGTGGTTTTATGGGAATTTAATATATGGTTCAGCCTGTATTGATAGATACAAGCTACAGTTAAACATACCATGCCATTTGTGTGTAGTGTTTACTTTCAGTCACCTTTGGGTCATTGAAGTTGTTGGAGATTTTTTTTAAAATAGGAAGATTCAAAAATGATTCAGAATACTGTAATTCACTGTTTGTGTCAGCAGATGGCATCAATGACCATGATCACATTTGTGTTTGTCAGAAGATGAGGGAATGCTTTAAAATGTGTTTTCCACATTTTGATAATCCAAAAGTATCCTTTGAGGATTAAAAAATAAATACATTATATAAGACAGTGTTTACTTCCTGTTAAAAACGAATTTGTTGGTTTTTAAATTAAATGCGAAAAATTATTTCCTATGTGTAAACAAGTCTGCCAAAAAAAACCCACATACATCAGTGCTAAACTAAAAATACTGATATCTGCAGTTATAGTTCTCCAAATATTCCCAAAATTAAAAACATTCTAGGCTTCATTCTGTGTCAACATAAACTAGAGAAACTGAAAGCATTGACCCACCACTGAAAGCTGACTGATGTATCTAAGATTTGGGAAGTTTTAACTGACAAATTCATGTTTGTGACCAGGAAATGAGAATAATGCTAGTTATTATAGTCATTAAAACAGTCAATCGCCAAATACACTCTGGAAATATGTTTTTGTTCCTCTAAAGGTTTACACCAAACCCTGTCTGTGCCACCAGAGGGAGATGTGTAGCCACAGTTTCTATCTTTGTTGCCTGTTTTCGGGTTTTGTTTTGTTTTTTTAAAGTTGTTGTTGAGGCTACTACAGACAGCATCTGATGCAACACTGTCTTTAAATTTTTTTAACCTGTAGTTTTAAGAAGTTGAGTTTATATTTTGTTTTACTACATGGACCCTACACAGAGAAATAATAACAAAATAGATGCTACAACAATTATTGAAAGACAAAATATTGGATCACAAAGAGTATCTACAAAGAAATGTGTGTGAAGATATAAGTCGTTACAAATGTTCCCTCATAAAGTACGTTATTAATGGGTGACATGAGAGTGTGTAGTGACATCTGACACCAACATTCTTCAGGGAGGAGAAAAGAATTTCTTCAAGTACATTGCCATGTCATTCTGCCCCTGTGTGGGTATTGTCACATCAGACATATGTTAGGAAGTGCAGATCATACCCTTTAGCACCTTCCTCTTTGCTATTGACCAGTTCTTTAATTAAAGCATTAGGATAGGCAGGATGAGATCAGCCTGAAGGCTGCAGGGAGTGTGCGCTTTCCCCCATGGGAGACATCCCCTCCCACTGCAGCCTGATTTACAGCACCCACAGGCCCCCGGCACTTAACAATGGACCTCCTTAAGTGAGGTAGATGGGGAGGAGATCAGAGAGGGGGAGATAACACTCCATCTTCATACACAAAGTGCTGAAATCATCTAGGTTCGAAATCATCTCTGCGAGACAGACTGATCATGGAGTCAGTCCAGAGGTAAAGTGTGGGAGTGCTGCCTTGTGCACGCTCTGGCTCACTCTATCAGGGAGGAGGGTTCTCTTTAAGACTGATTGCCAGCTCTCCACATCCTCACCTCTCCTGTCAGGCGGATTAGAAAAAATAGGTCCTCCAAACAGAAATCTCCTCAACAACGTGTAAATCTCAGCTGACTGCTCTCACTGTGACTCTGTCAACATTTGGGTGGTTCAGAGGTTTACAAAAACAAGCTCCCTGCACCAGAAACATTCTGTCTCCTACAAATGTTTGGATGCCCCCTGATCAAATACATCACAGGCTTACAGCAAATGATTGAAACCCTCCCAACAATAGCTCCTGCTATCTCCCTCTCCCTGAGGTGTGGGAGAGCCTTTTCATCTCAGGCTTTGATTAATAAAGGAATCACTGGTTGGTTGAAGGCAGCGATCTGCCCCCTTCGAACATTCATCATGTTCATGACAGCCCACCTCTCTGTGTTAATTAGCGGTGATATTTAAGCTGTCCGTGAGATGTTCCATGGCCGTCAGCATGGTGATGCTGCTCATCATTAAAATTTTAATTCCTCTGTCTGGGTTACTCCTATTTTTCAGAAAACCTCGGTCAACAAATCCTCAAACCTACATAAGTGTGAAATGCAACTCAAGATGCAACAAAAAACACAAATGTGAATACAATGGAATCTGAATCTACTTGATAAAATGGCTAATATGATTCTTGTTAATATGATCATGCAGTCCTTGTCTTTTCAAGTGCATTTTCATATTAAACCAACAGTGTCAGCTCTAATGTAAAAACATCAATTTGACTTATCACACTTGTGCGATAATTACTTAAAATTGCATGAAAAAATGTGCCATAAATCTAAAGTTCTCTTCAAGCAGAAGCAGAAGCAGTGTGAATGCATTACTTATTAATGATTACCAAATATTGTAATATTCTCTAATACTGGGGGCTATTATTCAGAAATAAATTATGTATGTAGTTAAATCCTGGTCTACATTATAACCAAAAGGCATCATGCACCAGAAAGAGTACTTTATGATACAAAATTAAAGATGAGCTACTTTAGGTAGGAGATTTCTAATGAAGAGCGGCCATTTTGGACTAGTCTGACTGACATCAAATGAACAAAATGACCTTAAAAAATACACAAAAATGGAAGTATGCATAATATTCTGTGTTGCTAGTATCAAATTGTCTGCCTCTGATTGTTATCAAGGGTTTTTTTTCACGCCACCTGCCTTACAAAATGTCTCTGATGGGGCACGTTCTGTCATTTGACACTTCAAATTGTCCCACATTCCAATTTCTGCCACTACTTTTCTAATTAGTGCAACTCAAGAAGATTAATTGGCCTCTGGGTGTCATTCCCAGTCCTCAAAACACAACACAGAGGAGATGCAAAGAGAAAGCTGTCACCCGTCTGCATGGTAACAAGGGAAAAGTGAAGTTTGAACACGGCCCAGTTGCATGTTTTGATCATTTGATGAGTGAAATCATGAATATTCATACTTTACCTCCAGTGATTAAGTTGCTTTGTGGTGGTAATACTTTAGCTCACATATTTGCACAGACACATGAATGGAAAACAGGGAGCAAGGGAATCCAAAAAAAAAACAGTTATTAAAACTTTTTAAAGACAATTAATTTACTGTTTCTAAGATGCAGAGAAAGAATGTGGACAGATGCAATGAAGAAAATGGTAAAGGTTGTAATAAATGTTGATTTGAACAGGATTTAATTTCAAAAAATTGGAGGTTATGATATATTTTCATTTATGGATAACAAAAAAAAAAGAGGAAATGAGGGGCCCAAACTCTGCAGAGGCTCCCTGTTCTTCCATCTATATGTCAGCTAGGAGTATCTAGTATGCAGATATATTTACAAAGATCAAACTCAGTTATTCAGGACCTTGTCAAGATTTATTTGGCCCAGGAGTAATCTACATTCCCCTTTGACAGGATGGACACTGCGGCGCCCTGCCGACTGTGTAAAAATCACTTTGTAGAAGAGGTGTGTTTTACCTCTGCAGATACATTAACATGCCATGGCCTTACGCCACCCTATTAATCTGCAGCTTGTTGGGACATGTTTGGACTGAACTTGTTCTCCAGGGAACCAGCCACGCCATGGGGTACCACACACTTGAACTCTAGTAACCAGTTTTCTGTCTTCTAATCTTTCAACTTCATCTTGAATGTAATAATCTTGTGACGATGACACACATCACAGAGGAGAAGATAAGAAGACATTTATGTAAGGCAAGTAGACTGAATACTTTAGGGATGTTTCATTATGAATAATCAACTGCAGAATTACACAGGCCCTGTCAGGTCATAACTTCAAAAACTTGGAGGTAAGCCATGCAGGGTAAAGGTAAAGGTAGGATACATGTACAGGTAATGTAATGATAAATGCAATGGTAATGGTAACGATAGAGGTAATAGCAATGGTAGCTAAGACTATTTACATAAACAGTGATTCACCTGCTGATTTCTTTTTCCCACAAACAGCTTGAATGCACTTGGATATTTAATAACGAGTTAAACAGCAGATTGTTACAGATTTTAAATTCATTTATCGTCCTAGTGAAAGGCAACTTGGTACAGGATAGACCATCATTCAGGGTCTTTAGAGGGACTAGATACTCGATGAACTCTGAAAAAGTATGTTTATGTGCCAATTCAAAAAGGGTATAGGTGTGGTTTAATCTTAATTTGTATATATTCTACAGTGCCTCTATATAACCTTTTTCGTTGTAGATATTTGTCATCTAGTAGTATAGGGTTAGCTTTTGTATGCTTCAGTAGTGTTAGTACTATTTGTATATTTAATATTTTAACTTGTACATTTTTCACATTGCCTACATTTTTCATTATTTTGTGATATTTTTAGTCCTTTATTTGTTTTTTGCTGATTCTATTCTATCTATATCTATGTCAGGTTTATTAGAATCTTTTGTCTATGTCCATCTATTATGTGAAACATATAGGTTTGGGTTTTTTTAGTTTTTTTGTTTTTTTTTGGGGGGGGGGTTTAGAAATCTGCTGCAAACCACCAGCAAAAAAAAAAAACAGAAGCAGCTTTTCCTCAAAAGCAAAAACACATAAATGCACTGTAGGTATGTGTAGAAGTTCCTGTAATGCATTGACTAACTATCCATCATTCTTTAGAGTTCAGGGGGATCATGTCGCTTGAAGATGTAAAACCTGTTTTCTTTCTCTTACATGGCACATTGTCAGAGGGCAAACCATGTAACCCTGAGATATCAAGTTCACAAGAAGGTCTCCGATGAAATTATGCAATCTCACTTGACAAGGCAAGTCTAGGGCTTTTCTCTGCCTCTTGACTTTCTGACGATTTTCCACCTGAGCAGATGACCTCAAGTGTGAAGTGAAAGAGTAAAGAGAGAGATTTGATATCCAAGGGAAGCAGTGCATGAATTTACTCGGGGTTGATAGTCGGGGCAGGGGCAACCGTGCTATTTACCCTCAGAGATTTCCATGGGTCAAGGCAGTTCCGGGCCTGCATTCCCGCTCCTCTTGATCTTGTCAGGATAGACTGTTAAGCTGATGAAGAGATAGATAGCTGCAGATAGATGATGCCGTTGCACGAATGCTAGAGCTGCAGTGACCAGATACCAGATACAGTAGTCAGATGACAGAGTGGCTTTGGCGTTCTTACTGCTGTTGATCAGTTATGTGATAGAATGATTTACTGACTCTTTTAGGCTCCTCTTACCCCAATGCTGTAAAAAACTGAATTTTAAGGAAGCAAAAAGAAAAATATATGTGCATGCATCTGATTTGTGGTTTCAAGGCTTGTCATCATCTTTCAGTAGCAGGACTTATTCTTGTGGTAAATGCTTTGCTTCATATAAGATAGCATAATTATATGTAAGAATATCTGGTTTCAGAAGATCAGAAGAAATGATGATTAGTGCAGGGTGACATTTGAGTTAAAATATGTCAAAATAGAGGCAAGGAGATGTTGAAACCTGCACAATAATAGTCAGTTCAGAGTATTTCTAAATAGACACCCAGCACACATTTGTCTATTCTTCCTCTACTCTCAAAAGAAGGTCTCTTCTCCCCTCCTGACGTCAGGACTATTATACTCCAGCGCCGCCTCCCTTCAGGGATAAGGTTTTACGATTGCAACCTGACACCGTTTCTGTGTCCTATAAGCGACAGAGCTGTAACTCACTTCAAAGGCAGGAGGCATCAAATCACAGCGCGCCCATATATTTGCCTGTCAGGTCTTGCCCAATGAGGAGGCAGCATTAAATCTTGGCTGTCAGGCTGGCGGCCAATGGAAAGACGATGGCAGTAAATCTGTCAGGCCTGCGTCTGTTAACGGTGTTGTGGTGTGGTTGGGGAATCCACAGTGAGGGAGGGGAGAAAGTGAGAGACTAGATGACAGAGTGAGGAGGGAACAAACTGAGGGTTCAGAGGTATGCCACAGAAAATGCTTTTCCTTACATTCTTTGGCTGGCTGCAAAAATACGTACAAACATTATCTGGTACAAGAAGTCATGGCATGTGGAGGAACTTTAAAAAAAAAAAAAAAAAAAAACAAGACTAAACACGGCTAGAGAAGTGGGGAAAGACTGTATTTTGTGTTGATGGATGCAGAGGGAGTTGAATAACACCAGGAGAAACAGTCATAAAGGTTTACAGCCAGCATGGCTGTGTCTGATGCTGACTGTCTACAGTGAAAATGACTGATGGGCCTTTTTTAGTGCTCTTTTGCATCATTGCAAGACCTAAACTTAGTGTTGACTGTTTGATAACAGTAATAACCCAGTAACCTCTGCTGTCATGACACAGCAGCGGCAGTAGCAGAACGAGGCGCCCAGTGAAACTCTGGCCTCAGGATCATAGTTTGTGAAGCTCTGGAGGAGGGGTAGGCTCAGATCCAGTCAAGACCATCCACTAACCAGATGTTCCCCAGTTGAGCAGATTCAGCGGATGATGGACTTGCCCCTGTGGCACAACACAACTGAGCAAACTTGGATTGAGGGTTTGGTTTTACCATCAGCCCACAAAGAAAACACAACATGGCTGTGCTCCATCTCAACAGCGCCAACTACAGAGACTGTTTTCACATCCAAAGTGTATCTATAATCACTCTTCTAAAGAGTAATGAACTGCACTGCTCCAGAGAACTGTAGGCAAAGTAACAGGAAAAACACATCACATAGAATATTTCCTCGATTAACAATGCCCTTGGTGTTGCACTTTCATTATCCTATCAAAGTTGAGCATTTTCATGTAATAAATCTTACAGGTATCATAAAATAACCACTCCAGCAAAGCCAATGCTGTTCCAACCCATAGAAAAAAGCTTTCCCTTAACAAAGCCCACAATTTTTTCACCAACCTATAACGACAGCCAATAAACCAGCCACATTTGTGGTGACATTTTTATCTTAAATCAACAAAAAAAATTAAACATTAGCATCAGAATTTACAGTCATCTTATGTCATTACTATGAACACTTTTTTTCTGCAGAAATAGCACAGTGAGTTATGACAAAGGCAGGCAACAGTGCAGTGGTGGTGGTGTTGTTTTTGGCTGGCTTTTCCTGGAGTGGCCATGATTCTCTATTCTATGGGAATCCATAAACAGACCCAGAGAGGGCATCTGGGGCTATAAACCACGTCAGGCTGCCGAGATGCTGCCGAAGCACAGGGAGCAGGCCCATACCTTCTGTCCTCTACTGCACACACACAAACACACACATCATTGAGCAGCCATTGATGACCTATTTAACAAATATAATATGACTGCACCGTAGTTGATGAGCGTTAAAATTAATTTGGAAACTGAGTAAATACAGATGAGAAATACATAATCAGTGATGAAGAGTAACTGGTTACGTGTAAGTTATATAATTACATTAAAAAATAACTGTCATTGTAATCACTAATGTTTATTAAATAACTTGTGTAATTACGTTACACTGACTAATCCAAAAATATTAGTCATTCCAAAGAAGTTCAATCAGAGTGGAGTCTTTAAATAAAATGCTTGTAGAATATAAAGCAGATGACCATTTGTTTTGGTCATAAACACCTTTAAGGGCTGAATATTCATTTGTCCTTCTAAAATGAAAGACAAGCCTTCAGTATTACTACATAAATGAATGTAGGAATTAATCTGTATCTTATAAAATCTCAAAAGGAGTCGTAAAAGCACAACACAATGAAGAGCAGGATTCTTTCACCCCTGAGGTCACTGTCCAAAAAAAAAAATCATATTAATTTCTTTGTCTAGCATATGTTGTGATAAATGGAAATGAGAAAAATGTGGTGGTAAAATAGCATTGTTAATTTTAATACAGTGGGTCATTAAATACCATGTGGGTCTTGCCCTTTGTCCTGCTCAGACAATGTAATGGTACTTCCTTTAATATGTTTACTGTATTGGATCCAACATGCTGTCATTGTTTTCTCCAGTGTTGTTTCTCTTTCGCAGGGCAAGCCATTGGATGGGTGCTCAGGCCCATTGACTATGACATAAAGACTCTGTAAGCTTACAGATGATGATAATTTATTGACTCTAATTCACGCGGTCCACTCACACACACAACAACAGAAAGAGAGACTCTTTCACTGTATGCATCGATCAATTACAAGGCTCTAACCCACACGTCTCTGACAATTTTACTGCATGTTATGTACAGCATGTCAAGCCATGGCGTTTCAAACTGTTATACTCATTCCTGTATAATTAATATAAATTACCTCGCTGGTTTTTTATGATGGTGCAACTGTAATTAGTGGATGAAAGCAAGTCACAGCAGTCTCCATGGTGCTGCAAGGCTATCTAGATGAAAAGTGAAGGCCTGGACAAGCACCTTGGGTGGGATCTATTTTAACCCTCTCTTCCCCACTGTGCCCTCACCGGGATCTCATCTAATCACATTTATTGCTGTCTACTTTTGTTAACCTCGTCCTCCTTAACCTTCATGTCCTCCACAACACAGCTCAAGCCACACATCAAGGCAAGAAGCCATCCTCATTTGTAGGAAACTGGCACAATAACAGTAAACCAGTGCAATAATGGGACTCCATTTATAATGATTACCTTATCCTTCCTACTGCTCTTCCTACAGTAAAACGCTTAGGAAGTGGCAGCAACATAGCCCCATTCATGTAACGTCTGTGACGATAAAGAGCCACAGACACAGAGACTGAATCAAACTGGAAGAAAGCCAAGACAACAGGCCCATAGGTCAAAGCCAATAACAGTTTCATTGACTCACTACTCTTTGTTATGTGGCAACATCAACCCACATGTATGCATCCAGGCAAACACACACACACACACACACACACACACACACACACACACACACGTTATTACAGTATTTAAATGTTCATTCATTTTTATTTCTGTTTAGTCTTTTAGTTTAGTTTTAGTACATTTAATGAGTACATCATTTGTTTTAGTTGAGGAATTTATGTTTTATGGTATTTTTTCTTAGTGTTTGTTTTCATTTTCACAGCTTTAATTCATAGAAGCAGAAAAAGGTGGGAATGAACTGTGCATGACATCAAATATGACTTGCAAAATCAAGAGCTATTAAAAGTCATGTACTGTACAAAATAATTTCTATCCACCTTGAATGATTAAGTTTAGTTTGTTCTATTTTCATTGTGTTGTCGTCCATCATCATTTTATGAATTAAAACCATAATTATTTTTTCACAACTAAGAACACCCTGACAAACATGAAAGCACCCATTTGTCAATTTTATCAAACTTTGAGCTTCATATTGTACAAAAGTGTGAAAAAATGACAAGTTTTTCACGTGCCATTAATTTTGTTGATGATGCTGGTTGATGCCTTGATGTTTTGATGATGTTATGTGCTCAAAATAAAATTGAACTGAACTCAACTGAGAATTCTTTCATCCTCTTTAGATTCATTGTGGTGAACCATTATAAATAGCAAACCATATTTACCAAGCAGTTCATTACATAATAAGAAAATATGTATTAAAATGTGTGAACAACAGAAACTAAATGGCACACATAACCACAACCGTTTTTTTCTTTTTTTTTTGCATTGTCATATTTATTGTCATATTTGTATTTACTCTTTTTATTTAAACTACACATTTACTACCATTAGTTTCCTTCAATTTAGAATGATATATTGTTAATTCTTTTTTAAATATACTGAGCATTTTACAGAAATATAAAAAAAAACCTTGTAGCACTCTTTGTGTTTTGGTAAATTACATTTTCTGCACAAAATGTACAAAATGAGATCACACTAATTATTTAATATTTTGGTCTCTGCAAGCTTTTAAAATCATTTTAATAGATATTTCCTGTATATTCCTGTTATATCTTGATACAGATAAATACATGATTATGATATTTATAACTTGCTAAATTAACGTTGGCCTATCACCATTGCACAACTCTGTACATTCCAAACTGACTTCACTGACACAAATAAAATTTAGTGCATTTTTTACAATGCAAGAGGATGACAATTGCATACATTATTTCCATAGTTGTATATCCTTTGATTGACACAAAAAGCTATTATCAGACATGATTCATTTTACTGAGGGGAAATGACTGCAAGATATAACTGATTATTTACCGGTTAAAGAGGGATGAAAATTTCTTGTGTTACCTCGACTGTGAAAGTAATTCACCTGACTGCCTTCAGCCATACACAAATTTGAATAAAGTGCAACCTAAACTGCCTCTGATGAAAAGCAAGCCAAATGATGACAAGATAACAAAAGCAGAAAATATCTTTCCACACATGCCAATTCTAATAATGATACAAACATTAGATTGTGTGCTTGTAACTGGAGCCAACAGACATGTCAAAGAGATAGCATGGCAGCGTGTAAAGACATATGGGTGGAGATTGTTATGTGCTATTCTGATTTAAATTAAGCATAGTTTGATCCGTTTTTCTTCTTTTTTTTTTTTTGCACAACCATCACAAAGTTCTCAACTGCAAAACATACGCTCAAATGATTAGTACGAAAACAGACTTATTGGCACAATGCAGCTAGATCACTCCTTCTGCTGTAATATGCATCAGATAGCATCAAGATCTCGTGTCTATTCCCACATCCATCCTCTCTGGAGGGTATCCTTCATTTGCATTAAAATGAGCGTATAAGGTTAGCATGTGCAGGTGGGGGTGCATACATGGACGTACACAATTCACGGTGCACGCGGTGGCTCTCTAAAGAATTGAAATGAATCAAGTATGACTCCATAAAACTTATCTTCATGTCACAGTAAGCTCCTGATCACAGCTGCATGAATAAACATCTCGCCTCTATTCTGTTGGTGTTGTTCAGCCTCACACTTGCAGCTGAGGCCAGCAGATGGCGCTCCTGCTTCAGGTTTAGTGGCTCCTGTTTAGGTCAAACAGAACAAAGAGCAGCATGAAGCAGGCCACCTTTAGAACAAACACACACCTTGATAATGACACACAGATTGGTTTTAGCGAACCTAGTTTGTTCTGCTAATTTAAATAATATTTAAAGCCAGTCATATGGTGACAAAAATCTTGCACACAGTACTAAAGCTTCAGTGATTTATAGTTTTGTAATGGCGCTGGGCAAAAAATCCCAAAATTCATCTTTCAGGACGTTGTAATTTAAGAGGTTTTAGAGGAAATTACACTTCTGGACCTACTTTCAGTCTGTGTTTTTTAGAATGTAGAAAATTTAACCTGTAATTTTGGATAATCTCTGATGTTTTAAGGCAGCTGGGGGTGGGTTTAAATGTTTGAATGACAGCTGAAATTGCCAATCGCTGAGCAGATTCTGACTCTTCTTACCTGTCTAAATGCAGAACCTTTGAAAAATGACTTCACTTTTCTACACTGCCTGACAAAAAAAGTCACTCATGCAATATTTCACTGCATCACCTTTGGTTTTGATGACAGGAGACTGACACTCAATTTAACTAAAGTAATAGTTCAGATCCTTCCATGGGTAAATACTTCAGTGGTTAATAATGTTTCAGCTGGGACAAGTTATTTCATCTAACTGATGCAGTAAGTGTCCTCTTATGTCTGTAATGTTTAACAGATTGGACACCACCAAGATTGATCAGGGTCATCAGGTTTGTGAGAAAATACTTCAGGGACCACAAGACATCATTCATTTTCAGACAAAAATTAGCCTTCAAAAAGTCCAGACTCCAATTTGGGATGAGGAAGAGTTGATGGAGCAGTCTGATTCTCCATCATCATCAATAATAGTAAAAAAAAAAAAAAATGATCCAACTATGGGTGAAAAAAATATATAATTAACCTTATTGTTGCACTACATAAGCATTATGTGTGAAAATGTCTCCTGTAATCACAACCAAAGCTGTTGCAGTCAACTACTGCATGTGCGACAATTTATTATTATTATTATTTTTTATAGGTAGTGTATAACATCATAAAACATCAGATTTGTCTATTATCAAGTCTTTTGATTTGGATTGGGAGACAAAAGATCCAAAAGGATGGTGAATATTTAAAGTCTGGTGTTTTAGCCTGATTTTAGCTCTTGCTGCTTCAAGTATCAGACTGTTCACACAGCAGTGTCAACAAATCTTTATTCCAAGTATTTGATAATGGATGACTTTCAACCATACCTCAGCAATCAAGAGATTATAATGATTACAGTTCTACATATTTGATCACAATATTTATGTAAATGATGTGACAGAGGAGGTGCTTTATACAGTAGTCTGAAAATAATGGAGGTTGGGATTGGATTCACAGAAATATATGGAATGTTGTCACATGCTTTGATGAGGTTTATGAATGTTTTACTGGTCACACATGGGTTAAATAAAACATTATTCATCCATAATGGAAAAAAAAAAGTTAATAAAAAGAGGTGCGTTCGTTCTGGAATGTACACCACATCTTAGAATTTCCTTTTTTACGAAAATACCAACTCAACTCTGGAAAGAAGGAGGAAAAAAAACAAAAAAAAAACGTGAACAGTAGTCCTGGGAGTGTGACTGAGTCAGCCAACGGTAGTCCTCATGACTTTGAGGAGGAAAAGGAATATATGGATCAGTGCGATGAAGACGGAGCTGGGGCTCACTGGTAAGAAGACTGTTGGAGGAGTAATTCTATCGTAGAAGCGACCACTTGATCTGTTCTTTGGCAGACTGAAGAACCTGTGGTGACAAAACGTGTGAAGTCACTCCAACAACAAAACACACTGTGCTAGGCAGGTCCCATTTATTTAGTGGAGGATAGTAAAATGAGCCAGTTAAAAGTTCACAAGTGTTAAATATTTGTTAAAAGACATTGTCTGAAGTCAGGTGAAACGAGTAATGTGCATATCTAGAAATAGAAGAGATCTAATTAATCATGTTAATTCATTGAACGACTCTGAATCATAACCATAAAGCATGGAGACTGGGGACGGCCATTAATCACAGCTATAGGAGGGATGGCGGTAGCCAGTCACATGCCTCTTAAACGACAATATTAATCAAGGAGGAGCTCACACACAAGGCAGACTGAAGTCAGAACTAAAAGACAGGGAACACCTTCAGCTAGCCACCACCTAACCACTGAATAATTAGTAATCATGAACACTGTCGAACGTGGAACAGAATGTAATATATGACAAGTTAAAGGGGATGACGGAGTAAAAGTAGAGGAGAATGACGATATAACATTGCCCTTGTATTCATAGTTTATGAAGTAATGAGTTTCAACAGTTAATAAACTAATGGAGCTTTTAAACTTTACAGCAGGCAGAGAGGCTCAAGGCACGAGTGTTTTTCTCACCTGGGTGACTGTCTGCTCTGTCAAAGGCACATCATCTCCCTAAAGAAACAATTATGTTAATAAGCTGTTTACATACATGCAACTAAAATTGTGATGAGAGGAAAAAAAAATAAAAAATGAGAGGAGCTTACTCTAAGAGCCACACGGTGCACAACTTGTTGAGGATCACTCTCCAGGATCACCCTGCAGGAGGCAGCAGAGACACTCAAGGAATTGGTAACAATAGAGAAAATGCTACCGTTGTGTAAGACATATGGTAGGTTTTCTGTAGAAATTTAGTGATTTTTGTTTTGGTTTGGTTTTTTTGTAAAATCTTTAATTTCACCTTTAGAGCATACAAATATCAGACAGAGCAAATACAGCTCATTAGAAAAGGTTTTAAGCATTAATTCTTCAAAGGAGACGAGCAAAAAGAAAAGTGTTTCATTTCAGTATTTGTCTTTTTTTGTCAGTTACATAGAGTCTCTTCAAAAAGTGGGATGAGACATGTCCACAGTTGAGAGTTGCTCACATTCCCTGTTTATGTGTTATATTGGCTTGTTTTCTTGCAGCATTAATTTAAAAGCAATGCTTCTTCCATCTCCTTTTCAAACCAGGTGTTCTTTTTTTGGCTGTTCAGTTGTCAGTGTGAACTGTGTTTGCAGGTTTGAAATAAACATGGAATAATGATCTCATATGTATTGAACTACTTGTCTCCAGTGAATTATTTATTAAATTATGGTCCAGACAGTAATGCAGTTAATTGAAATCAACCATAAACTGCATAAAATTTTTATTTCCAACATACAAATATGATCTCTTTTACGAAAAAATAGAGCAGGGCTAAAAAGAGGCAGAGGCATTAAATTATGCAACAATGGGAAAGGAATACTAATTAAATCCCTTATATATTTATTTATTTGTTTTTGAGGGTTAAATGAGTGAAAACAAAAAAAAAATTATTCCTTTTTACAAAAAGAACTAAACACAGAAAGACATTTATATGATTAAACAAGTAGTCTGCTTCTTCTGTTCTTATAATTTTTTAACCATTTCATTTTATTTTTGCATCATGCATGATGACAGAATATAATAAAAAAATAAAAAATAATTTTTTCCTTACCCTCCATCAACAATTTCATCCACAGCGAGGAAGAGGCCTTCCATATTCTCCAACAAAGCCCGCCTTTCGACATTTTTTCTACAATGGAGCATATGTGACAACTTTATTTTTACAGCGTATTAAGATGTAACAACAACCACTGTGGTAGTTTGATTCACAAAATAAACCTTTAAGAAGAGATGCCAAAACGGTACATACCTCAGCATCTGACTGAGCGAATCAAACAGACAATTTAGCACAGCCATAAGCATTAGCTGTTGGAAATAAAAGAAAAGAATGGGTTAATATATAATTACAACACAGTGTTTTATATTATCAATTCTATATTTCTACAAACAAGCAATAAATATATTTTTTATTTCAAGAAAAAAAAACTACATGGAGCCTGTTGTTGCTTAGTTTCCTCAGGTTTTCTTCTGTCAAACTCTCAAAACTATTCCCACACACAAAACAGGCCCAATAAGGACACTTTGAAAATACACCTAATGTGAAGATGGATGAAATCAACTGGGTAATTCCAGTATTTTTCATCATTTCTTTTTTTGGTCATTTTAAATTTCTAATATTCTGACAGAATAGGATACTTTTAACTGATAATAATAAGAATGGAATTTGAATTATTGCATTACTTCTTTTTCTAACAAACTGAACAACCAACAAAATCCAAAGTAGTCTTGCATAACAAAAATGTATGAAAAATAACATGTACAGTAATTTAAATAAATATACAGATATGTCAACAAAATATGAAAAGTGATAAATCATGATGACATTATAATAAGATTGGAATATTATCATTTCACCTGCCATGAGACATAATACTATGAGACCCAAATTTGTCTTGTGTTTTCTGTTTGTTTTTCCAATGAATTTAATCTAAATAACTGATAAAGCATTCCTGAAACAATTCTTACCTCATTTTCATGCGAGCTTCCAATCACATAAAAGAAGAGGTCTATGTTGCTCTTGTAGACAACTGTGAGACCCTCCAATAATGCTATTTCACCTAACGGCAAAGAAAACACAAAGTCATGCGTGTGTGCGCCAAGACAGTAATTCTGTAAAGTGGTAACTGTGTTCTTCCTTACTGTCTGTTCTGTGTGTTTTGTTGAATATATTCTTCTCAAAGGCTTTCTGTTCCTTCACTGTCGGGTATGTATCATCATAATACTGCAAAAATAAAAATTTTTTATTAAGAACACAATTGATTAAAAACAATATTAAATATGACAGTCACCCTTTAATTAAATGTAAATATGTAAAATAAACATATTGGTGAGTATGCAGATTTCATATCCAAATAGACTGTTTTAATTTAGATTTCCCACTACCGCATGACAAGTTTGATTGCAACACGACATTTGCAGTATTTTGGAGTTTGTACTTAATATATATCAATTTAACCTTACTAATAACATGACAAACTGGAAGAAAATTCCATGGCACTCTTTTAAAACATTAAAATCCCTTTATTACCATGACATGGTAATATATAGGCCTTAAAAAAAATTAAAAACACCTAAAAAGATTTTCACTTCCTAACAAAGGCTTGAAGCCGAAACACATAGAAGTGTTTTTTAACATCTAGATATGACCATGCCATGGTAGCAAAGGCATTTTAATGTTTAAAAAGAGTTTTTCTTCCAGTTTGTTGCCTAGTTTAAGAAATCGAAAATTATTATAAGTAACAGGTAATAGTATATAGTATTGATATATTTAGACAAAGAAGAAAATTATTGTTATTAATTATTTAAAAGGTGAAAAAAGGGGGGCTTATAAGTTATACTTCTCACTCCTTTTTGAATATGTATACGTCTTGTGTTTACATGCTGTATTATTTATTTTTCTTCTGTTGTGACATTCATACTTGAAATAGATCCATCACTCACCGAGTATTGCACACAAACTCTTTTTTAATCATGAAGCATTCTTTCCCATTAATTTATTAATACCATATTGAGGAACTTTTAATAAAGGTTTGACATTAATATAGTTTTTACATTTTAATTGTCTGGTTTTAAGGTATCCTTTAAGGACTTTTCAGCAAACACTTTTAAGTCATTTTTGAAACCTAAAATTGTATTCCTTACACTTTTCACATGTGGGTAGTATTCTGCATCTATTGCTTCAGAAAAAAGAACGATAACACTCTTATACTGCACATTAAACAGTAGGCCTACACATTTTTGCTGGTCCGATCATGTACCTGCACTTATATAAACTTTATAATTTTTCATAATCATACCTTGGCATAAAGCCTGTCCCCATCATTGTCCAATATAAGGACTGCTTTCACAGTGTACAGGGATGGTTCCTGTAGGAAGACAGACAGACAACAATTATCACGGAAATATCACGGATGAATTATCAATAACAGCTGTTTGGTTGTAGTCTACAGCTAGTTGTAGGCTAGTTTTAAAACACGTAACATACAATCGAAAACAAAACGACACATTCATCATTGAGGTATTCACTACTGAAGTTCATAATGATTGTAATTGAAATCGCGTTTTAAGTGATTGTTTATAACTAAAGTCAACATGTGGACATAGTACTTCCACATCACCCACAGATACATGTACACGAAGCTAACTTTACGTAGCTAGCTGTTAGCCACCATCAGCATTTACTCACGGTACAAAGAAATAACTTGTTTTAGCACTGTGTCAAAACCTGTTGTCAATACGTTATTCTATTAAACCAGATGCCCACATAGTGCGGAGATTACACGAATTAGTTATATATGCCAAATTTACCAATATGGGAGAATCCATCTTCCTTCTTGTTAGCAGTGTAGCTAGCAGGCTACCATTAGCGACCCTCAATGAGGCGTGTTGTCATTGGCTGACGATGTGTGACGTAATCCACGCACGGGGCAAAGGGCAGTTCCCAGTCCAGGGCGTCTAAAAGCAATAAGATATGCAGGAAATACCGAATGTTGCACAGTAACTGAACATACAATGTTTCAGTACCTTCTACTTAAATCCATTTTAATTTGCTGCAGATTTCCCTTTAACTGAAATAGATAAGGAAACATGAAGACAAACATTTGTAAAGAAAGTCAGTGCCAAAGTTTTGCACTATCTTCTCTGGTATTCACTGTAAAATTATATTGAATATTGCAACTGTTTTAATGTTCGGTTTTTTTACATTACTGTCTGTTGTTAAAAATTATTTTGATTAAGCTATTATCTGTTTGATGTGTTTGGACATAAGGCTATTGAGTTTAATAGGTTAACTTAAACCACTGAGCAATAACTAAGTAGTTTAATTTCTTATACATTTTCTGTTGGTTCATTTCATTGATTATTGCTAGCCTATCATAAATCTGTTCCTATTATATATATATTTGTTTGTTTGTTTGTTTGTTTGTTTGGTTTAAGTTGACCCATTTTTTATGTATCTGAATTAAAGCATATTTTCAGTCTAGTTGTGGCCATTGTGTGGCCAATTAAGGGAGTGTATTTTTGTCAGACTGCACTATAAAAATTTTTTTTTTTTTTTTTTAAAACTCTCGTTTACATGTCATTTTAGCTTACTTGTACTCATCAACATCTTTTTTCAGGATCCTCCTACATTTAACCAACTCCAATTATCTTAGTTCCCACTTCTGGGAAGCACTTGGAAAACTTGGATGATGGGGATTTCCCTCTATCTCACTCCATAAATGACATCACTTTTGGCTTGGCTTTACTGTAAAGTATTTTAGAGTTTGAGTTTTAAATAAAACTCTAATATACAATATTTTAAACATATATGGCCTAAAAGCCTGATCTAATTTATAAAGATAGATGCCGGAACAACATGCAATACGATAGGTAAAATATAGGCTATTTTCATATGTATTCATAAAAGCACCATGGGTATGAAATGTTGCAATGCTGAACAATGTTTACTCAATTCACCCACTAAGATTTCAAAATTACACTGACTGTAGAGGAAACTGTACACTGCCTTTTACCGGACCAGCTCATGGTTAAAGGTTAAAGATGTCATTGTCATGCAACTTCATCTTTGAAGCTAAATATATTTTCCAGTCAAAATCAGGTGTAATGTATGGGACGATGTCTGGCAGAGCTGATGATCAGTCAGAGGGTATAAGTGGGGAAAAAGGATTTGTGTTGATCTATAATTACATTTTCATATTAATCTAACCATTGATAAAGTTATTTATTAAGAAATATCACATGTTGCATTTTTCCTGTGATAATCAGGTATTTTCCTATATTGAAATTGTTGATTAATATGTAGATGTTCATTAAAGCTCAGAGTGAAGTCAAAGTTGATTATATTAAAACAATAAAGTTGCTTTTTCATCAAAGTATAAAATTAACTGAATATAAATAGTGCCTAGAAGTACTGTCATTTATGATATTCCACTGTTTCCCATAAATTTGGAATAGATTTATTCTCAGATACATTTACTTTTTTTTTCCTATTAATAATAGGAATCACCTTTGGCCTGGTGATTACATACTGAATCCCACTTCTACTTTATCTATTAAAACTAGATCACATTGCACAACTACTTTATGAGAAGAGCTCAAATTGTTTTATTCGAAATCTATGGGTAACAGTCTACATGTTTGTTTCTTTTTTATCAATGTCGAAAAGGGTGATGTTCCTACATTCACTATTAAGCCTCTAGATGTCCAAAAAAAAGCTAACTCCATTTAATTAGAATTATTTTATAATAAATTGTGGCATTTCTTCATATTGAAAATGTAAATCTTGATAATGTTGTTCAAGTGCATTATATGAACAAAAATGTTGAATTAATACACAGTTCTGCCACAGATTACTTTTTAAGTTCATCACACTATACAGTCTCTATGCACCTATTATTATACTTCTCGCATGGATTATTATGTAAAAAAAAAAAATATTTGCACAAAGCCCTCGATAGTGAGAATGAAGTAATGTGATAGTCTAGGCTGCTCCCCACTCCTCAGCTTATGCCAGCAACCACAGCAGTTAGCAGTTCCCTTCCTAAGAACCAAGCACCCTTTTTATCAGCATTAAGCAGAGCTTCCGCCCACCAACATCCTCCTTTCCCTGCCTTCACTCTATGTTTCAGAATAGCCAACCTGCCCTGAGAGAAATGGATACATATCACATCCATAACCTCTTATGTTAATGTACACACATGCACTAACATGAACAGGTGGGGAAGAAACAACTATTTGTTATTTATGATCAGGTTTTCTAACAGATGTACAGTTTGCTTATATGTATAACAACAGAAGAAATATCAGCTGCAAAAAAAAAAAAAAAAAAAAAACATTTTAAAATAAATATGATTGGGAAATATAGTTCTGATGTTGCAAAAGATGATCTTCATCTATGCTAAGCTTCAGATAAGCAAGGCCATACTGAGACAACACAATGATGCTGCATGTTTGGGTTCCTCATTTCTTCTCAGGTAGTGATAATGTGTGGCTATGATGATGGTCATTTTAAGGAACAAAATGGAAACTTATCTGTCAATCCAATCATCATCCTTTTACAGTTACTTCAACCCGAACTGTGCACAAGTCTTATTTGATGCATATAAATTCAAGGTAGTTCATCTAAGTGTGCAGCTTTATATCTAAAGTTTCTATTAATACCCAAAATATCTAACGCTGACCTACAATTAATAAAAGCAGAGAAGAATAATAACTTCACCATGTTCGTGTCACTAATAAAAACACTATGAAGTCAAAAATATTAATTGGCTTCAATTTCCAAGATTGGTCAAAATGTGAAATAGTGAGAATTAATGAGAGAATATGTATTAAACATGTGGAATATTTGTCTCAGAGCTACCAAAGTTATTGTATGAATTTACATAAATTAATATACATTGAAAACATCAACTAATCTGAACTTTTGTTATTTGTCTTCCAATCCATTCAATGAAAATATGCAAGATTCAGTACATTTCATCTCTGTGGCAGATCATGTCTTAAAAAAAAAAAAAAAAAAAAAAAAAGATAATACTGTCAAACAATGTGTGACATTACGGATCAAATTCACAAATTCCAAATTAAGAGTTTGTATTTTACCAGATTTAATTCATGTCTATATTTGCACTGTTTTATTTTGCATTAAGATTATGTCACAGTTAAAAATCAGTGTGTACACCAGAGGCAAAAAAAAAAGTATCCTCTTCCATCTGCTCTTTCTATTTATTTTTCTCTTTCCCAGAAGCTGACTCCAAAAATATTCCCCTCTTGATACCACAACCCAAGGCATACACTCATTTTGTTTAGTAGTGAGGTAGTTTTTCCACTCATGTCTGATAGAGCTTCGTGGATGTTAAAACAAGACCAATAATGCCACCATTTCTCCATCGTTAATAAACAACTGCTATGGAAACGTTTGCACACATAAAAGTTATGGGAAAAGAAAGTGGCATATATGTTAAACCAATCATCTGTCTGATCTGTGAAGGATTTTGAAGCCCTGTGAGTGAACTGTGGGGAGTCTAGTTCCCAAACATGGGTTACTCATAGTGCTGAGGTGAACAGTGAAAAAGTTTGACAGCCTGAGAGGTTGAGCCAGGCTGGAAAGCAGAGATGTCAACGGCTAATTGAAGCAAACAAACACAAACAGGGAACGTGGGCGTTGACCTGGGAACTGTGTCCAGATTGAAAACCACTGTGGTCGCAGTAATAACAGACTTCTCTTTGGCATGCTGTGGCAGTGGTTGAGTCAGGGGCTGGGTGCTAGGAACTTGGGTTGGGAAGTCCCTTCTTTGATTCCTGGTAGACATTCACCTTCTTGACTCTGTCAGCCACCTACTTTTTTCCATCTTAGAACAATGACAGAGAAAACATTGTGATTTACGCCTCAGTGGGATATGATATTGTAATGGGCCAGACAAAACCGTTATGTTCTCAGGGTTTTGAGAGTTTTCTTGGCTAAAATCTCCAAACCATTTATTTTTTTGGTTTATTACTGTGTTGTTGTTGTTGTTGTTGTTGTTGTTGTTGTTGTTGTTGTTGTTGTTATCAATGCTCTGCTGATGTGGATAACACAATCTAACCTAAGTATTTTCATATGCCCATGGGTAGACGGTGAATAAATCTTCTCTGGACATGTTTTCTGTATTCATGTTTTTTTCCCTTTTCTGTTGCAGATATAAATTACAAAATAAATTCAACAAAGATTTAGTGTTTTACATATTTTATTTGTTTAAAAAAAGGTGTTTAAAAAAAGGACTTATCATGCGTTTTTCTTTTCTTTTTTTTTTTTTTTTTACAAATAAATACATAAATAATTTGTAATATAATATACATTTTCATCATTGTAAAAAAAAAAAAAACTGAGAAGAACATGCATTCAAGCAAAGGAGCGGAAAGGACATCTGTTTGCAGCTCTGCCTTTCTGAGAAACAGAAAGGCAATGTAGTTCCACATCTATGCATATGTAAGTGTTGCTTTTCATCAGAAATACTCACATTCGTTCCACTATGAGGTTGTTCTACTGTATGTGTGAATAACCACAAACTTTATTTTAATAAGGTTAATTCTTTCATCATGCATATTTGTCAAACCACTCAGAACAGAAATTCCTGTAGATTTAAAAATAAATAAATAAATAAATGACTGTAACATGTGGGATTAACAGATGCATATTTTAGTACTCATCAGGTCCTTCCTGCTATTAATACATGATTTTATAAATGTAATATGTTCATTATACCATCTGCTAAGTACAAAATAGAATGTATAACGTATTTAAATCTCTATGATGAAGTTTTGTTTTAATCAGTAATTCTAATCACCACCATAACTCTAATTTATCACTGTGTTTTGTAAGAAACAATAAACAGACATCGTCTTCACCATCAGTTACTGTATGAAAACTATTGCACAACAGGGCAGTTCTCCATAACACACAGCCTTTGTGAGTTCACTGTTCACAGTGCTTCAGATCAGGGCAATGAGGGGATTTTTTTGTGAAGGATTTTAATGGTCACTTGCTATGTAAGACACGCTCCCCTCCATTCTCCCCCTGCTCCTCTCTCTCCCTTGGCGGTTGCTCTGCCAGATAGTGGAACAATGTAGTCTTTCTTACCTGTCGGAGGGTGTACATTCCATCTCTACTAAACTAAGTCTCAATCTAGCCTCCAACCCCTGCTTGAACAGGGCCCTTGCTGCAACGCCAGCACTGATTCCAGGTGCTCCACATCACACTCCTCATACCTTTCGTTTTGGGTGGATTTGAAAGGACACTGTTCTTGTACGGGTTTGGCCAGGACAGAGACAACCATCCGGCTAGTTTTCACTCACTCTTAGCTGTTTAACCTGATCCTTTCAGAAAAAAAATGTACCTTGTCAGTACATCATTAGAATGAGAATAGCTTACAGAGTTTTGTTGAATTTGTAAACATCTACCTACTTCAGAGTGCACTGACAGAATGATTGCTGTAGTGTATGCCAGACTGTTGGTTTGTGGTTTGTCATGTGGGCAAAAGGGAAATTTGGAGGTTGGGGTGCAAGTGTGCTATTAAGGATACAAGAGTGCAAAAAACTGTGGTGTGGGTGCTTTACAGGAAGGTTGCGTTTGTCTTCACAGAGCCATCCCATTTATGCCGGTGGCTGTAAGTGAAGCTGAACAGAGACAGACAGACAGAGTGAATAAGAGATAGAACGAGAGGCCTCATGTGTTTCATTTCTACCGATCAGTTAAAAGTTTTCAACAGCATACATATCAAACAGAATAGAGTTCACTTTACTGTTCTTCTTACAACCAGGATTGTGTTTCACGTCTGATTCAGTCACCTGCTGAAGACGCAGAGAATGTTGCTCAGGTATGTATGTCTTTTATTTATCTGATCTTTTTCTTTTTTTTTTACACTAAGAGGCTAAAACTTTTCCACTTGAATGAAATCAGTGGTTCTGAATTAATGTAGAATAAGACTTTTAATAACATGACATTACAAATTATTAGGTTTCCAATGATTTAACAATGTAATTGTATTGCCGCTTAACCTTCTGATACTTATTAGATTTGTTATGATGGCATTATGATATAGACACGCGTCATGATTTAACATGATTTGAAAAAAATATTTTTGTTTTATCGTACGTTTTACTTTGTGATTTAATCCAAGTATTGAATGATAACCTATTCCTCTTTACTTACACGAAAAAACAGTGTCAAATAGACAGTTATAAATCTATATTACTAAGTCTTGCACAACAAAATAATGCTCTTGTGAATAAAAGTATATGTTTAAGTACTTGACAATGAGTATTCACTGTGTTATTATAATAGTATGACAGTGTATATCTGACTAATGTGAAATAGTAGTAGTAGTATGGTGACATACATGTCTTTAAGTAACTGGTCTTAACTAAACAAAAATAAATGCTTGAGTATTTGTTATATAGTTCACTGTATCTATTTTGATTAATTTAGACAAAAAAGTAAACTTCATTAAGTGACACTTTATTGTTGCAGCCTGTCTTTGATGAACTTTTTTAATGCATGATACTTAAGGTTCAGGCACAAAAAACAAAATAAATTACAAATTTTGTTTAACTATCTGTCACATCATAGTATTCCTTTTAAACTTTTGTTTCTTTCGCTTGAATAGAATAGAATAGAATAGAATAGAATAGAATAGAACAGACGAACAGACAGATAGAGAGAGAGATGGTCAAGATCATTTTTTGAGTCCAAACTGACTCTAATATCATTACTGTGAAACAATTTAGAATATTATAATATATAATTTATCATAATGGTACATAGATATCACACATTATTCTACCAGTTTCAATGGAAATATACATGGAAATGACAAGTCAGTCTATACACAGTCTGTTTTGTCTGAACACAAAACAGTCTATATCACACCAGCTGTCATACTTAAACCAAGTATTTAATGAATGCTAGAAACATGTCAGCCATGTACTAAGTTTTCCAAAGCAGCGATTAGGCCCTATAGTGTGTCTTAGAGAAAACAGTGTTTTCCCGTAGATTGTCTTATCAGGGGTTGGCATTGCTGCACCCGGGACAGCTGATGGGAGGAGTCAACTCATTTGAACCTCATGTGCTCCAAATGAGCTGCAGAACACCAAACTAGTTACTTGTTTAGCATTGACAGGCCTATAAATATGTCAAATCCTGGATATATTTGTACACAGTATACGTTTGGAGACAAGCTGACTGAATGTAGGCTTTTTTAAAAAGATTTTTTTTCCTTTAGTAGTATGTCAAAGTTGAGAGGTCGGAATGCAAATAACTGTCCAGTTCTGTTCCTTTTCTAGGTTGACTCATTGCTACAAGACCCAGTCCTGAATGTGTTCAACAGCCAACTATGTTCTCCCACTGAGGAGAACGTGTGAGGTAGGTCAGTTTTAATAGTTACAAAATTAAATGTAAAAAATTAAATGTGTAAAGTCAATCTAAATAATATATAATGCTGTTTTTAGTCCAACCGTGTAGTAACTGTAATATCTCTTGAATACAAGGTATTAGCCACTCCAGGCAGGCTGTGTGGAGGAGTATCCATGCCAGCTAATTTCCCAGGAGGCAAGTCTCATGGAGCTCCTCAGGACACAGAGATGGACATGGCTTGGCAGGAGCTGATGGCCATCACAGAGCTGCAGGTACACTTTAACTCTGAAACACTAATACATTCAAGAATCACCTTTTTTTATTTGTCACATGTGGATACACAAGTATACCCGTATGCAATCTGTGCTTAGAATAGAAAATAAAATATACATAAAATATATTTTAGAAATCAAAAATTCAAATATTGCAAATTGTCACTTACCCAGATGCACTGACATGTATTTCTTATTGTAGATAGCCATCACAATACAAGTTGCATCATTCCTAATCAGCAGCCTTTATTTTGTAATGATGACAGGGAAAATATAAGTGGTTTATTAGTGTCGAACAGTCTCAACAAAACAAAAGTGGGTTTGTGTATAAATTTTATTATTACTCTATTTTGGATGTAAAGGATTTAAAAGTGACACACTTGATGAATCTAATAAATGAAATGTAGTAATTATGCAAAAAAAAATTTATATATATATATATATATATATATATATATATATATATATACACACACACTAAGATGAGATGTATGAGCAACAAAGGTCTGTTTGAGTGATGGCTGAATGTAGAGATTTGGTGAGGGGCAAGTGCTGTATGTTGCTAGCGGCCCCCTGCACTGCACAATAGCCATCTGTTTCCAGGTGAAACCTGATCATATCTATGAGAGCCCTTCATAGGCTATGGGTGGCATGCTGAAGTGGGGGCAAACTGTGTTCTGAAGCCCACAAGATGACTTGTGAAAAAGATCTTGTGACTAAATATTCTAGTAAAATAAAGAATTGTCCTGAATGACATGTCACATTAATAGTTATTGCTATTAATGTGACATTTGTGTGTGATTGTCAGACATAAGTCAGTGAGATCCCTTTATTTCTGTGACAGGAGTTTGAAGTCTCAGCTGAAGGTTCTTATGAAACACCCCAGTACCCAGCCACGGAGCCCATGGTGCCAATGGGATCATATGGCATGCCTCAGAACCACCCTGAACCTCCTCCTACTGGCTGTGACCTCAGCACTGCTGACACCTTT
Source organism: Siphamia tubifer (assembly GCA_020466265.1). Classification (NCBI taxonomy): domain Eukaryota; kingdom Metazoa; phylum Chordata; class Actinopteri; order Kurtiformes; family Apogonidae; genus Siphamia; species Siphamia tubifer. The sequence continues at coordinate 23,162,381 of CM035789.1, forward strand.
GATGGATGTTATTCTGAAGTGCCAGTCTGTCATCGCCTGGGCACCAATACAGAGTCGCTGTATGGACACTCTGACTCTCAGCTCAACCAAAGGATGCTCCCTATCTCTGGGCCGTCATGTCAGCCCTCATTGATGGCTCTGAGGGGGCAGATGAACATGTCAGGTACCAGTCAAGGGCACAGGAGAGCCAATGCTTGTCTTTCTCAGGGTTTAAGTCGACATATGTTGTGGACTCCACCTGGACAAAGTTCACACACTCGCTCACCTGATGATCTGGAATCAGACTCTGGTTTATCTTTAGGTTCTACTCCACCTTTGGCCTCTCCTGACAATGCAGTTGGCAGTGTACCAAGTTACCAAAGTGTTGATGTAGGCTTAACATTCAGTGATGTTGAACCGGACAGAATGACTGAACAAGTCAGAAGAGCTAGCATCCATTATTCTATGAATTATCAAAGTCAACCTCACTCATATTTACACTCAGGTGCACATCAATCTTATTACTCCCCCCAACCCAATTTATCTCATGTGCAACCTAGTACTCTGCCTTCTAGGCCAGTTAAACAGCAGGGACAAGTCACTGCTCTAAGTGACCTTTATGACCTGGGGATGTCCAGCAGAGGGAGCTCCCAGCACAACATTTACACAAAACCACAAGACAGTGTCTCCACTCCTGTACCACTGAGTAGAGATGAGAGACGGGCCCTGGCTTTGAAGATCCCCTTCCCTATGGATAAGATTATCAACCTGCCAGTGGATGACTTCAACGAGCTCCTGACCCAGTATACTCTGACAGATACACAACTAGCATTGGTCAGGGATATTAGAAGGAGGGGGAAGAACAAAGTGGCAGCTCAGAACTGCAGGAAGAGGAAGCTGGAGAGCATAATTCACCTTGAAAGAGAACTGAACCAGCTGCAAGCTCAGAGAGAGCACCTGGCACAGGAAAGACTGGAGTTCCAGCGCAACCTGGACTTCATTAAATGTCATCTTACAGAACTCTATGCAGAAGTGTTTTCTCACTTGCGAGATGAAGACGGACAACCATACTCAATAGATGAATACTGCTTACAGCAGACACCAGATGGCAAAATCTATCTAGTACCTCAGACAAATATGCAAAAATGTGAGGCATGCTGAAAGGGAATGAAATATTTCATTGTTATTCTAAGATATTATGAAACTGGACTGTGCTTCATGTGATTAAGTTTTAATACTGTTTCTATTATTACCCTTCAATTCAGTGACACAATGACAAAATGTTCATAAAAATATCTTTATTATAAAAACTGTATAAAACATTAATGACAGCCCTGCTGTACATCAGTCTTCAGTGTTTTTTCCCCCCATCTCGAGAAGGGAAAAAAAAAAAGTATACAACTCCTCAGCTCCAGGATCATTGTGCAAAACTGCAACAAGAGAAATGTAATGAGCCATAATAAAGTGTGTGAACAATGATGAATTTACAGTTGCAACTTACCTTATTAAGTCATTATCGTTGGAATGCCAAGTCCAGGTTTTGGTCCAGATGAAATTCCTAAAAGGGCAAAAACTAATATAAGTAAAAGGGTAAACTCTCACAAATATGAATATTACTCTTCACAGCATGCAAAATACTGTAGGACCATAAAGACAATTGAGGCCCATTTACCAGTCAACATTGGTGTAAGACTTAAAATTCTTCTTTGCAGATAACTTATATTATTGGGCTAAACACAACTGACTATGTGCTACATGACAAAAATAAATACTATCATAGTTGAGAAGTCTGGTCTTACCTACAGACAGCATTTAAGCCTTTTGGTAGCTGCTGCCTGCTAGCCTCAGGCTTCTGCTCTCACTCTCCCCTGCTTCAATGATCCTGGCGATGGTTTTGCTACTTCTCTCCCTCAGCTGGCTTCCATGGCTAGCCTCAAAGACTTTGCATGTAAGCTAGCATCCAGATGATCTTTCCAGAACTCAGGGTAGTCTGTACCATGTGATGGGCTCTTTATGATGAATGCATTTGCGCACCACCTTTTGTTTCCTCAACCAACTTTTATTTAGTGTTGTTCATGACTTATGAAGTATGACATGACTAATGCAAACCTTTCACATAGTGCTTTTTCCAAACTCCTCATACCACAACAGGAAATATGGCCCTCACCCCCAAGTTAGTGCAGCAGCTAGCGTGAACCCTCCCTTTCCCAAGAAAGCTAACACAACTTTAAAAAAGAAAAAACTGAAAGATGGTTTATTTCAGCTTGATTAGATGCAGTTACAAATAAAACCAGACTTAAGAAAAAAAATCTACACAAATCCTCATTGGAATGCTTAATTTCCAAAAACAGCTTGATGAAATAACACAAAAGACGTTTAAATGAAGACCCTCCATGATTTATCTACTGTACATCTCTTCTTGCAGCAGCTGTAACCTGCCACAACTGTTTGGCTGAGCAGATTTAGGAGGTAAACCTGCAGCTGCCCTGTCACTTCGCTTGCTCTCCTCTCCTTGCTCTCCTCTCCTAAGTACTCAGTCCTGTTGAACAATACGGAACAACATTGTTAACTGTGCACTGACTTTGTATGACCTGACATCCAGAGAATTGTTTAAAAGTCGTATCTGCACTTAACGACGAATCCCTGCACAACTACAAACTCTGGTTTCAAGGCGCAACGTGCCTACAGTTCTTACCGCTTCACATTTTAAAATCGTCCTTGACGTCCACCGTAGCCGCCACCATTGGAGCCACCATATCCACCTGAACACAAAACCAGGTAAATTAGGTATATACACATACTCCGTACAGCATATGACATGCCAATTACTGCCCCATCAAACACTTACCGAAGTTCCTGCTTCCGCCGCCGCCTCCACCACCGCCACCAAAGTTGTTTTTCATTGGGCCAAAGTTTGAGGCCTGGGGGTCATAGTGGCCCATGTTGTAGTTGTTGCCACCTCCGCCGCCACCTCCTCCTCCTCCGCAATTGCCTGTAAAATGATAATTTCACATTATTTTCTGATCAAAATATCAAAAAATATAAAAGATCCAAGACACTTACCATATCCATTGCTGTCATAACCATTTCCTCCATAGCCACCTCCTCCACCACCACCTCCCTGATTGTATCCCTGGTTGTAACCCCGGTTGCCACCATTATTATATCCTCCAGGACCCCCAGGACCACCTCCATATCCTACACAACAAAATATTTAGTATGCAATGTAAACATTGAGTGAGGGTTTAAAAAAATAATAATAATAAATAATAAATTACTTACCACCATCACCGCCATTGCAGTTGTATGGCCCATCACCATATCGCCCCCTGCCACCTGAGAGGATAAAAGAAAAAAAAAGTTTAAGCATCAGAGCCAAGTCACATAATCACTTTATAAAACCCAGAATAAACACTAAACAGACTTACCCTGGTTGAAGCCTCTGTCGTAGTCATAAGGTCGACCTCCGCTGGTGTTACGACCTGAAACATGACCACTGTCATGACCTCAGGAATAGAGTGGATATATATACATATATGAATTATGTTCACAGTTCATGCATTGACAGGAATTGAATATTGCTTAAAACTCACCTCCTCTCATCCCCATGCCTGCAGTCTGCATTTCTTGCTTTGTAAGAGCCTTCCTAACTTCACAGTTGTGACAGTTGATTGTGTGGTATTTCTGGACTGCAAGAATGTAGACAAAAATAGTGTAAGTAACCATTCATTACAATACCCTGTTAAATCTGACAACTTAATCCAAGTGTACTTACTGACAATCCTGTCAACTGAATCATGGTCATCAAAGGTCACAAATGCAAAGCCCCTCTTCTTTCCAGTGCTACGGTCTGTCATGATGTCAATAACCTCAATTTTTCCAAATTGTTGGAAGTAATCCCTCAGGTGAGACTCCTCTGTATCTTCTTTAATGCCACCGACAAATATCTTTTTCACGGTTATGTGGGCACCTGGTTTGTTTGAGTCCTGTATTCAAAAGATGTTTATTATTAGACTCATAACCAAAACATACAAAAGGGTTTCAGCAGAGATGATGGACTTTCAACATACCTCTCTGGAAACTGCACGCTTGGGCTCAACCACTCTGCCATCAACCTTGTGGGGACGCGCAGACATTGCAGCATCAACCTCATTCACTGATGAATAGGTAACAAAGCCAAAGCCCCTTGATCGTTTGCTGGTGGGGTCCCTCATGACCTAAAAGATGGGATTATTTAGCATCAACTTATGCACGAGTGCATATAGTAAAAGATAGCGTTATAAGAGTAAACGAAGCCTACTTACTACACAGTCTGTAAGACTCCCCCATTGCTCGAAGTGAGCCCTCAAGCTTTCGTCTGTGGTCTCGAAGCTCAAACCTCCAATGAACAGCTTACGGAGCTGCTCCGGCTCGCGAGGAACCTACACAATAGACAAAGCAACACAACCAAACCAGACATTACTCGTTGTGAAAAAAACCTGTATGAATCCTTGCATTGGGATCGGCTCACAAAGGAACCCCAAATGCAACGTCGTTTATGCTCGATATATGTCCTAAGATTGCTTTGTGTTCTGCGTCATAAAAAAAATACACCGGGGCAGGGTGGAGAAGACATCGCCGCCATTACTGCTAGCGAAAGAGTCAAATCAACACCCTGATTTTTAGTCTTATTCAAAACCACTCAACGCTCGTGCTGGTGTACTTAGTGTTTATTAAATTCTGATACGTTTTACAGACAGTCCGCCTTGAAAACATCTCTTGGAAGTGGTAAATGTAGGCCGATGTGAACAATGGCCACGAGGCCCAGCTATTACAAAATGGCGGATTCACAATCCTCAGCACTTGCGGCAGATCCCATGAACACGCAGTCTACACTTAGCGTCGCACATTATCGTTGATTTAAAACTATCATTATTACCCACCCAATAACTACAACATAACTTTTGTTTCCAAAAATGTACTTACGTCATTAGACATTTTGATGAAAATCCTTGATGAACCAGCGAGGGACGACCAGACTGAGGCGGTGTGCGCCAAACAAGGATAGCCCACTGGTGAAGAGTCGGGTCTGTGTATGAAAGGCTACACCTCTTTTATTCGCTGATTGGTTAATACTTCCCGCTGCAGTCTGAGGTCAGTGTTGACAGCGTGATGATTGGTTTAAAGCCAATCAATCTGAACTATTGTCCAATAATCTGGCAGTGTGTGTAAAATTCACAAGTGTGACAAAAATAGGGCAATGGGCGTTTTAAATGCAACAATTTATATCAATTGTATTTTTTTGCTCACTACTGTTACGTACCGATGTAATACTTACCGTTATCAAAATAACACACCGTAATGATGAATAACAAATATTAATTACATCTTATTTTTGCGGCGGACTGCATAACAGTCAGTAATGTATTTTAAATTAATATATTTTACATAAGGTTAAACAAAAGTAAGTGTCTAATAAATAATCTGTTTCATTTCTCTAATAACTGTGCTGGTTTTAAGTACAATTTGCTTATCTGTGAGATTGTCAGCTGACTAAGGGGCGGGTCCATTTATTGTGCGCCTCTAACGCGCGCTTTTTACGCACAGGGCTTTTTGTGGCTCAAGCTAGTTGCTAAATTAGCTTCAACGTTGGCCCGTTGAGTGTAGGTTCTCTGAAGACACACACATTATTCCAGAGATAAGCTTTTCAGAATCCCTGCGCCTGTACATTTGAGGTAGGAAATTGCTTGCACTCTCTAACATTTAATTCTGTTACAAGTATAATTGTACATTTGCTTGTTTGTTACATCTAGCTAATGCAACCTCGTCTCTGTGTTAGCTTGTTAGCTACTGCCCATAGCGTTGTTGCCATTTAGCTAATAGGTAGTACGTTAGCAAACACATCGAATCTTAATTGCTATCGCTGCATTAGACAAAGTTTAGCGGTGGGATTATTATTGTTGTAACAAGTAGACAGATTTCAACTTGTTTTTCTCTTCTTTTTGGTGAGCCGTACGGTATTCCTGATGCTTTGTTCGTTGGTCCCCGTGTACACTGAAGAGCTCACAATGAAATGATGCCCTATACGGTGGTAGCTAATGTTAGTTAGCATTAGCAAGTGTGAAGGTATCGTTATGCCAACCATTGTCTCTACTTAAGGTGCATTTGTGTGCATTGTCTGCTTTATGTGTACTGTGTGCCGATGACGTTGGTCAAATCGCTACAAGTGTTTCCCCCCTCATAGCTGCTTTCATTTGTCTTTTTGTGCAGTAAATTGAAGTTGGCCATCGACAGCATAGTGCTCCTCTACAAACTTTGCGATGGGCAAGAAGTCTCGTGAAGACGATTCCTCATCCTCAGACGAGGAAGAATATGTCGTCGAGAAGGTGCTGGACAGGAGGGTGGTGAAAGGCAGAGTTGAGTTCTTCCTGAAATGGAAAGGATACTCGGAGTAAGTGTACTGTAATACCGTTTGCTAACAAGTGTTGCCATTTGCACGACCGGTGTTTAAAGCCACAGTATCAAAGCGTTTCTGGACTACAACATAGTTATTTGATTTTCTTTTCCCTGAATTTGAACGTCTCAACAGAGAGATGACTATGAAAAGGGACAGGAACTGATGGTCAGGGGATGACTACAGATTTTAAAATATACTCAGCGTACAAAAACAATACAATTTCAGTGGACAGCAACTTTCTGAAATGATTGAGCGTAATTGGGTATTCCACATTCACACTCATGGTTGTTGTGGTTGGAAATACGTTAACATTTTATTGATATTGTTTGTATAATACAATATATAATTAAATCCTTACATTGGAGGAGTTATGAGTCTTTTTAGAGGGGAACAATTATATAAACCATAACGGTATACTTATAGCATATAAGTATTTCACCAATATAACAACTTTTAAGAATGTATATATTTAATGTCACAACTTGTATATATTTTTGAAACTCTGGCTCTGGTCGGTGTGTGTATAAAACATAGTTTTGCTTCATGTTAATTGTGTGGTAATTGTCTACAGTAAGCACAACACATGGGAGCCAGAGAAGAATCTAGATTGCCCCGAGCTTATTGCAGAATTCATGAAAACGTACAAGAAGGGCAGTGGTGGAAGCTCAACACCAAGCAGCGGGGCCAGCAAATCAAATACAGGCTCCTTGGGACGCTCCAAAGACTCCAGTAGCTCAAAGAAGAAAAGCTCTGATGATGATGAAGAGGGTGGTAGTAAGCCCAAAAAGAAAAAAGAGGTATGCTATTGTTTTGTAATTGTTCTTTTTATTTATAATTATAATTTACTGGAATGATGTTAAAAAAGAACATTGACTCTGACCTTGATGGTGGCAATATAGAGATGCTGAAAATATACATATCGGTCAGTGATTTAGAACTGCATACTGCTGTACTTTTTAAATGTATACATTGAACTGTTAGCAAGCTGCACCTGATTTATTTGCAAATGTGTTTCATTTTTGTCTTTCAGGATGATATTCTGGTCGCACGTGGATTTGAAAGAGGACTTGAGCCAGAAAAGATCATTGGAGCTACTGACTCATGTGGAGACCTAATGTTTCTCATGAAATGGTATGTTTTGCTATTATGAATACGTGTCTAATTTCATATGCCACATTCATTTCACAAGAAGGGAAAATCACACTGTAAAGGTGAATTGTGCTTAAAAAATTTTTTGGGATATTTACTGCCTATAAGCAGACATGCCACCTCACTTTTGACACTAATAACAGCAATGTAGGAATTTAACAGAATGTATATTGTTCTCTACATTTGGGGTTCTGGTATATACACGAACAGTGGATTTGCTTGGCCAAACATGTTTGTGTAAAATCAAGTTTAGGTAACAATGGGGTCCCACTGTAGGTCATGTCTAGTGTTGATTTGTACAATGAAAAGGTACTTCAATAATTAAGTGCAGATTGTTGTGGTGTGAATTTGTCTGTGTAATAGTAAGTCACTTGCAGTAGATAAACTGCATCACTGACACACTTTGGAGGTGTGCCACTGGTGTTATGGCAAAATGCACATAATGAATATAGCTGTATACTGAGCTGCCACCTGAGGTGACTTAAATTGTTCCTACTCAACTTCAAGGCAGATTAATGTCTCTGCTGCTGTCTCCACTGTTTTCAGCAAAGTCCACAGTTTGATGTCAAACCAAAAAAAATTGTTTGATCATTGCACCATTGTTTGCAGTAGATTTTATTTCTGTCAAGATTTTATTGTATTTTTTTTTAAATTGGTGTGAGCAGAGCCTGAAGCCCCATTTCCACTATGCTGTTTGGTACGGTACAAGTCAGAATGGTATGCTTATTTTTGGGGTTTCCATTATGATCAAAGTGTACTGGTCCCATGGTACCCGTTTCCTATTTTGCCAAGCATACTGTACCGTTCCCATTTGGGTGGACCCAAGCACTGCCAGTGCCAGACAGTGATTGATTGAGAAAAAGTGTTATTGTGCGCAGCATGGCATAATCTTAAGAACTAGAAAAGCACTGTGAGAGTACAGACCTCCACCAAGGTAGACCACCTTCATCAAGATCTAAGAATTTTTAGACCCCCCCCCCCCCCCCCCCCATTGCCAACCTACCCTGAAAATGTCATCAAAATCTGTCTATAAGCTGACCACCACCAAAATGTAATAATTTGTTCCTTGTGGCACTCAACACACCCTGAAAATTTCATCAAAATCTGTCCAACATTTTTGGAGTTATCTTGCTAACAGACAGACAAAAAACCAAAATCTCCCTGGCGGAGATAACAAACCGCACCATTTTTAAAGTCCATCTGCATTGGAAAAGACGGAATTTGGAGTAGTGATGAGGTACAAGTTTTATTGTGCATTATTGCCGAGGAGGAGGCGGTGCGGCGGGAGTTGGACAGGGCTGTTCGCAATGGCAAAAGTGTTGCACGGTGCGTCTCATATGACATTGCATCTTGACACTTCCACAAAACAACACACCTACTTCTGAAGGTCTCCCTTGACGATGGAAATGCAAACTGTCCTTTAGACACCCGCACCATACCTGACCCGTACTGCATAGTGGAAACTGGGCTTAACTCTGTGCTTGGGCAAAGGTTTAGCACCTTCCACTGTCAAAGGGGGGAATAGGGATAGTGCCTCTCTGGGGTGTTTGGCTCTTTGTGTTTATAAATGAATCGCTCTTGTGTTGGGTTGTTCTGAGCCTGGGGTGTATTCACGGTACCTTTGCAAATAAGTAGGTGCAGTTGTCATTAATATATTAGTACTACAACTTTTTTCAATAATACTTATTAATCCATTTCTTAATCCAGTACATAACACAAACAGATCAGACACATGAATTACAAGCTTGATGTCATAAAGCATTTCTCCGCTGAACTAGGAATTTCACTACATTTTATGACAGTGATCAAACCCAGGTCTTTCATCTGGACATAAAATTACAAGTGATGCACCACATACCCACTTGTCAGAAACAAATTGCAAGTAAAGTTGTTGCTCTTTCATTGTACTGAGGGCAACTTGCACAAACATTAACACCCATTTCACAAAAGGAAGGTGTCCTGTCCCTAGAGGACTACATCAGTCACCCCCACGATTGTCAAATATGTTGTGCGACTGTTTCGGTTTTATTTGACAGGTGATGTGATAACATTTTGTAAGCGCTTATCTCTTGTAATCAGTGGAAATGATAAACTTATGTTTTGTTTACCAAGACAGCATTGGCCTTTCTGCTTGATGAGCCTCCCCCACATTCGACATAAAATAAATGTCAGTTAATTTAAATTCCAGTTTGACTCAGGACTCGATGACACATTTCTGAAATTACACTAAACATTTTATACAGCAAAAGTGTCTTCTTGTGTTCTTCATTTTGTTGGTTCATGTTTTTCTCTATGATGCAGGTTGATTTTTTTTTTTTTTTTTTTTTTTGTCATTCTCTCAGTGCAGTGTTGCTTTTTTTAAATATCTTGTTTCTGAAAACAACCCATTTGCTCTTGCCTCTGACAGGAAAGACTCTGATGAAGCTGATCTTGTGCTTGCAAAAGAGGCCAATCAAAAGTGCCCACAGATTGTCATAGCCTTCTACGAAGAGCGTCTCACCTGGCACGAAGACGGTGACAAGAAAGAGAAAGATGCTGTCAGTGCGTGAGTGCATCACCTCAGGAGGTAAACTGGACCTCCTCCACTGCAGGGACAACCTTGAGGCAGATATTTTTCACACCCAGTCCTCCCATCATGTGTCTATTCCATGTCCAACAAAGAAGGCAGACACAGTAAAAAAAAAAATTTCTCCATCCATTCCCCTTTGGAGCACAAGAGCCCCGACTGCAGAGAAGAATCCACTGACAGGGTGAGAGGCTGTGGCAGACCTGGTGATATGTGACTGGAGTTGAGGGTTCAAGTGTTTCTTTGTATCATTTACCTTTTTAAAATGTCTTAACATGTTTTAGTGCATACCAGATACGATTTTTGCATCCGCACACACTGGTGCCCACTTGTTACAACACTGTAATATTGTGTAGTTTTTACAGCCAGAATTGATGCAAAGCAGGCGCACTGTCCCCCATCCAAAAATCTGAATTAAAATAAAATGCACCTCTTTGCTACAACAATCCTCTGTTTAAAACTGTAGAAGTGATGTGCAGGAAACGGCAACCATGATACTCTCTTGGCTTTTTCTTTTTTTTCTTTTTTTTTTTTTTTAAATCTTTTTATCTGTTGTAGAATATGTCCTATTTACCAGCATATGACTACTCATTTTGCAGGGGACACCGGCCAATCGTGTTTTAATGTTGTGATCCTTGTTTTGTTAAAATTGTACCTCCTCATTTGCAAGTTTTAACATGAATGAATTCTGTCTTTTTTATGGTATCAGCAATTCTAAAAAGACCAATAAAATGCATTTTGCCCAGATTTGTACTTTTTTTTTTTTTTTTTTAGCTGTAGACGTTTTGGTTTTTGAACCAGTCTTCTATTGAATGACTAGACAATCTGAACTCATTCAAAAAGAAAACATACATATCATCACCTCTGTTAAGTAGTAGCCCATGTCATTTTTGTGTTTTTAAAAAAACAAAGTTGATCAAACTCAAATGTTCAATATATGGTATGGGGTTTTTGTGTTTCCTGAAAGAATTACATGGGTGATAATTTAGGGTTGTGACAATATGCAGTTAGTGACATCTGCCACCTTGTGGTTGAAAGATGTAATACTTTGCAGTGTCCTGAAGGGTGTGACTCATTTTAAATGTGTTCATTCCTTATTGGTGATTTTATATATATTTTTTTAAGTGTAAAGTCATCCAGCAGTTGAAATACTCTTGCTTTTCACTCAAATGTACTGCAGGTAAAAAAAAAAAAAACTCCAAAACTTCTTGATCTAAAACTGAGCACCCTGCTTTTTAATGAGTAATTTGTTTCCTTCGGGTGTTCTCTCCCTGCCACAGGGGTTTTGGGTTTGTAGTCTGATCTCTTATGCTCCAATGTGGACACTTTAGGACCAAACAGGTGATGTCTGCAGTGTGCATTTTTATTTTTTTATACATATTTGGCTTTGTGTGCGTTGTAAATGAAGGTTATTGCCTTCTCCTTTCATACAGTACATTTATAACACCCCTATGTTATGGTTTTGATGTTTATTTCCTTTCATTAAACATGCATTTTTTTCCTTCCATCCCCATGGATTTTGTCCAATTTTTGCCAGCACAGAATTTTTAAAAGTAGAGTATTACCTGTGTGATCAAATGTTACAGATGTGTGTACAGTAGCACCCTTTAATAAACATTTATAATGTTTACATTGCTGTTGGTTGGCTTTTATTTAATGGTGGGAATAGATTAAAGTTATGATAGAAATAGTTCCAGGTTGAAAACAACAGCAGTCTGCACTATACCTCATTCTAACAAGGAGAGCAGGGGGCGCTATGCCTCAGGGGAAGAATAAAAAAAACCCTACACATCACAAGTAGTATGAGAACAATACTGTTTAATGTGGTCTGTCCAGATGAGGCACATTTTTATATTTTCTTTGTTGAAGAAAATATTGTTTCAAGAGTACCTGCTGCTTTGCACCAGCAGATGGCGATGTCAAACAACACCAACCCACAAGTCCTGACTGTATTCAATTATCTAATAGTTCAAACATGAAACACTGGTTTTTATAATAATACGCCTTTATTCCTGCAGAGCATATATGGATAGTGGTACATGTGTCTTAGAAGTATTTGTCTATAGATTAAACCAAACTCATTTTAATCCAGTGAATATTTATCTAAACACACAGTTTTGAGTAGTAGTTATTTTGCTAAGACAACACAAGCAGCAAGAGAGGTAAAAGCTTCCATGTATATGTTAGGATATTGTACCCAAGAGACAGGGAATATATAGCATTTATGATATAGCAACATTACCTTGCGGTTGGCAAGTCCGTAGTTTGATTTCATATCTACTGGGCACATTGCACAACTTGCCTATACTATAGTATAGCAGCATATCCATAACATGCAAACATAATTTTTAAGGACAATTATAGGGAAATCAATAATACTTCCATAAACGAATACCATGTAATTAAACCAATTCAAAATAATAAAAAAAAAAAATGCCAGGTTTAATCAGCTAAAGCCCAATCATTATTATTTATTTATTTATTTACTAAGAACAGAGTACAAATATAATGACACTAAATAATTTTGACTTAAAAATGACCAAAATCTGTAATGTGACAAATAGAGTGTCAGTGTTATAGTTCCACTGCAGTTTACATACTCTACTACCAGCAGACTAATGAGCTGCACTGAAGTCTAATCCTTGTTCTTTTCTTACCACCATCTTTTTTCTTTTCTTTAATGCTACCATGCATGGTTTCTCTCTCTCTCAGTACACACACAAACGCGCACACACACACACACACACACAAAGTGCTGCTCAGCTACGTCTAAAGTGATGGAATTTTCCTAGCAAAAAGGCTTTTACACTCCAAATGGAATGCAAAGGTCACTAGTAAATTTCCAGCCCCTGGGACCATTAAGCTGGGCAAAGGGAGCGAGCAGCAGGCTGTTTTATGGAGCTGTCTGCTGACATACCCCGGCCAGTAGGTTTGGTTGGGAAAGCCACAGTGGTACTCATGGGAGCTCTGCATGTGATGAGTCTGGCAAATACAGATGTAGAGGCAGTTCTGGTCAGTGGGCATACAGAGTGAAGCTTCGATGGAGCTAAACATCTAAATGAGGAAACGCTGCCTGTGTTTTGTTTAGCTTGTTACAACATTTTAAACACCCACACGTTTGGTTTAGTTTCTGTAGCTTTCTTAATTTAAAAGTTTTTGTCTTTCTAAGATCATGCATTGGAGTTTTGGTGTTGATTTATTTATTAATTATTTCCTTACTGCACTTCAAACGTACTCTCTTCTGTACCAGGAACTTCTAGCATAAATGAGTTCCATAGGGTATAGCCCACGGCAGAGGTTGGGTCGTCTTGCAGCACATTACAACAAATGAGTGTCGGGGGAGCTACTGTGCAGCTGTGTCGAAGAGTCACATATAGGAAGGGACTGCTGCAGTGGGCCTCATCAGCCTTACACTGCTAGTTCAAGGATACAGTAAAACAACAAACAAACAGTGTGCACATATACGACAGCACGAGCGCAGACATGATGTATCTTCACATTGTTATGAAAGAAAAATAATAGCATAACCTTTGAATAGGACAATTTTTGAAAAAAAAAAATCCTTTAAGTGTTTAATATCACAGAGGCTTGTGTAATTTGATGTGGCCCTTCTTATGCTGTGATTATGTCGGCACAGCTGCCCAACAGCTGTGTATCCATTCACTTGTGGAAACCAGATATAAAGGTCTGCACTGATGACTGGTGCATCATTGCTGAACACTGTGCACTGATCTGTGTGAAGGTGATTGCGATGTGATGCACTAATTTGTGTGGCTATCGCACTTAATGTGCAGTAAAGAACCATAGACAAAGCTCCTTTCGTTCTGAGCCCCCCCACCGCCCCCACCCCCACCACTGCCCTCCCTCCACAGCACCGCAGCCCTCTGCTGGCTGTGTTTCCCCTTCACCACCACCCCACTCCACCCTTCATCTCCTCTCCCCACCAGGGAAAAGAGTTATAGCTGCCATAAAAGGCAGGTAATGCATTGTTAACTAATTCTGTCTGCTCAGAGCTGATATATCCTCTGCTCTAAATCTCTGTGCTTCCAATAAAATGCAAATGCTAATGCTTGCCCTCCATGAGCTGATATCATTTTTAACAGGCCAGAGGTAAATGCTAGAGAAGGGTGGGGTGGGTCAGAGGTAGTCTGTGACATGGTGAGCCTTCATGGTACATTCTGTCGAAAAGAGGATCTCCAGAACTTGATTTCACACAACTGGCCTGTACCTGTACATGTGTGTGTGTGTGTGTGTGTGTGTAAATGTGCACATATGTCTGAATGTGTGCAGGGTTCAACTGCAGACACACTTTATGGGAGAAGTTATCCTGGTTGGTATATTTTGTTATTGAGAAGCAAACAGTTGAAGTGTTTCAGTCAGTTCACACTCATCGTCAAATAACAGAAGCTTATTTGCCTGCGGATGTAATGCATCATATGTCTATGTTAATAGTAATGTCATACTTCTTGTAACCTTGGGCTTCTAAATATTGATCCACTTCTAGATTTTCAATTATCCTGTGCCGTTTTTCTGCCATCTGGTAAGGACCAGTGATTTGTGTTCTTTCATATCTGGAGGCTTGTCCTGTAATTAGACCATAAATTAATTTGCAGAGAAGAGAGGGAGAGCAGAAAAGACTGAAGGCATTAAGTAAGTCCTCCCTGATTGGAGATAGGAAATCAGACAGAAACCACAGCACAGTGTTTTATTCACTGTAGTAAAATAATTGGATTACAAATTCCAACACCATAACTTCTGATCCTTCATGTGCCACTTGTTTTTCTTTCAAGTGTTCAAAACCATGCTGCTCCTAATGATTGCTTGTAAGTCAGTTCCTCAATAAGAAGCTAGAAATCATTCACTGACATAATTACACCTAATTACTGGCAGTGCAGCAGCAAAATGATTAGGAAAGATGGGGTATATTAGCATCAAAATGTGTGTGAAACTTTCCAGTGAAATGTGCTGTGAATCCATCAGTGGATGTAAAATGACCCCCCATGCAGCCAGACAACAATTGTGCTCCGAACCCGGGTCTTATTTACAGCACAACTCATGTGGAAGTCTTAAAAAAAAAACCAAATACATCTTGATTGATTTTAAATTGGAGTATGTACTTCCCAACAAGATTAGGTCATTATATGCTCTCCTGCAAGATTAGCTCATTGTCCCCTGCTGCTAAATTACACATAGCGATTTGAGGCGTCGTTGCAGTGTCTGAGCTCTACAACTGCACTTCTGTTTGCCATGTGGAAATTCACATTAGACAAGCTCATGTTACTCGCTTAAAGCAATTAAGGGAAAATAAAACAACAGTCAGGGCTTTACTAGTTCTGAGGAATATAGAATCAGCAGGTTCTCAGTTTAAAACACCGAATAGGAATCAAAACATGTACTAAATAGTTGGAAAGGTTTCAGAATATTAGTTAACCTTTAAAAATGTAAAGAATAAGGTGTGTTAATTACTTCATCACAGAAGGATAGCTTAAGCCTTGGCTACTATCACAATCATAATAGGCTCTTCCATACAATTTGTTTATAGACTGGATTATATATATATATATATATATATATATATATATATATATATATATATATATATATATATATATATATATATATACATATATATATATATACAGAGAGAGAGAGAGAGAGAGAGAGAGCGAGCGAGATATCATAGAAGATCACACACACACACACACACACACAAATCAACATACACACACTAACACATTACAATGACTTCTACTTAGTAATTCGGTTATGTATTGTCATTGCATATATCTGATTAGTGCCTAAAGCCGTTTCTAAAGGGAGTTGGGCTAAAGTGACAGTAAAGCAGCCTGTTGGTGCATAACAGGTTGTTGATATACCTGCTCTACATGATACCTTGGGTGTTACTGAGCAAGGCCACAGCTGCCAGCATACGCTGATCATATCTTGCGGGGCTTGAGAAGCAAGGTCAGCCAATGCAGAGCCCACCTGCTCCCCCATTCTCCATCACACTGTCCCTCGGCCCTGGCCTCCCAGAGGGAACATGTCTGACTGCCTGTGCTGCTACAGACAGCATGTGTCCCTGAATTTATGATGGCGACTTATTGGCGGCCTTTCACGTTAAAAGTCATCTTAAGTTTCCCAGTGTAGCTGTATGTGTGGTGAGCGTTAATCCATTAACATTCAGGGCAGACACGTACAGAGGCTGGCTTACAGAGCCTTGACAGTCTTTGACCCACTGCTGACCACAACATTCTCCTGCCTTTGCTTCCAGCCATAGCCTGCCTCCATATAATACAGCGCCATAAACTATCTAATGTTACACTGTATAAGAATGTGAAGTATTATACGCTTGAGGTCCAATATGCAAGGCTTATGACGAAGTGAGAAAAGTCCAGCTGTGACAGCCTCATTTCAGCAGACAAGGGGGGGAAAAAAATCACATCTGTCTACTGTACAACTCTACACATCTTACATTTTAATCGTAGAGTGCCAAATGAACGTAAAGTTTCAGTCCTTTCTATTTCCATCTAGGATTAAAGTTCACACAGACCATGAAATCCCTAGGATTTTCTGTAGGGGTATTTATTTCAGCAGAAGATGTTGAAGTTCATATTAAATAATCCGCAAGGAATAGTGTTGGCAGAAGTTAAAATGCTGCGAGGCTTGCCCCTGGTTTAAAAAAAAAAAGAGAGCTTTCAACAACATGTGATGGTCTCTTGGTGCTGAAGGTGGCTCCTAGACTGATTAGAATTTTAGTGTCTTATAAAACCTTGATAAATACTTTATAAAGCCACATTGCATAACAAATCTAACACATAAAAAAAAGGTATAGATATTACTCCACCAGGATAAAGGGACTCTTGACAGGTTCTTGAATAGGTTTTATAATTCAATATTACAACCACCATCTACGTTGGGGGCCTGTCATGTCCGGAGGCCCACAGGATATATTCATTAAACACACATTCAAGTGCTCACAGTCAAGTCCATTACACTGATTAGCAGTAAACACATTTGTAATAAAACTTAGTGAAATGGAGGAAGATAGTCTACACATTGATTCATGGTAGAATCTTAGTGAAATATAATGTGTCGTCGGTGTCATACTTCTGAGAGCGCTGGAGTGATACAGGGTTTTGCTTTCAAGATCTGTAACACATACGAGCCAATTTATCCAAACAGCTCATGTCTAAACATTGAGTCCTTCATCTCAACTGCTGGCCAGAAATAAACCCAGGCCAAGCAGTGTGGCAGGGGTCCAGTAAACGTGAGAGAATCTGGGAAGCAGAGCAGACCAAACAGATGTCTTTCCACAACATAGACACCTCCTACTCCTACTATCCCTCCTGAATTCTGCTGTCTGTCCTCTACTTTACCTGGTTGTCTGCTTGTCTTCTTCTTTTCCTCTTCTCCCATCCTTCTAATTTCACTGTGCTTGTGTTGTCCTGCTTTGAAATGTGTTCCCCATCTACCAAGCTACATATTACATAAGCATTATTGGAAGGTTTAATGAGCCATTTTAGCACAGAGGTTGTTTTTTTTTTTAAGCAGGCAGCAGAAGAGCAGGAAGAAGAAGAAAGAGTGGATCATGTGTTTCCACTTTTGACCTCTCCTCTGTGGCATGTACACACCTGGTTCAGTTTAGAAAGCCGTTCCTGTGGAATAGCTGACGGCAAACCGACGAGTGGTTTCATCTGGGAAACAGAGGTCTGCATGGTTTCACCACAGAGCCTCTTTTCTAAGGTTATCCTGTGTGTCTCGTCTGTAAATCGGTTGTCCTGTCAGCGTACAAACAAAATAGTACGCTAAGAAACAGGCAAAAACTGAAATTCCTATTGTTAAGGGAAAACAGTGTGTTCAGTATCCCAGCTGAAACCTGGAGCACATGGTTTCACCTTTAGGCAAAAGCAACAAGAATGTTTCATGTAACAGGAAACAGGAAAAATAACCATTGCTTGTATTTGTTAGCAAGGCTGTGGTACTTCAAAATGACAACTTTAAAAGGCATCTTTTAGCTCCAACTATGTGAAAATGCATGTCAGATGTGTTGCCTTGATGATGGGAAGGGCAAAGCACGGCCACCTCAGACTCAGAGCTGCTCATCTGTTTCTTATTGGAGGAAGTGATTCTGGCAGGAAAGCAGGGGCAGGCCGGGATAGAGGGATGGTAAAAAAAAAAAAAAAAAAAAAAAAAAGAGAGTGAAGGGGTAAAGAAACAGGAAATGACAGTGTGACCCGCAGGGCCCACTTACTACCTTGCCAGAACCCCCCTGGCCACAGCCAACCTACTGGGCCAGCAGTTTCCATCACCTGCTGCTTCTGGTTCCCCCACCATAAATCCAGGTGCTCCTGAATAAAGCTCTCTTTCTCCAGGAGCCACGGGGAGCCAGGGAGGGGAGCAGAGGGGTGGGTTGGTGGTGGTATCACTGCTAGAGTACTAGAGTGAAGCACTGCCTCCTTGTGAGAATGGGCTATAATGGAAAATACTCCTCCAAATAAGGCTGAGCTCAAGGAGACAGACTGGGGATTGAAATCAACCCCCTGCCTCTTTAAAACTCAGCTCCGTCATTTCATTACTGCCTTCGTCTAATTAAAAGAAGCTGGACCATTCAATATAAAGTTCCTGCATCTTTTTATTTCCTAAATGTCTGTTATTAATACACTCAAAGCCCAGTGGGAAATAGAATCTCAGCTCTTCTTGGCTCCTCACTGCCCCCTGGCATGTTGAATAGTCTCTGCAGCCCCTGAGCTGATAAACCCTAGAAATCATTCCCGAGTCCAGCCAGAGCTCTTTACAGTACCTTCAGCGCTCCCTGGTGATGGATTAATGCACTGTTGTTGTCATTTTATTGCCATTTTATTGCCCTGGTGCAATTTACCAGGCTTTATGTGCCTCCGCTGTCCGGCGGAGTAACGCGCAAGCGCACAGGCTAACGTTCTAGACAAAGGCCACTACACAGCTGATCACTGCGCATGCGTGTAACACACACACACCGCACACACTCATATGCACACACGCGCGCGCGCAATCTAAATCAAAAACACGATTCATTCAAACACAAATGGGGTACTATACAAGCGAGCAGATGAAAGCAGCAGTAGTGAATCTTTCAACTGGCTGATGGACTCCACATCCACTCGTGTTATGTCCCACTCTCACCGCTGGAGGGCAGCATCACTCACCTGACCTCCGGCCGCTGCCACATGCATGGAACTAAAAAACAGACCTAAAATGTCAAGGCGTTATGTGTGGGACTAATCTGTTATGTTGACTGTGTTAGCTACTTACTTCCCATCAGATTATTTACATGTCACGTGTCAGATATATCTCGATCTCCCACAAACTCCACTTCAGCACTTTTTGCAGAATACACACACTGTACAAATCAATCAATCAATCAACCAATCAATCAATCAATCAATCAATCAATCAATCAATCAATCAATCAATCAATCAATCAATCAATGTGGCTCAACTTATACATGAAAGTTCACGAGCTGCCTTGAAAATATAAGTTAGCTAAATTTAAATAATACCACTGATATTGAATTGAATACAGTTGACTACATTACAATGTCTCATTGTCTCAACTGTCTATATGTTATGAATGTTGATTGAGCTACTAATCACTTATTGATCCAGTTACTATTTTAATAGTCACATTGTTAAGTTGTGTTGACACATTTAAATTTACATTTCACTGAACTGGCTTGAAATCTTGAGTTGCAACCCTAATAACTCATGAAGATAACTCAGTATATGAAATGAAGTAAATTATAGAAACAATTTAGGACAAATAATTGAGTTTATGGCTTTTTACAGTGCATGTCTAGGTTTAGTTTGTTGTCATGATAAAATAATGTTAGCAAGGATTTTTTTAAAAAAAATATATATATATTTTAAATACACTGCGATACCATCACACTTATGAATCTTTTTAATTGCCCTCATTTTAACACTTACAAGCATAGCAAAACATACTTGAAGTGTTTTGCCACAGAGGTTTAAAGTAAATAGAGTGAGCCACAGACACGCACACGCCCACCCCCAGCTGCTGATCTAAGGTCGTTGTCGTAACATGTGGAGAAGTTTTGTAACATCTCCTGCCAAAATATTATCTCTATCTTGCTGTGAGGAAAAAACAGCCTTACGCATTGAGCCAACGCCTCTGGCTGAAAAACACATGGCCTCGTTATATTTTTGTTATATATTTACAACAATATTTTACTGTTTCCATAATTGGAAGTGTTAATTATTTTATTTTATTTTATTACAGGTGTGAGTGAAACATGAAGTTATACTGTGATGAATTTACATTTAGTAATGTCAGCAGCAACATCTGAACAGACCTACAGTAAATCTGAGAACGTCATCATACAGTTACAGGAAACAGCCACCAGAGGGAGCACAGATGCTGTTGAATCCAAATAATACTGACAATTACAAACCATTAAGCCGTAAATGAAAGCATTGAAATATATATAGTCATGTTTTAAAATGTGTTATAAATAATTACTATTGCAAATAGACATAAGAACAACTATAAAATATGCATTACTTAAAGTACTGTTGTCATTTTATTTTACCTGGTGATATTTACATGGACATATGCTCATGCTTGTATGTGTTTTTATTTCACATTAGTAGTGTGAAGTACAATATTTGTAAGGACCTGAACCTCAAAGTCTCTTATACCCTGAGAGCTACTGATCCATCACTCTTAATGGAAGAGGATAAGTTTCAGCCAGAGAAAGAGAGAACAGACAAAGGCAGGACGATTTATGGCAGACGCAGAAGTGGAACTCCTGGCTGCAGGCCTTGATCTGAGCAGGGGCGTGGCTAAGCTTAGCAAGGCTACACCCCAGGCCATGGTAACTCTCCTGCACCCACACACACACACACACACACACAGACACACACACACACACACACACATTACTTTAGGCCCATGGACCTTCAATCCCAACACCACATCCTAAAATCCAAACCTTTCTTGTAAGCTTTTGAAGTTGCCCTGCCCCCTTCCTCTGGACTTACTTTTGCACTTCTATCTTTTGCCAGTGAGTGGTGGGTTCTAAGTGGTGAAATATGGAGTGGAGACCTGTTACATGTTAGCTTAGGAGATAGCCAAGGTGTAAATTATGTGGGAGTCTCTGGCCAGCCTTATTTATGAGAGGCCTGTCAGGTGTTTAGGTGTTGGAGTGAGATGTGCGGCTTAAACCGTTTACATCGCTGTAAATCAGGTCATACAGGCCACGTCTGTTTAGACTGAATGTGTTTACGTGTGTGCCTCTGTTTTAGACCTTGTGTTTGTAAAGAGGCTATGCTTGGCTCTGTGATAATGTCAGGACATAGGTGTTACTGCTTTGTCTACATGTGTTTGTAGGTCTGTTTTGTCTGGAGGCCATCACAGCCGATACAGATGGGCTGAAACCTTAGCCATCGGTGGTTATTAATCTGTCTGGTTCACAAAGATGTTTTAAATAGATCCCTTCGATACTTACAGCAACAATTGCCATTATACATTATGGGCAAACATGAAACCGTCTCAAGACTTTAGCTTTTTCTTTTGTGAAGTCCTCATTTATATATCATAGACATATCATATGGAGGCAAATAGCTATAACTGTAGCCCATCTGAGGACATCAGGTATCACTCAGCAGGTAGTTAGACCTGTCAGTGGATGATGGATACTGGTTCGTAGACACAGGAACTGCAGCAAACAGCTTGTATAGTCCCTATATTTGTTACCATTATTTCTCCACAAGGTGCCGCCTATAGTGTGAGCCATGTCTCTCCTTCTGTTTGTCCTATTGTACGTCCTTTGGCTTGGTCTCAACAATACCATGGGACTCAGCTGGAGTGTTTTGTTCCCTCTAAGTGGGAGAGCGCCGGCCCTTAAAGTGAGACCAAAGGCATGGGTGCAGAAAAGGGAGTTGGGTGGAGTGGATAGATAGATACGCTGCAGGAAGGTTGAAAGGGGTTAAGAATATGAGACAGATCGAGAGGATAAAATGAAGGGCCAGAGAGGAGGAGAATGTGGGAGAGACAGAGGGACAGAGGATGATGTGCTGGAGGCAGGTACATCTGCATTCTCTCCAAACACAGCATAGGCCTGTCTTAGGTGTCTCTATCCTAGCAGCACTCACTGGCAGATTTACGAGCTCTCTTTGTGCATGTGTGTCTTTGCATGTGTGTGTGTGTGTGTATGTGTGTGTAGGAGCTGGAGGGATAAATTGAGGGTGAGAGACACAAGGTACAGGAGAAAGAGAGTATGTAAGTAGAGGTGAAGGGCGGCAAGCAAATAGCAACCATGTTGCATTCCATCGATATCACAATCCACCCCCTCCTTCTCCTCTGCCATATTTTATCTGCTTTGCTCTCCCTTTATCCTTCCCTTCTTTCCCTTCCTCTCTTTCTGTCTCATCACCGTGCTCTTCACTTGGCGCTCTTGGCCCTTGCTTTGCTCTGCTGGGTCCCAGGCTCTAAAGCCCTCTCAGGGGGAAGGGTGTAAATCTGTCTCCCCGTCTCAGGAGATTTCCTGGAGCTCAGCAGACTCAACAAAGCCAGTGTGGAGGACCAAATGTTTCACGTGCACATGCATGTGCACGTGCACACACGTATACACAATGGCACAATCCATTCCTATGTATCTATAGAATTTTCTGTAAACATACAAAAAAGGCTTTCATATAGGAAAAGTAAGTCGCTTATTTTCACGCTTGGCCTTGTTTGGAGGACAAACAGATATGCCTCTGTCTTGCTGCTCCAGTCTAGCCGAATGCCTGGGAAACCAATGTTTGTGTTTGTGTCCATGGGACACCCTACCCCCAAGCCTTTTGTCCAGAGGGTTTGTCCAGACAAGCTTGTTGTCTCTTTTTATTTTCTCTCAGCCCCCTTCTTTTTCTCCACTTCCCTCTCTGCTTTATTGCACTTGATTCTAAGCGCGTCCATTCCTGAGATGGCTCAGATAGCAGCTGAAGCTAAATTGCCCGTCATAAAGCATCTGCAATAGCAATGGAGCTCTCAGGGTGGGACTGCTGCAAGGGGGTATGAGGCGGTTAGTGCTCACTATGAAAATACAAGGTCCTCTTTTTAATCTTTAAATGTGGAATATGAACTCTGTTTCAACATCCACAAATCATACGGCCCTTCCTTAAACATTAAACGATTCTGTTGCATGATCGATTTCCTGAGTGCCTCCTAAATCAGTTTTATGCATATAATTTTCAGGAACATTTGGCTATTTGAGTGTGTGGGTTTTGGAGAAAAGTGACTGAAAATCAAAAGTAAAATGATCTAATGGTATTTCGGGACGTTGAAATGCTTCTGCATGATACTACTAATTACTCACACAAGACAGGCTAGTTAGAATGAGATGCTGTGATTTATGAGGGAGTCATATATTTGGCTGTGCTATGTTCCTGTCAGATGGTTGACAGATAGATGACTGCTGGGCTGTAATTGGCCTTCCTGTTTGTATCCTTTCTCATGTAACAACAAAGACACTTCCCAGCCTTGACTGTAGAGGGTGCCCATGTGAAAGTGCAGCCCTGTGTCAAAATGACAACAACAGATTCTTTACAGGAAGAAGAAACAAAGGAGAGGGGAAGGGGGAGGAAGTAATGAGTTAGTTAGGAAAAACATAAGAAAGGTTATTGGAGAGCAAAGCTGATAAGAGACACTCATAGAGAGAGAGAGAGAGAGAGAGAGAGAGAGAGAGAGAGAGAGAGGGAGGAAGAAAGAGAGCAGGTCAGATCAGTTCTGTTCCTGAGGGCTTGGTATTGACTCATCTCTCAGGCAGTGCATCTGCGTGTGGCATTTGTAGCAAGAAATGTCTCATAATCTAGCCAAAACAATCCCTCAAGCTGCCAAATTAATCTTAACAAAGATTCTGTGTAGTCAACACAGCAATGCAGCCAAAAGATAGAGAGATAGAGAGACAAAGCTGGAGTGTGCAAAAGTGGGAAAACCCCTCTGTGTTTCAGCCTGCAGTTTAAAGTGTATTCTATCAAAGCTGTATTATTATTATTGCTCTGGAGCTGACTGTAAAGGAGAAGAATTCCTGGGGA
Organism: Siphamia tubifer; assembly: GCA_020466265.1. Taxonomy (NCBI): domain Eukaryota; kingdom Metazoa; phylum Chordata; class Actinopteri; order Kurtiformes; family Apogonidae; genus Siphamia; species Siphamia tubifer. The sequence goes on from CM035789.1 coordinate 23,186,584, forward strand.
CCACAGGAGCAAGACAGGGCCAGCAGCCGGCTTGGCAGGAGCCCTGGCGTGATCATCATCAATAGGAGTGACGCCCCTCACTCCTGCCTCCCAGCTAGCCTTGCCTTGTGACAGATGAGCACAATGACAGCAAGACGCAACAACCTGCAATTGAACATTCCCCTGTGATCTGTCAATGTCCGCAGTGGCGTTTCACTCTCAGGGAAACACACAGGGACACACGCACCTTCACACGCCCTCACATTAAGTCATTCCTCAAGTATTGTAAGAATCAACGACTGAACCGCCTCTTCATACCTGTAAAATGCCACAGATACCTGTTGCAGGTGTCGTTGGAGGTTTGTGGGGTGCTGGTTGCTGCACAGGCGTTGAATTGTCAGTTGAAAATTGACAGTAATTACAGGTTCCCTCACTTGGTGGGAATAAGCTGCATTGTACATTACATCAGCTGGTCTTCCTCTTGTGTGTGCTGGATTTCAGTGGTTGTTGCAGTTCTTGACTTCAGCCACAAGGTGTCACCTTGCTCACAAACTGTACATGGCTCCGAGCCTGATAGGGGCTTTATTTTCCGCTTTGGTGGCAGTGCTGTGGTGTATCACGGCAAAATGAAATAGGAAAAATGAAAATAGGACATAAATGTGTTTGCCGCATACAGGGCTTAATGAAGTCAGCCTTGCCAGTACATTAGGAACAAAGGCAGCAGAGAGAAAGGCACTGAAGGACAACTCACAAACAGTTCCAAAATAAAAAGGGAGATAAAGTATGAATGGTGAGCCTCCTCAATGAAAAGCAGTTCACCGGCTGTCAAAGTAGAGATTTATTTTCTGAGCAACTGGCTTTTTATGGTCAAGCTCCTCTACACTGGCGAAGAGGAGTGCGTTGTAATATGGCATGTAAAGAATGGGATTCAATAGAAGTACTCCTCCATTTGTCATATTTAAGGGGATAGAATAATGACCATTGGCTGCCTTATGCTTGAATCGCTCAACTTGGCTTATTTTGTGTGCAAAATGTAGAATGAAGATGAATGGATGTCATACATGACTTTGCACCATCTAAGCTATCATATCATGTCATATAACTTAAACCAATAGCCAGTAGCTTATCATTACCCTAAGCCTGTAGCAGAATCTAGTCGTTTGCTATGTTTCCGTGGAAATTATAGAACAATCCAGCTGTCTTCACTTGCTTGTTGCAAACTAATGATCGCTTGGCTTCTCAGCCATAAAAGCATGGTGCAAAATTAATTGTATTAATCAATCAATTGGTCAATTTCATAGCTATCAAGCTTTGCCCAAGACCGTGTGCATTCTCTTCCCTTCTCCTCCAGGATGGGCCTAAGAGAATGCCAGATGATTTATGACCCTTGTGTGTGCTGCATACATATACAAATAGTATACACACACACATGCTGACATCCGTACACATTCGAGAAGGAAACACACCGATATTGACACGACATGCACAACACTTTTGTGCACATAGACATTTAAAGGAGTCTATATGCATACATTCTGAGCGGATGACACACAGCAGGGGGCTGATCACGTGAAGAAGCAGGATGAGCACAGAGGGAACTCTTCAGTGTATGTATGCTAAGTATGCTGGTGACAAATGCAGCTAAACATAGTACACGAAACACAAAAAAGCAGCGCTCCACTCTGCAAAAACATCCATTGTGTTGGACATGCAAGACAAAAGCATCTCTCCTCTCAACTTCCCACCTCTTCATCTCAAATAGGTGTGTGCATTAAGTGTGCATGTTGCATGTATACTAACACATGCTCGTGCACACACACATGCATGGTTGTGCATAGATGAGCATATATACATACATTGAGAGCCAAGTGCAATGTCTTGTTGTTAGCGTGTTGTTCCTGTGCTGTGGCTTGTGGGCCTGTCTGCAAGGCTGATCGATGGTCTTTTACTGCTTCCCCAGGATTATCGGTCGAGTTCACCGGGAGGGGAAGGCAATTCATCAGCACAGAGAGAGAGAGAGAGAGAGAGAGAGAGAGAGAAAGGAAGATGAGGATAGAGAGAGGAGGGGTGGGAGGAGAAGGGGGGTGTCAGTATGAAAATGGAAGGAAGGATAGGAAAAGGCAGAGGTAAAGGTGGGAGGAAAAACAAAAAGAGGAAGGGAAGAAGACTGAGAGAAGAAGGACGGCGAGACGTAGACAGAAGAGAAGAGGAGGAGACGAACAGATGTGCTCATGATACAGCATCACCTGGAAATGCATGGGAAAGATAGAGGAGCAGACATAGATGAATATCACAAGATAAAACGATGGAGTGTTAGGGCAACCCCAGATTGAACCCTCTTATACTGTATATTCAACATCAAACAAAGTCATGACACTACATTGTCTGTGGCTGTGAGAAGCAATACCAGAAGTAGAAATAGAAGTTGTAATGCTTTTTATTAGGAGTATTTTGGGCAGCTGTTAAGTTTTGTATTTAGATTTATTCATTTGGCAGCAGAAGAGAAACATGACATATTTATTGATGCACCTTACAAATTACTGCTCTCATGGTGATTGGTATTAAAAAGTCAAACAACCCTTAATAGTGTATAATCACCTTTAATATCTTACCTAGCATTAAATAGATGGTTACAATTGGTTTAAATATATATATATATATATATATATATATATATATATATATATATATATATATATATATATATATATATATATATATATATATATATATATGTATGTAGATTATGGGTACAAACGTGACAAATCCTGCATTTCACAGATAGTCTCATCATTTTATGTGGAATATAACATCATTTTATTAATATGATCTGTTAGTATGTGTGGGGGGTGAGGTGAGGTGGGGGTGGGGGGGTATCTCACATACCTGCAGATAAAAACGCATCAAGTGTAATCTCAGCTCCCAGAGGTTTGGACAGTGTATGTCGGTGTTGTATCACATTTTACAGGGGCCATAACACACATGTTCCAGCTCATTCGGCTCACAGAATGGAAGAGGAAAAAGTGGCGAGGTGATTCACCGCTTACCGGCTAACCTTCACTGAGAGACGGATGATGGGGACTGAGACGCATGAAGCCTGAAACTGTCCCACACTTCCCTGGAAAGAGTTTGCACTACTTCTGATACCAACACTGATCTACTTCCCCATTGATACAAAACATCACTAATCATATTTCTGACATGAAAAAGCTGGAGTACCTTGTATTTCTTTATTTCTTTCCTGTGTGAACCCCATTATAAGACTGCAAAGTGCATATGCATGCCAGTGTATCTACTGTGAGGATATCATTTAAATATGTGTCTGTTTTTCTTGAAATATGCTCTTTGCCATGTGTTATTTAAGCTTGCAAATGGCACTCCATCCCAATTTTTCCTCCTCTCCGTGTCTCTATCTCACTCTTCACAGATAGACTACCATTTCTCTCTTTTTTTCCTCCCTCTCTCCCTCTTCTCATTGATGGATGGACAGATCATGTATATCCAATCTAGCAGTGCTCCTGATGCGGTTAGGGGCTGTGACAAGTCTCCGGGCGGGGGGAACCGAGCGGAGCGGAGCGAAGGAACGGGGGTGACGAAGAGGACACGACATCTGGAGAACACGCAGAAGAAAAAGAATGCAGCAGTGAGAGGGACTGCGTAAAGTGTCTGCATAGCGCCCTGAGCATGTGTGTATGTGTGTGTGTGTGTGTGTTTGTGTGTGGAAAGCAAACAGGCGCACTGTCTCCTGCCTGCCGGGCCTACCATGTGAGTCTGGTTGACAGTCCTAACTGACTGGCTCCTGCACTTCATGCTGACCAATGATAATGACAGAGATCTACCAAAATTATACAGCAATGGGTGATAGTGCTGATGTATGACTTGTATCAGATGGAACAGGCAGAGTGTTGGAGCTTTTCTTCCATGGCTACTGTATAGACCACAGAGTGTTACCAATGGAGATTGATTGGATGGGTTGCTGTTGACATTCAGTCATACCCATGAGTCTCAGGCTGCAGTTATGAATAATAACCACTAGGGGGTAGGCTAATGTTATCCTCACAGTATTCAAAGAATCCACTGTGCTCTCACTATGGGCTTATCTCAGCCTGTAGTGGGTGATTTCCTGGTCCATATTGGCAGCAGGGTTGATGATAATGTATTGCCACAGGTTGTAACAATGCAGGTGGTGATGGTGGTGGTGGGGTTGTATATCTGCAGGGGGTGGCTGGGGTGGGGTGGGGTGGGGGGGGTCGTCTCCTCTCGCCTCCTCTTTGCTCCCTTTTCTTTCTTGTTCATTCAGTTTGTAAAAAAAAAAAAAAAAAAGAAAGAAAGAAAAAGAAAGAAAGAAAGAAAAAGGAAAAAGCAATGGGTCGATTCATAATAAAAACCCATGCACAGAGAATCGGAATGATATTTGATAATAATTCTCCCACATGCAATACAGGTAAACTCGGCTAAATTAAAACCACATTTCATTGTTGAGTGGAAAAATGTGGAAAGATGTCAGCAAATCTTTGCTTTGGGAAATTGCGACTGACAAATGCTGATGAACTGCTGCATATTTTTCAAGGCCTCTAGGTATGAAAGCATACAAATCTTCAAGGTGAGGAAGTCGTGTTTGGAGCTAGCCCAAGACCGTCTGACCTCTTGGTAGCAGAAAGGTTAGGGGTCAACTCACTTGACCCCCCCCTCGACCATATCAACCCCTTTGACTACATACTAATCACACAGATAACTCCCATCACACATACCTTCACTCTCCCCACACGGGTTGTACTACACAGATCACCGAAGAGACACTTTCACTTTTCGTGGGCCCTACACACACACGCACAGAATCAATAAACAAAAAAGTGGAAGTGATTAATAATCCGTCTCCTGACATCTCTGTCTCCTTCCCTTGTCCCCTACCCTTAACCCCCTCTGCTTGGCACACACCCACACACCCAAATAAGCAAACTGACGCTTCACTGAAATTGCAGAACAACAAAAACAGTTAACACAATCCGCATTCTACCTCCATTTTAAAGACACCCGACAAAACAGCAGCCATTTTCTAAAATGCGAAATCGCCACCCCCCGCCCCCCACTCCACCCACACCTCTTGATAGTAATCAAATTTGGTCTCATCTTTTCATTTTCTCATCTCTCCTCCCCATCTGTGTGGTGTAACTCCTCTCTTTCTCATTCTCTCCCTCATCATCCCTCACTGTCACTCGGCAGCTCTGAGCCATTGACCTCCGACCCCTAGGAAGGTTCACCAGCGGGTCAGGAGCCTGGCGGGGGGACAGGGAGAGGAGGGGTGGGAGGTCTGTTATTGGGGGATGCCAGCTTCCTCCTTTGGCCATGGATACAGCCTTCACTGCTGCTGCCATAGCAACTGGACGAGACGGCAGAGAGAGCAGACTGCGGAGAGCTGCTGGGATGGAGCTCTCTCTTCTGTGATCTGGCTGTAACCTCCACAGGCACACACACACACACACGCACATGTTCACACACACGCACGCACATTCAATCACACATGAACGCATAATGACAAACTGGCACACATGCATACAATCTCACACATGCTCGCGAAATCTAATCAAATTTCTTATTTGGCCTGCCAGGCTGTTCTGGAGAAGAGTTTTTCAAGTTACAAGATTGATGGGTATTCCATGTTGGCGGCAATTAATTGCTGCATAATTAGACTTACAAGTTATTTATTGAAGCAATTTGGAAAATACAAGAGCCTGGGGATATATAAAAAACATTTGATCAGGAGCTGCATAAACTTTAAAGATGTCCTCTTACAAGCATTATTTGGATAGAAATGAGCTATACACCCCCCCCCCCAAAAAAATGTTTCCCATGTTAATAAGATGATAAATGATAATACATTTGGACTTGAAGTGACTGATGTGCTGAAAGTCTCGCAAGGTCAAAAAACGGTGAGATGGAGCGCAGGAGATAATAAAAATAATAAGATAGCAGAGGTTAGGGTGGGAGAGATAGCGGTTTGTGCACATTTTTTGGTGCATGCAGGTGTGTGAAGCTGTGAACCAGCATGCTTAGCTCAGAGAGCCTCAGGCGTTAGGCCTCGGTCCAGGTGGCGTCCTGCTACACAGGCGTTAGAAAACTCTGTTGCTGCTTGTTTTTAATTATCTGTCATCTGACAGAAGTCTCAATTTATTCAAACTTTGTCTGTGTTTACCCACAATTTTGTCTTATTTTTCTGTGCTTTTCCTTGTTTAATTTATTCTATTCTGTCAATTTTCCTCCTCTTAAATGTTAATTTCTTGTACTTTTTCTGACTTTTATTCTTGCCGCTCTTCTTCTCTCTACTGGGCTCCATTTTTGTCTTTCTCATCTTGCCTCAGTCTGTCTATCTTGCTCAAACAAATATGATTAATGAGGCTATTGGTGTCTCTTTTAAGAATGAGCTGTGATCAGAGAGCTTTTGATGTTTGACAGCTTTAATGATGTATCTTGATGAATCGATGTACAGTAATTTTCACTTCATGTGACACAGTGTTTTGCTATTAGACACATTCTTGTTCACTGCTGGGAATGAAACTGCTATTGAAGTGCATGTGCGTGTGCGTGTGTGTGTGTGTGTGTGTCATTTCCCATTTTTCTTGGCTTGCATTCCTATGCCTTGCATGTTTGGTGACAATGTCAGCGCTCTTAAGTCAGTGACCTTATCTCAAGTGTTTCAAGAGGGTCTTATCAGTATTCTTTGTAATAATACACTGAGTTACTTTGAGCTGCACGCTTGTACACTCGCCCACAGGACGGGTGCAGACACACACACACACACGCTTAATTAATGTACACATCCATACATACACTGGAAGAGAAACTGAGCTTTATATACAAAGGCTGAATTTATTTTCTAAATAAATCGTGGAAGTTTAGAAAGATGTGTAAAATGATATCTAATTAAACAGTACATCAACAACATCAAACGATGTAAAACACTGAATTAGTTCCAAGGTACAGCCTTCCTCCTGCACACCCTATCTGGTGTTATTGATGTGTTTAAATCACCTGTGTGGTCACCTGACTTGTTAAATATCCTTAGATGTGGCTCAGTGTTTTAAACCCGAACACTGTGTGAGTCTCAGTTCATTCACTTCAGCCTCATCTTTGTGCTGTTCACTTCCTTCCCCAATAGGTGGAGCTATGTACATAAAACAGGCAGTGAGGTTGCTATGGTCAGATGCCCTCAAGCAGCAGGAAGAGCTAATCAAATTGCCAGTGTGTCTGTGTCAATTACAGGAGGTCAACTTCATAAGAGGAATAGGCCCAAATCATATTTGCACCTGTATTCTCCCAGCAGTTCCCAAACCAGAGGCAGAATAGATACAGAGAGAGCCAGGGCAGCTCTTAGTATAGCAGGCAGATATTCAGGTTGATAATGATATGGAAATGATGGTTTTCATAAGCACACATTCTGATGAGATATTAACCCCTTTTTAAATTCTATAGATAAAGGCTCAGTGCGACTGCCTTGAGGGATGAGCTTTGCCATTTGTAGATCTTGGTGAGATGAATAGCGAGTAAGGCTGATAGTCTTACAGTGCCGAGCCACTATCTTATCACTTCCTTTTATCAGACTGATAAAGTAAATGACTTTGCTATAGGTGTGCAACTCCTCAAATTCATTATGAGCCTGCTCAGTCTGGCAACTATCGACATGGCTGGGAGTGTGTGATGAATGCATGGCTGTCTGCCGAAGTGTGTGCAGACCATGGCAGTGACACACACCAATAGGAGATGAAGATGTTATTGGAAGTGTGAGGAGGAATGGAGAATGGTGGCTAGAAGATCTCTGAGCCTCCTCGAGTTGAATGAAAATGCAAATTTCACAGGCTTGTTTGGGTTAATATAATGCTCAGGGAAGCTGGGATCTTAAACCAGTCATTTACATGTTTTTAATCAAGGAACTTGGAGGGAAATGTGCATAAATGAGCAACAGGACTTATTTGCACAGCATCTCATGAGGGAGAGCATCACTTGTAGTTTAAAGTTACAGGGAAAAAAAGATTGGTTGCTTGCTTTCTAATTCTGCACCGACTGTTAGCAGCCCCGTGAGAGTGTTTTACCAATACCAGTGGAGTAAAAGGAAGCTGTGGTCATGTTTTTTTCCCCCTCACGAAAATACAGAGAAAAAGACAAACGGAAAAAAAAAAAAAAAAGGATAAGCAAGAGGAAGAAGATGTCCTAACTGTACGAGCACACGCTCTCACTTCAGCAATGTGTTCAAAGGTAGTTAGATCAGCAAAACAAATGAGTCAATGAAGGAGATTTGGAAATGTCCCAGGAGCTGCATCCATCTTCGTGTTGAGTGGCGGCTCTGTCAGTGAGCGCCAGGGAAGTAATGCACTGGTATTTGGAGGGCAGTTTGTGTGTGTGTGTGTGTGTGTGTGTGTGTGTGTGTGTGTGTAAAGCATCCAGTGCCCAGACATTTGGCTCTACAAAGCGAGGGATGCTCTTATAGAGAATGCTGATAAGTGAAGCTTAACGGGACTGAGCTGCACCCCAGTCAGAGCTCTGGCTCCTGTATTAACATTATATGGAGCCATGTCGCATTTCTCTTCCCTGCCCCTCCACTTTGCCTGCTTTGCATCTGATAGGGAAGACATCTCTTGTCTCCACTTTGCTCATAATGGTCCATAATCCCTACCGAGCCGACCTGGCGGTATTGCAGAATTTACAGTAATAATGAGGACTAATAGAGGCCATATCCATCCATTTTTACCAGTAAATCAGAAATGTAGCTGAAGTAGGTGATGAATGTAGTGTCCCCCCCCCCCCAATTTTGAATCATAAACGATGAAATAAGTCTCTTAGATACAGATTAAGCGACATTGTGAGCTCAAAATTCACATCCATGTGGAATCCCTGTTGAAATACAGTCTCTACTCGTTCAGCCTGAGTCACCATTTTGGCATTTCCTGATGCTCCCAAGTAATGAAAATAGTAGCAAATGTTACAAAACAGAATACACAAGTACTGTACCTCAAATCTAAGCATAGCTGATATAAAGAACTAGTGATAATAACAGATGCTATTCTTTCCAGTTACAATGAAAATAGATGAAAAAGTATCACAATGCATTGCTTCTTGTTTTAAATAAATGTCCTATTTGTTCACTACTTGCAACAAAAAGTTTAGATTCAGGTGCTCTGAGCTCTGTGAGCTTCTTCAAAGGAAAGAAATTCAATGCATATAGTGCTCGAGGACATTTTTAGGTATTTCATTAAATGTGCATATTGTGAAACTTTTTCTACACTGCATGCTTATCAACCCTTTAAACCCTGAGCCTAAAATGTCCCGTCTGGACTTATTTATTTATTTATTTTTCTTTTGGTTAGAAAAAGGTAAGAAAATATTCTGTGTACGAGTCTGTTTACCAATTTTTCTAGAGCACTTTTTTTTCTCTGGACCTTTAAAAAATTAGCAATCATTTACAATATACTGCATGTTATAATATTGCTAAAACAGCTTCTTCTAGAGGCGTGAGTGAAATTAGTGTTACGAGCCAATAAACCCTATAAAGTGCAACGTCTCAGGTTTGAGAAACCATTGGAGTTTTTCCAGTTACACAAACAGTAAAAGATTTACAGCCACCCAAACTGTAGTGTGCAGGGTGTCTCAGCGATGACAAGTCAGATTTTAAAGAGTTAATAGTTGAACTGTATATGCCTATTGAACACTCAGTGTGATATTATTAACCATGTTCAACTCCTGCTTATACGTTATGCATGATCCAAGGCCTTTTTCCACTTTTCATTCCTCAAATCTTAGTAAATACTACATAGAATTATAATATTTTAACAGAAATTCAATTACAGGGTTTCATTATATTGTGGTGCATCTACTGTATACATACACTTAAGTAAAACACCTAAAGATTTCTTTCATTGCTGGTGCACGTGTCATGTGTGTGACAAGAGCTAACAGGTCCCGGTTCAGGTCAAACCTGTATTTGATGAAAAACACCCCATAATATCAGAGGTCTAAGAAATATTCCAATTCCTTACATGACTGAATGAGCTCCATTAAAAGTAAAAGTCCTGCATGACAAATCAGAACTAAGTAAAAGCACACAAGTAGGAGCAGTAGATGTCTTATATATTATCATATATTAAACCATGAGATTGAAGCATGAGCTGTAAGCAGCGTGTTACTGTGTAGCGGCTGGAGGTGGAGCTGTTTCAACTACTTTATATTCAGTTTTCCAAACATGAGCACCAGATAAATCTGAACACCCATCACATGAATAATGGGACAGGAAAGAAGGGGAAAAAAACAAAGATATGATACACAAATCTGTTTTCATTTGTTGGACATATTTCTTGAATATTAGATTTTTTGTGACATAATTAAAAAAAAATATATATATATATATATCATGAGCAGTTTAGAGGTAAAATTCACTATTTGATAGAGAATGAGAATTGTAGGAAATCATAAGAAAACTTGTTTTAATTTTTAACAGTGCTGTTGTATTTAAAAGGCTTGTTATATTATCCAATGCCTGTAAAGCAATAAATAAGCAGCGTTATCAAATATTTGAAATGGAGAAAAAGTGTTGCCTTCATTGGTTTTATAAGAAGCTACTGTGCAAAGATTACAAGACTATAATATGATTAATTGACAATGCTGCTGCTGTATATAATAATACAAATTTGAAGTAACAGACACGATAAAATATTAAAAATCTTTAACTTTGTTCACATAAAAGAATGATCAGTTACTAGATGATACTTAAAGAAAGTAAAATGAACAAAAGGAAAGTTATGATGTAAAATGTGTTCAATAAGGGAATGCTTTTGTATGTGTGTGTGTGTGGATCAATGGAAAAAGACTGTGGAGTTCAAAGACCTGAAAACATCACAAACATGAAGCAGTTTAACCTTTAAAGACCTACAAATAATTCCAAATGAATTTCTCTATATATTTAACCTTTCCAAAGTGATTTATCACTGTTTTTATATTATCATAATGTCATTTTACAGCAGAAGTCATGTATTTAATTTACTGATGGTGTAGATGTTCATAAAAGCTCAGAGTGCATTCAAAGGTTATTAGATCAAAACAGAAAAATACAACTGAAGGTGTGATTTTCTCAGTAAAATATATCATTGACTGAAAAGTGAAAAAAAAATTAAAATTTAAAAAATAGTGTCTTCAGCAGAAAAATCGGGTTCCCATGTTCAAGATGAAGCTTCTAAATGTCCGGATGGGTCATATTGGATGATGCTGCAAACTCAAGAGACAGCATTTTACCTGATATTATTTAAATGTACTGATAATATTCATGGTTGAAAAGCTGTTAACAACATGAAACAGATGTTTTTTGTTTTTATTGGACCTAAATAAGTATTTACTTCCCCACCACTCTGTTTCTATTTGCACTATTCTCATTGTTATTGCTTTTTAAAAAATCTAAAATAGATTTAATTTACTTTATTTTAGTTTAGTTTTCTAGAGGACCCCAAGTATGTATGGTATTTCAAATATGAATATATGAAATACATGACTAATTAATAAAAGAATACATATTTTGTATATTGCAATGATTACTTTTAAAACATTCATTTTAAAGCATGTAATGTCTGGATAATTTTAAGATGGTATTATTTTCCGTATAAAATACACATTTTCAAATCCTTTCCGTGTAAATCACATGTTCAACTTTGTGTGATTTTAGTAATATACATAACTGCAGCCCTTTACCTGAGTTCACCTTTGGTACTTAACTTTGTTTATGACGTGACAAATGTGATTGCGACAGCCTCTGAATAACATATGCTGTCAAAAGGACAGAGTAAAGTTGTTGTATACTGTCCTGCCATGTTGGTGTTTAATAAAGAAGACTAATGCAGGATAAACCACCCGCAGCCCAGAGAGACTGGACCAAAAAAAGTCAAGGTTACAAATAAAGCTGCACAAAATGCAAACACTCAAGTGAGGTACAAGTATCTCAAAATGGCACTTGAGTAAATGCTCTTAGTCGCTTTCCATCACTGCATAATGCACTTCTGTAAAACTCTGCTGGCATGTCTGTCTTGCTGAGTGTTGTCCACTGGCCAGCACTCAAACAGCAGAGGCCCCATGCCTGCAGCAGAATGTGCCCTGCAGAGTGGATGTCCTAGCATCCTCCTGCATTAGTGATGCCCCTCTGCCCTGCGGCTCCACTCAGGGAGAGGGAGGAGACATATACGGACAGGGCTTCTTCGCCGCTGTCTGCAGGCTGCAGCCACATGGTCGCACCATAGATGCTGATGCTTCCCAATGAGTGAGTGAGTAGGAGACATTAGTGTACAGGCAGACACATAAATGGCACCAAGATGAGATCAATTAGACTGAGAGGAAGGTCGTTAGGCCCCTGTATGGACAACCCTCAAAGTGTGAGCCTCGTACATAGTGTTGCTGCCAGTGTAAGTGCCTGTGCATCATGTGTTTCTGTGTCTTAATTGTTGATGGGCTGAAATGAAAGTTACTCTACTTCTATGAGTGTGAACAGAACTTAGAGTAAACATGAATAGAACTCATATTCAGTCAAGAGCTTTTTTTTTCCTGCCATGAGTGTAAGCTCGGCAGGGTCAAACCTGCTACAATACCTCGTCGTGTCTGTGTCCCCGGGGCTGCGACACAGGGTGGTGAGTAATCGTGCTGTGTATGTGCATGCATTGCCATTGATTTTGTCTCGGCTCCCAGCTCCCCCAATTACCTCCTTCTCCAGGCTGCCAGTCCCTTTGCTGTCAGGGGGGAGGCTGGAGACTGGGGCCTCAGCTAGCTGTTTGTTTACACTGCTAATTGCTCCTGTTGTTTCCTTTCATTAGCCCAGGCTGAGCTATTGGGCTGCCTCACACAACTAAGTGCTCTTAGCCTTCTGGTCCCCTAGCCTATAGTAAATATTGGCCATGTATACGGTGCCTCCTAACATATGGCTCCAGTCTGAAAATGATAGGCTCTTCTGGTGTAGTAGAATGTTTTATACTGAGCCCAGTGGAGCACTGTGCTACTCCAGTTGTCTCTGAGTTACAATGTAGTTGAACTGGAGCAACGCTGAGTTGTCTCCATTGATACAAAAGCAAGGGAAATCCTGTTTGGCTGCACTCTGGCTGACCCGCAGACTATTTAAACTTTTATTTGTGTACAATATGTGAACTCTGCATATGTGTGGGTAATAATGCTGTATTTGAGTAAGTGCACGTGTACCTGGCAACATAAAGGTGTGCTTTCATGTTTGCTTGGCCTCTGTGAATTATGACTCATAGGGTTGCATGCCAGAGTGAGTCCCTACTCCCACCCGCCTTTGCGTCTGCCTCACACACACACACACACACACACACACTCCCACACAGAAGAAGCCCTTAGCATCTTAGCACACACAGCAGTGGCTCCTTAATGACTGCCATCCCTCTCTGTGCCACGTTATTAATTAGCTCAATGATCCTTGCCGATGGGACCTGCACCGTGGATTAGCGCCCTCAGCACCCACACCCCTGGCTCCTGCTTGGCCAAGGTAGGTGAAGGAGGGCTTGGTGGGGGTTGGGAGGTGCACATGCATGTGTGTGTGTGTGTGTGTGTGTGTGTGTGTGTGTGTGTGTGTGTGTATGTATGTACTGAATATACTGTATGCAATTCATGGCTTCTTTTTTTATATGCATGCACCACACAAGGCCTGCGTCTGTCTCTGTGGTGTTTGTGCATCTGCATGACGGGGTCAGGAAGGGGACTATAGATTGTATGAGCGCTTGAGGTTATAGCATGTGACCAGGGAAGAGGAAGGGTGGGTGCCACCTGCCCCTGTGCAGTGTGCAGTATTTTCAGCTCCCCAGTGCACCACAACTCCCAGCATCACTACACTCAGCAGCGTCACAAGATTCATGAACTGGTGCAGGCGCCCAGTGCCTCTGATCCTGGCTATTTTCTAATTCAATGTAATGTATGTGAAAATACTATACACTCCACTGTACTACACAGTCTTTGGACCATGGGTAATTGAAGAGGTGGGGGGTTTTTTCTCCCAAAAATCCAACTGTTCATCAAGGGCTTAGTCACTGTGGCATGTAAATCTGCATTAATATTTTTGTCAGAAAAGAAAAAAGGAAAAGAGGTGAGGGGAGGAAGAAAAAAAAAGGGAAACAGCCTCTCCAGATGCCTCACAATTGCATGGAGCAAATGAACATAAATGTCACTGTCAAGCTGAAATGAAGAAAAAATGTGTCATGGCAGCAAACTGTGCTGGAGTCGGAGGACAGCAGGACATGTTTTGCATATGAAGAGGTGAATGCCCAAGGAGAGAGAGGGAGAGGCTGCACCTGTAACAAATGACCGTAGCCCCCCCCCCCCCAAAACCTTCTCCTTCAAAACCCAAGTGGTGGGAGCAAAATTGTAAATACGGTGTTGCTTTTGACAGACTTATTCTCGCTGTGTTAAAAGAATACATACTTTGGGGTCATGCAGTAAATTGTTTTGACATTGCATGACTTAAATATTCCAGCTCAGTTAATGGAGCAGAGTCCTCTGAGCCCACACATATTTGGATCACCAGTGGAGCAACATTGACACTTCCTCTGTGCATATTTCCTGTGGTGCTGCTCTAACTCTGCCCAAAGCTTGGAGACCATAACAAATGTGCACAGAGCTGGGTACTAAGCAGTAAAGTCAATGAGGAGCTGGAGCATGCGTGAGGATAGATATGCAGGGCATGCAGTCGCTCCAAGGTGACAGTGAGGTGTGTTGTGATTATTGACTGTGTGACCTCGCGCTGACCCCCGGCTGTGAGCGAGTAAAGGGCAGGGAGTTAGTGTGTGCCGCACCGCCTGTCATGCCCGTCAATACACTGATGAATGGAGCTGGTGGTTATTAAAGCAGAATTAGAGCGGGGAGGGGGGGAGCGGGATAAATGATGGCGCAAATGGTTGTGCAGTGGAGACTGTGGAGCCGGATGGCACAGCATCAGTGTCATCAGTCTTTATTACCCTCCAGGGAACAGAGGGGGAGAGACAGGGAGCGGTCAGCGCCACGCACCCCTCCACCCTCCACCCTCAGCCTCCACCAACACCTAGGTTGTACCACCGCATCCCCCTGCCGGCCAGACAGCCAACTAATCCTGACACATTAGAATTGGCTGCTTACCTGCATGTGCACACTCAAGGAAGCGTGCACCGATTGCAAGTATGAGCATATTTTTGGCTATTGTATGTACACCGATAGATGGAGACACACGCATGTGAGCAGAGACAAATGCCGCCTCTGTTTCATTTTACCCATCATACACACACACTCTCTCTATCTCTAGGCTTCTCTGCTTTGCCCATTCCATTCTCTCCCTGTCTTCTGTTTTCCCTCCTCCATTTTCTCTCTCACCAAGGGAGTGGAGGACCCCCACCACAATCAATCATGGCGAAGTCACAGAGCACAGCAGCACACTCAGGGCACTCAGATAAGCTGGTTAAGAGAAGAGAAGAGAAGAGAAGAGGAGAGAAGAGAAGAGAAGAGAAGAGAAGAGAAGAGAAGAGAAGAGAAGAGAAGAGAAGAGAAGAGAAGAGAAGAGAAGAGGAGAGGAGAGAGAGGAGAGGAGAGGAGAGGAGAGGAGAGGAGAGGAGAGGAGAGGAGAGAGAGAAGAGAAGAGAAGAGAAGAGAAGAGAAGAGAAGAGAAGAGAAGAGAAGAGAAGAGAAGAGAAGAGAAGAGAAGAGAAGAGAAGAGGAGAGGAGAGGAGAGGAGAGGAGAGGAGAGGAGAGGAGAGGAGAAGAGAGGAGAGGAGAGGAGAGAAGAGAAGAGACTGTCAGTTGCACTGGTAGACAGAGCGGGGGGTGCAATGATCTGGGTTCACTGCACAGTCAAAGAGTGGGCACGCTCTCCACCAGGGCGGGTCAAGAATGGATGGGTGAGCCGATGCCATTGGTGAAGCCCCCATGAGGCCCAGCCCCTCACCAGAGAGCTGTGCCTGCATACAGATGTGAGCATGCCATTGATATTCTCCTCCAGTGCTGCTGCTCCTGCTCCGCTCCGCTTCTTTTTTCCTAATTAGAGGTTTATTTATTGATACCCCAGTTAATGTCTCTCCTAATTTTGCAATAGTTCTGTCTCCATTACCCAGGAGATTCATTTTGCCGCAGTGTTCAGAGCGGTGCCTTCAGTAGTTTGTGGGCACCCCTGAGCTCACCTTCCTCCTAAATCTGGCCCCTACTCAACCTCAACACTGGGTCTTCCCCCTATGAGAGACTCAAATCAGGTTTTAATTGAATACCACACTGCCTAAACTGTTACATAACCCACATGACCGTGAATAAAGATAGAACCTAGAAACATTTTCCTTTGGTCAATCTTTCCTCTTACAGTCTTTAGTCTTGTTCAGCAAAGCAAATACTGATAAATGATGTCCAGCGTAAGTGGCAGATGACAGTGATGCCTTTGTAGACACACTAGTCAATGCATTTAAGTATACCCGATATTTTATCAAATTCGTTTATTGCATTACTTATCCAGACTCAGACAAACTCATCTGTAATAATCCCATCTCTCTACATTCTTTTGAAAAATAACTGTTGTGCTGCTGCTAACTCCGTGGCATATTAAGAGGGGAGCTACACAAAGAGCAACTAGCTTTTCAGTACTGAAAATAAGTTACTTCGTGGTTAGGTGTTGAGTCATTTATATTACATGTCCTTATATGCTGTGGATTAATTGTGAGGTCATATTTTTTCAATTGTGACACAGTGATGTCGCTGTTTTTTATATTTTGTTTAATTATAATTTTCAATGTTAACATTTTTAAGCATTAATTAAATGTATCCTGCTCTTTTGCATGCATAAATAAATCGCAGAAAAGTAACATCCTATTTAATTAATATTTGCTGCACTGCTAGTAAAGTGTTTTTAGAATTTGCATGCATTGCAATTTGCAACAAGGTTACATTGATAGATCAATTCATTGTTCCATATAGTCTCACAATTTATTTGACATTTGTTTCATATGTTTTACTTTCATATGAGAAGGTTTTGTGGATCATGTGCTATGTTTTGCAAAAAGAAAAACCTGCAGGGGGAACTTTTTGTGCAAAAGTAGAATAGCAGAATGATTCCTTATTACCTATTGTATATTTCAACACACAAAAGAAATGTTTAGGCTGTGCCAATAAATTTTCGCCTCTGGCTGATGTAACGTGTGTGAGCCTTCACACAAAACAATAGCAGATTATACCATGACGTCACAACCATAATCACTTTACTTCCGGGTGCTAAGAAGTTTGAATATGCTGAGATAAATATGCCGGCTCATCGATCGTTACAACACAAACAACTAATTTCAACAGGTAAATTGGCTTAAAACATACATTATTGAAATGTATACATAGTGTATATGATAGTTAGACACTGGTTTATACGGAATTTCTAATATTTTAAGATGTAGTCAAGCCTGCACTGTTATTTAATAAAGCTCATGTAAAGTACCATCTCTGCTATTGCTGTTTGAATTACATACGTTAAATTAGATGGTTTGTGTTGTTACATATATTGAAAGGCTATGATCATTTTGTTTCTCAGGTTTGATGACACAGATGTGTTATTTTGACACGATTAATGTGATAGTATTTTTGCGCGGCTAATCACTTCACATAGCCTTATTATCATTAACATCATCATATCACTGGCACTTCTCAACAGCCAATACGTATATTAATCTTCCATTTCGAAACAAAATATGCGTTTTCTGTCGTAATATTCTAGCTGTGTGACGTTTCTTCCCACCTGGCAAACACTAACATTAGAACTAGGTCTGACGTTAGCTCGTTCGCTAAAGTCTAAGACAACAATCAAGATGGTTTTTTTTTTACATCACCTGTGGTAAAATGGCTCCCACACATGCGATGATAGATGTTTGGTTCTCAATCTACCCTGCGTGAAGTGGATTCTCCTCCATCCAGTAGAATTGTTCCTTTATCTGCACCTTTGACATCCACTCATTTTCTCTTATCCAAAAGTTCCGCTGGACGAGTGTCTTTTTTTCTGAAGGAAACTGGTAAAATCCTACACAGTTTGCTTGTATTTGGTAGTACACCCGCAAACAAAACACGTTTCCGACATACTTTTAAAATAAATCCGAAAGTTTAAATCGTCATAAATCTCTTGAATATCGTATCTCTGTCCCGGGGAGAAAGTGATGACAGCTCCATTTACTGTAATTGTTCAGGTTTTTCACAGAAATGGCAGAACATAGAGTCCCTCAAAAGTTCCCGGATGTTAGCAAAAGCTAACTGCCGCTCAGTGCATTTCAATGGACAGCATGTACAGAGCAACACTTCTTCCAGGTAAAACGTTTAAAAAATTACATTTTCATATCAGTAGGGCATTGGAATTAAATTGACACAAATAATTAATTATGTTAGCGTATTTTCTCCATCTAGATTATAGGATTTAGAGAATATTAATAGGAAAATGTTTAGGCTAGCAAACGGTAACAACACATGCAACAGGCCAATAACTGTAAATTCTGCTCTATAACTATAACTTACTGCCTGTTTACACAAACACAGGTATTTTTGAAACACATATTTTTTAAGCTCTGTTAAAAAAAAAAGTACATTCATATTGAGCTGCATAAATATGCTGTCAAGAGCTGTTAGAGAATGCCAAGCCTGTTGGTGCCAGGAATGACTATTCCACACAAGCCAATCAGAACCCTCATCCAGAATCACCGATACTCCTACTTTCTGTTCCATTCCACAGCAGAAAGCAAAACATGGCAAAATCGTTTGTTTGGATTGACAACAAAGTTGAGCTAGCCTCGCTGCGCTATCCCTATTCATTACATGTATAGGTCTAGGAACACTTGAAAGGCAGGGGAGGGGGGCTAAAAGGTTGTCTTTCAAATCCTTCTGTATGCAATAGGACGATACTACAACCAATCGGCGTAATCTTTAAGACGACGTATTTAGACGCCGGGAAATTCACGGAGGAGTCCAGAGAAAGTTACAAATGACTACTAACGATGGAATGACATCTTTAATAAATGAAATGCTGCTATTTGGAGTGTATCCAGGCTTGCCAGATATACAATGCTGCTGTCTGTGGCACAAAATTAGCCTAAAACTCCATTGTGGTCTCTTTATACACAAAAGCAAAAACAGTGTTCAAAAAGCTTCACGTTTGCCAGAGTTTTTATAAAGATGCATTTTCAGAGGAAAAAAATCAGTTTGTGTATAAACGAAAGGCGCAAATCTTTGCATTTAAAAAAAAATACCCAGGTTAGGGTAAACGGGCCCTTAATCCAGCTCTGTCGATTTATACTAGTAGCAAGATTAATGTGCAGGGGTTGTGATTGCAGCTGTTTTCAGCAGTTTTATGGAGCGGAAGAGAGCAGAACTTAACTGACAGAACACAAACCAAGTTTATCTGCATAGTTTTATTTTTCATATCATGTGTGTCACGTAACCGGCTCTATTCTTGACATTAATGTTCCAAGTGTGTGGAAGAAGAGGTAAGAAACAATGATAAAATTAAAATTCAGTTTATTTGCAATGGATTCATATATTAGAACACAGTTATCATTATGCAGTTGTAAATCTGGATGTATTGTGCAGTTAACTGGCAAATAATTGGTTGTCACCCGTTAATGTGCTTCACTGAAGTCTGACAATTTAGAAAAGGAGAGGAAATATCAGTTTATTGCTGCCAACAAATATACAGATTTAGTAAAGAGAGAACAAGTCAATGCAATTAATACAATTTAGGAAGAAGAGGTAAGAACCTGTGACATAATTCCATTCATCTGCAATTAATTCATATATCAGAATACTCTTATGAGTCTGACTTATTGTGTAGTAGTCAACTGGGAAATCACTGTCATCTGTTGTTCTGCCTCACTCATCTTAGTTTTGTACATTTAGCAGAGTTCAAATTAATTAGTATAAACAGAAACAATTACACATCAAAGTATTTATTTGACATTATTTACCAATTATAGTGGTTTTCCTGTTATTGTCATATTGCCCACTAACCACTTCCAGGAAGTTTTCCCCATTTTTGAACTTACATTGTCACCACTTTCTCTCTCCAGGACTCTGCTCTTCACTACAGTGCTCAGGCTGAAGGTGTGGCCTTATATAGATGCAAGTCCAGCATAAAGCAGTCCAATGATGTTGTCATAGTGACACAGATCTGCCTTAAATTAGTCCGACACGTTTAGGGAAACTATAAATATCATTTTAAAATAACCTTTTTTGCGCTGATAACCTCATTATAAATTGCAGTCTATGATCAGGAATGTGTGTGTGTATGTATATATATATATTTCTCATAGTGTTAAAATTCTGTCTCGCGAGATTTGTTACCCAGCAAGCAGCCAGAATAATGTCGGAAAACACAGGTTTTACTATAGACAAATTTTTGACCCATTTTTGCTCTACTTCCTGAACTCCTCCCGCCAATGCTTTTTACTTCCGTTCTGGCGGCCTCGGGTTTGTTTTGCTAGCTAGCTCCGATATTAACACAGTGACTCAGTGAGAAAAAGGATGGACAACTTCAAGAAGAAAAGTGGTTCGGGAACTACATGTGCTGTTGTTGGTTGTACAAACCCAAGAAAGCACCTGAATAAGTGTTTTCACCACAAACCTGACACAAAGAGCTTATGTTCATTCCCTCCATTTTTGTTTTTCACAAGCCTGATGGAGACTCAAAATCACGGGCCAGACTGAAGGCATTGAATTTAAAGTATCCACCCCACAGTGTTTTTGTGTGTTCCCATCACTTTGTGGACAAAAGACCAACTCGGGATAACCTGTTTCCAGAGTTGTGGTTGCCAAAGAGGAGACAAGTCACCGAGCGGAACACTGTCTCCACAAAGAAACTAAGTAAACTTCAATCTGATGGTAAGTTCAGCAACTTTAGCTGTGAAGTACTAAGGGAAACTGTGTTATAATTTTATTTATTAAATAATAATACTTTCGATTAATACACTTTTCCTTCCCCTTTCTTTTCTGTAGTTGCCATGACAGCTTTTCTTGGCCATTGAACAGATATTCCCAGTTGTTGGAAGTGTTTTTAGTTAACTGTCACAACAAAATGCACCAAAAAGAACCAGTATTGCAATGGAAAAATATGGATGTCTGGGTACAACTCCTGACGTAACGTGTAAGTCTGACTGCACTCCTTGAGAATTGGTAGGAAATATAAAATTGTGATTTTTCTCCAAAATTGTTGAAGGGGGTGCCAATGATAAATTATCTTTATAATTATATGTATCCGTGTCATTCACTTCAGTTCACCTTTAAATATTTGTTGGAATTTTACCTCTCATTATAAAGCATAACTGTTAAATTATGTGGAGAAAATGATGACTATAGTGAGTGACAATGTGAATATTCAGTGAGTTGGTTCCTTGACATAAACACATTCCATGTTTGACTTCTCATATTACAATACAACTTATTCTTCACAATCGTTGGAGAGTTGTAAGTGGTCGGCCAGTGTGATTTGGGCAAGTTAAGCTAACATGAGTAGACACAAAGTTCACTATCAGTAGGTGTATTATAGTCATCTGGTGCTAGAAATGCTGTTCCTAGATGACTCACAGAACAAGTCTAACTAAAAGCAAGAATTGTTTTTAGCAAAAATTAAAATGAGAAATGTCATCCGTGTTTGATGAGCTATCTAAACCTGGCCTGGCAAAACGACAAATAAAAACAAAATCACCAGCTATGGTTTGCAAATGATGTAGATATAAGCTGATTGGATCATCCCTCTAATTTTGAACCCACTGCGTGTCACCCTGCCCATCTCTCCCAGCTGCTACTCCAAGCCCAGGTGCCGCCGGGCTGACTAACTCATGGATCACAATCAACCCCCTCGTTCAACTCAGCAACATCCCTGTCAGTCTCCTCTGTCTCCCCAGGGCTCAGTCTGATCCCATTCCAGCCATCACACTGACTACAGCTGCCCCTGGTGCCGCACTGGAATTGGATGGTCTGATGACTTGTGCGAATGGTCGATAACTGTCCCTGCAATGTGCAAGACAATGAAACCTACAACCCTGGATGTAATTCTGTGGTAGCAACACATGGTCAGTATTGCAAATGCATCAATGGATTGAGGATGATGCTAACAAGATACAAAATCAGCCCATTTGGAAGTCTCTTTATCATAATGCTCTAATGCCCTTCAAATAGGGAGGATGAGCTTTTGTGCACCAGCCATCGACATCAATGGGTTAACTAATGATGGCATTAGTGTGTGTGTGGGTGTGTGAACAGTGTGCCTATGTGTGCACGTGCCTATGCGCCTTAGTGTCTGTGTGCTCCCATTCGTGTGTATAAGTGTGTATGTGCCTTTCACAGGTGATCAGTCAAGGCTATCCACTCAGCCCTTCTCTTGCAGCCCCCTCATTACAGCCCGCTATCTCCTCTAAACACCTGCAGCCCCACAGCCCACCTTCAGCTCCTGGGCCCACACGCTGCCTCTTTTTGTCCCAGTGTAGAAAGAGCCTGCCCATCACATCAATCTACTGCACTGTTTATATTTATGTACAGGAGAGAGGCTAAAAAAGGCCCCTCTTACTGTGGGCTTTATTGACTAAGCATTAAGCGGACATTATCAGGCGATAGCCCAGTTATTTATGAGGCGGTGATAAAGGCTGCAGGACTGAGTTATGTGAGAACCAGGAGCAAGATGAAAGCTGCTCATACAGCAGCACTGATACCCGACACTTGCCTCTCTCAGTCTGGGTAGAGAGGCACAGCAAATGCGCCAAACAGAGCTGAAACACTCAAGGATTTATGGGCAGTAAATTTATGCTCTCCATAGGTCAAACGAGGGGCTGTTTATCTGGGTTTCATTGTCACTGTCCTCGTGGCACTGCGCCGCAGGTACTGAAATTTTCATATTTGCCTTAGGCATGTAGCCAGAGAGGGGAGGGGGGGGGGGGATCTCTAGGTACAATATTCTATTGACCTTCTGAACTTAGTTTTGAATTTTCACAGCAACACAGCTCTCATGCTTTAGAGATGTTGATATAAATTATGCATGACAAAACACACCCCTCCTCAACAGCACATGTTGAAGAATTGTGTATTTCAGCGGTATGTGCATACAGGTGTGGCTGTCTTTGACCTTTTGTGGGAGGGTTGAATGTGTCAGTATTTCCAGACAGGGACTTTTTTGGCAACATACCATAAGTGAATATCATTTGATTTAGTATGGAGCTGTGCAGATGCATTACCTATCGTTTGCTGAAACTTGTCTATTTCTACCATTCTATTGTTTTAGACGTGCAGAGTTTTGATTATTTTTTGTGTATTTCATCTCCATTTCTGCATGTTTCCAAATGTATTAGGTGACGTCATGCGGGCTGCATGTTTGTATGAATGGTGCTATAAATAAAGTTGAGTACAGTGAAGTAACTTTGTGTCTGTTATGTACAGTATCTTCTCTATTTTTGCTCATGTAGCAAACGTCTTCTGTCTTCTCACCTTGTAGTTTACAAACACTCGCTGTCACACAAATTTTTATCAAACATGCATCCTCACCTCTGTAGACTGAACGCAACACCATCTTACCAAAGCCAAAGCCATCTTTCTCAGCAATAAACCAGGTCAACAAACAAAAAGCAATTATGTTGGGCAGCTGCCGCCTGGGAGTGGGTAATTACAGTGCGGTGTGGACAGCTTCATTCTAAACAGGTACTAAAAGCATCATTAATCATCCTCCCTCTGACGCTTCGCCCTGGTCATGTGACACAGGCTGCTGATGAGGTAGGGAGGGGGGGATCCGCCTTAGGGGGAAAGAGTAAGACCTGATTGGCTCCTTCCAGAAGTCCTTTTAGAGGTCAGCCAGTCAGCAGAGATGACCTGCCAATGACCTTGTATCACTTGACCCCTGAGGGCCTGTGGGTCACTCTCTCATATCAGTTGGAGAGCAGGCAGCAGTGAGGCAGGTGGGAAGACGAATGACATGAAGAGGAGGAGAAGAATAGTGCGAGGGTAGAGGGAAGGCACGCAGAAGGTTTGTGGAGAGAAGCTCTGGGAGGGGTGAAGATGAAAAATAAAACAGTAGGCGTGAGGTTTGATTGAGCACCTGGTCTTCCCCCTTTGCATAAAATGGCTGATGAAAAAATGTATTTTTATAGCAGCAAGGCCAGTCCTGATAGCCGCTTCACCCACCTCCTTACTCTCCACCCTCCCCTTACCATCTCAGTCTCCCTCTCTTTCCTTCTCACCCTTTCTCCCCGTCAGAGTCAAGCCGTCCTCAGGTTCATTACATCATCTGCACACGGTCAGAGAGGAGCAAACACATCTGTATGTTTGTTTTCCTAATGATGATTAGTCAATGTGGACAATAACAACAGACCTCTAAATGGATTTCATGATCATTTGAATGACAGTGCAGACCTCCACCAAGGCAGTCCACCACACATTATTATTATTATTATTGTTAAACTCAAAATTATGACATGTACTTTTTGTTCATAGTTTACTTACAGAGGTTAAATAACCATTCCATTTTTGTTTGTCTGCAGAACTTTGCAAAACTCCTCTACCAAATTTCATGAAACTTGATAGAGTAAGACATGGACTGAGAACAAGCCTGTAATAATTTAGAGGTGAAACAAACCAATGATAGAGGCTGGATTTTGGAGAAACCCAGACTGTCTATAGTAATGTTTTTCCCCAGCAAATATTTTCATCCTCTGTCCACACATCCGTCAATCGTACAAAATTTTGCTCCAAACAACTTGGAAAAGCCTATTATTTCTGTTCAAACTACAGACACCATAGCTGGTGAGTAACAAGTTAAGATGTAAAGTTTTATTATTATTATTATTATTATTATTATTATTATTATTATTATTATTATATTAAGTCCTGTAGTTTGTCATTATGTCAGCACTAAATATAATGATTATATAAATAATTATATATAATTATATACATATAATATGTGGCACTATATAAATAAAATTTTAATGATTGATTTTTGACATTACATGAATTTCACCATATCACTTGCACACATTTCTAAAGGTCTCTGTGCTGACCTCAGTCTACTCAGGTTCATGTTCAAGATAATGCACATGCACAATATCAGGTGTGACATCATTTTTTACATTTTCATTTTAGAAAACATCTTTAAAAATAAAAATTTTTGGTATCTAAAATGCATTTACGCATGGACAAGAGGCCAAAATGTAGACAAAAACATCAATTTTGTAGAACATTGTATGGGGAATGCCTAAGTTATATATTACACTAGCAACTGTCAAATAAAAAAGAGCTGACAACTGTCAAATTAGACCTATGACCTTTGTTACTATGGTAATCTTCAAGTCACACTAACCAGTGACACATAACAGAACAACATAGGTTATACTTTACGGTTTGTTTGTGCTTTAAGAAAATAAAAGGTGAGAGGAGGAGAAGTGTTCTGAGTGCCATTCTGGACTGTTAATATTTTAATTTTGTGTGGTTCTCTCCAGTGGTGAAAAAAAAGTGAAAAACACTGCCAGCCTCCATCATTTTTTAATGTATTTAATCTAAAATGTAAGTGGTTCATTCACGCCCAATGCCCTGTGCTTCCTCCAGGTTTCATGAAAACTAGTGCAGCCACACAGGAGTGATCATATAACCTGCATGGTTTCAACTAACATAGATTTGGGATGTTTAAACAATGATTATTTATATCTATAACAGTTATATCAGTCAGTCATCCTCATTTATAGACTCTTTTTTTTGTGTCATGTTTCCTAAACATTTTGCTACTAAACTGTTAAAACTGCATTTTTTATTTGTTGAAAAAAATGAATAAAGGGAAATACATTATGTGTGAATGCAGGTTTAACTAAAGCTATTCTAACAGGACTAGTTTATCTGTTCCCTACAGACACTCATTTCTGTGATGGCGACATGCGAATCAATCCTCTCAGCCATGAAGTACAGCCAAGATGGCGCCTGACAGAGACGTGATTGAGAAAAGTTCATGAACTGTTCTCTCTCTCTGAGCGCAGACCGACACGGATGGCTGATTGACAGATGAAACACAAAGACACATCTGAAAGACACAGCGCCAATGTCCTCAAACTGGTACCCATCCCCTTCTCCTCTGTCCCTCCCTCCCTCCTTTTCACCTCACCCCTGCAGCCCCACCCCTTCAACTGGGCTCCCCTTCTCCTCTCTCTCCATATGTCTGTGAATCTGTCACTATGGCAACCTCACCCCAGGGGCAGAGGAGGAGGGGGCTAAGTTCAGACAAATAAGCATCGCAGGGCTCATTTATGATGGTTTGTTTAGGGATTATGATACACTGATGAGAGGTCAAAATGTGTCTACTTGCACACATGTTGGGATATAAGACTCTATTGACATAAGATTTGTGTGCAACATCTTACCAAACACAAGTTGCACTGTGAACATTATGGAAAGGAAAAGGGAAGTATTGATTCAAGTCTTTGGAAATTTCACATTTAATCTAGCGTGATGTCACCTTAGAAACCATTTTAACTGAAGACCATATTTTTCTTCTGAATTTTTTCCCCCCCAGTGGAATTCTAATTAAAGGGAGCACACACAGCATACCAACACAGGACAGGGGTCATTAAATGGGTAGATTATTAGCATACTGTAGATAGTACTAGACTGTAGCTTGTGTCTCAGATGCAGGATCAGCAATCTGTGTAAAGGCTCATTGCATTGTTTGGTTTTTTTTTTCCCCTTTTCTCCTCATTTTATGCTTGTCTGCAACTTTTGAAAGGGCAGTCCAAGATAGAGAATAGACAGAGCTGCACAGAGAGGTCAGAGAAACTCCCCACAATCAGATAAGTAGCAGAGCCACCTTGGTTTGATTTTCCTGATGCTGCATGATGCCACAGGGAGCTACTGTATGTACAGTGTATGATGCAGACGCACAGCACCAGATGTCTGAGGATACGCGGGGAATTTTCCTGCACGACAGACACACTCAACCTTGACACAGTTTCACCTTTGCATGCACCCCTTCTCCCCCCGC
Source organism: Siphamia tubifer (assembly GCA_020466265.1). Lineage (NCBI taxonomy): Eukaryota > Metazoa > Chordata > Actinopteri > Kurtiformes > Apogonidae > Siphamia > Siphamia tubifer. The sequence goes on from CM035789.1 coordinate 23,213,564, forward strand.
CACCCACCCACCTCCGCCTCCCTTCCTCATGATACCTTACATTGACTCAAAGGCCTCCCCTCCCCCCCTTTTTCAAGAGCAAATTTCCCTTTGCAGCCAGAAGTGCTGAGTGCTGCTGTTTGCTTTGTACACAGAAATTCGCTGAGGCTGTAAGCTGTCCCCAAACATCTGCTCCCTGGAGTGGAGCAGGAGAGGAGAGGCAAGGACTGGATTGGTGTGCATGTTGTTTAGCGTAGCTATGTCACAATGTGTTATGTATGGATTTGTGTTTGAGTGTGTGCATGCGCGTGTGAGCGAACAATTATTCAAATAGGTGCTTTGTATCTTTTTGAGCGCTTTATTAGTAGCACCTAGGAAACAAAACACATATTTGTGTAATTGTATACACAGTGCATCTAAATACACATAGGCGCACACACCGACACACAAACAGGTGCACTTCACTGCAACTTTCTTGATGTACAAATTGTTTGGTAGTCAAATATGTGAATGTGAGCGATCAAAAAGACTAATAGTGCATGAAAGTCTTTGCAAATGAAGAAAAACAGTAAAATCAGATGAGCAGAAAAAGTCAAAGGGAAGAGAACATTCAAATTTTCTGTAATTACAACAGCAACAACAACAACTGGGCTATCTATAAGTACTTTATAGAGTTAGAATAAGGCTTAACTTGATCAATGGATTTTATTCCTCCGAGCAACAATGAGGATATTACATGCATATTATGCATTAAGTTAATTTTAGGTGAACTTAGCATCAATTACAATTAGCTAAGAAGAAACCCACTTATATGTTTTAATTTAAAATATAATGTAAGCCACATGTGTTCTCTTTTAACAACTGCACATTGATAGAAGATGATACAGAAGAAACTAGAAGCTGTCAATAACCCATCAGTAATTTTACTTTGATGGAGCTGAAGTTTTATCTAAAGATTTATCATGTAACTCCACTTGATCCCAATTCTCCAGATGAAAATGAAGAAAATATTGCACATACATTTCTTATTAATGAATTAAATTAATCAGCTATATTTAAAAAAAAAAAATAGAAATTGTATCATGAAAAAGTAATGTTGTTTAAGGTGAGACAAGGAAAATAAAGGGAAAGAAATGTCCCCCCCTTGTCCAGTGTGAAGACTGGTCCTACCTGTGGCAGTAATACATTTTAACTTGAGTTATTTTGTGTTTTTTTCCTAACATTTACCATGTGTCTGCTTGTGGATACACATGGCACAGCTGTCAGTCTTACGAAGTCGCCGTACATCTTCAGAAAGGAATTACAGAAGAGCACAAATTCATCAGAGTAGAGTCACACTCAAATGCTTTTGAACTAAATGTCAGGTCTGAACAAACAATGTGGTTCTGCTTTCATCAATTGAGAGGCAAATGTTGAAGCTGCCACGGAATAAAATTAAAGTGATAGTTCACCCAAAATAAATCAACTCTGCTTTTTCACCTGCATCTCATCCCTATAATTCACATTAAGTTTTTCCCTGTGCACTATTTCTAAACCTCACTCCTGTTTTAAATTCTGGGTTGTTGTTTTTTTTTTTTTTTTTAGTGAATGCATTATTGACTAGAAACTGTGGTGAAATATAAGTTTGGATTTATTTTATTTTTTTAACCATGAGTGCAACACCTGCTGCAAAGTATCCTCTGTGCACATTATAACCTGTAACTTGAAGCCCTGTGGCAAGGGAACATATTCGCACAAGATGATAAAAGAGTTTCTAATAAGGTCAACCTAACACACTTCTCAGTATACGAACACTGGACATGGAAAAACATTTTTACATTTATTCTTTTTATTACCATTGTTTCATTGGTGTCATCCTCATAACCTTCACAAGTACACACTTATTTGCATTAAAAAGGACGGAAACATTTGATGGTTTTGTTAAATATTCCACTTTGTGCTATTTTGTTTAGAGAAAGCCAGGCTTAATGGAGTGTATTTGTTTAAATGCAAATTTATAATGGACCAAGTTCAACACATTTTTAGTTTTGCCTGCATGTTAAATTAATTTTTGATCGATTACAAATAAAACTTTTAAATGTGTGTTCTGTCAAAAGCAGCAGTGCAGACCTTTAGGTATAAACTTTAATCCCATTCTAGTTTTCACTTACAATTTATGATATAATAATTATAAAGGATATTATTTGGTGGGGATGAATGTTTAGTTTTTTTTTTATTATTCAAGCAAATACACATGAAATATATAAGCAGAGGCCGTGTAATGAATACTTGTGCTAAATTTTGTTTATACTGACTCTTATGTTAAGTGTTAAGTATTTTCAAGTAACTTTCATTTGTCAACTTTGCTATTAAAAGTAGGTCTGTAGCTTATATCTAAAAACCTATTGGGTGAAAAAAGACTCTTCATCCAGTTTATAAAGTGAGCCAGCAGCATATTTTGGCTTATTAAAATAAGAGACGGGGCAAAAATTAGGTTAGCTCTAGGTGAAAAAAAATGCATTATCTGGCCTGGTATGGAATTATAATGTGAACAATTATCATATGGCCTGGTCTCTGTTTCTATTCAGCTTGATGAAATATTATTGTGTGGGCATACAGACCCACCACAAGAACAATGGTGCTCTGAGTTGCTTGCTGAAGTGGGGGGGGGGGGGGGAGAGAAAACTAAAGAAAGAAAAAGCTCAGACTTCGAGGTCACCCGAATTAATGGTGTATCTTTCTGTCTCTGAGCTGCTGACCGGGTCATCGTTGTCCCAAGGCAAGACAAAGGTCAAGAGGTGAGGGGTGAACCCTGGTGTAACTGCATATATTAGTTTGGCCTTGCAGCCTGCATGTCCAGTCCTGTGCCCTGCAGAGGTGCAATTATCTCCTTTGGAGTTTTTTTTTTAATATATATACCTTATTCCAATAAGAGCCCCTGTTTAGTTTTTAGATTAGAACACCATGACCATAACTTTTTAAAGTGATAGGAGTGACAATGCAAAATGTTATGGCTGTATTATTATTATTATTATTATTATTATTATTATTATTATTATTATTATTATTATTATTATTATTATTATTATTATTATTATTATTATTATTATTATTATCCATTTTGAACTATGGAAACTTCACATCATGTCAAAACGTAAACAGAAAAACACACTCGTAAAATTAATATGGCTGATGGCCCATATCTTGTTATTAAAATAGACATTAACATGATAAAATTGCGTTGCAATACCACGAACATAACTGTGTTTAAGGTCCGACTTTACAATCATTTACTTTATATGAGACGAGATATTAATCTACAAGGAATATTTAGTTGCTCGAACTGCTGGGGCCACACAATTTATTGGTTGATCTGCAAAACAGCACAGACAACGTTTTATTGTCTGCTCTCCCGGATGAGTGTTCAAGCTAAATGATCATTTTCTGATGCATGTATAGGGGTAATAAAAGACCCAACAACTCCCGATCGTGATGTTTCTCCATTCCATTAACATGCAGTTACAGATGCATGCAAATGATCCCAGATTTGTGTCTCAAATAGATGGATCACCACGGATCAATACTTTTAATACAAGTAGTCAATAAATCTATTAGTCAATAATGGCATTTTAATCTTTTTTGTGGATGGAGCCTGACATTAAACCTGAATAAAATACAGTAGCTATAGTGTAACATTAAAATTATCATTAGGGGGATTGAAGTGAATTACTCTGATAATTATCTGCCTCTTTCAATACGTGCTTTGTTTAGAACAGGTGTGTCTGACTTTTTACTCTTAATACCCCAACCAAAAAAATCCTTTAAAAAAATAATTTAAAAATTATATCTCTAATATTGTAACTTTATATAAGTGCATGAGAAAACAGCAGCAGTGGAAGTAGGTGGGGAAAAAAATGTTAAAGCCTATTTACTAAAATATCGTTTTAATAAAAATCAATCTGGTTAAATGTAGACATAAAATAAATATACATAATTCATTTTGGTTGTTTTAAATAAAAGTAGGAATCTCATGTCTGGGTGAATAAATTGTATAAATATATTCAACTGAGTCACATCCAGAATAAATAGCTCCGAATGAATAAACAAATAGCCTGCCACAGTTTCTATGGACAATTAATATAATTTTGTATCTCCGTTTACGTTGTGTAGATAAGAGCACGCTGCAATGACTTGGATTTTAATATTCAAATCAGAGCTCCAGTCTGAAGCCGAGGAGGATGATAAATTGTTTTGACCCGTTCTTGCATGAAGAAACTTGCCATTGCGCTTTTTTTTTTTTTTTTTTTTTTTTTTTTTTTAGCGATGAGCATCCATCGTCGTAAGCAAATAAAGGTAAAGCCTGATTGAAACCGATGCAAACGGGAATCAGAACATCTGCAGGGATGGCTCTGGCCCTCACTGCCGGCGCGTGACGCACGGAACAGCTCCCACGGATCGGATCACAAGTTCAGGGGCAGGTGTTTTTTAGTGACTAGGGTCCGGGGGAGGGGCAGTTGTCCAGTCTGTTAGGGTGGGACTGCACCGCCGTGGGTCCTGGATCGGATTCGGACAATAACCGATCTCTCTGTAATTTCTTTTGCTTCATGCGTCTGTTCTGAAACCAAACTTTCACCTGCGTCTCACTAAGTTGCAGGACACTGGCCACTTCCACTCGCCTCGCGCGCGTCAGATACTTGTTGAAGTGAAACTCCTTCTCCAGTTCGGTCAGCTGTTTGGTGCTGTAGCTGGTCCTCGGGGTCCCGTTTACTGTGAGATGGCCATCCGTGCAGATGCTGCTGCTGCTGCTGCTGCTGCTGTTTCCAGCTTCTACAGCACCGAGGCCTGAGCCAACAATACTGAACCCACAGGTCATGTGCATCCTGGCTGGGAACAGAGGACATGAAAACACTCGTCAGCAAGATCAATGAGGGAGCCCACAAAAGAAGCACAAAACCCTTCTGAATAAAATTATCCACGCCCATATCTAGGAAACAGGAAAAAACTATTAGAGTTAAAAAGCGAGAAAAAAAATTAAAAATAAAACCACTTTAAGTCAGTGTATATGTTTAGTTATATCTTATCATTTGCATAAATCCTCAGAAATTAAATAGTACAGTAGATTATTAATACGTCTGTGTAGTACTGGCCTGTTAATCTGTGTGACAATGAGAAATGTGAAAATACATCTTTAGAGATTTGTTTGACACTGAAAAAATAAGTAGAACAAATATTCAAGGATTCAATGAAATTATTTCCAATAAACTGATTTGTGAGATCTGGCCCAGAGCCAGATTTTTGATAGAAACTCTTCACCGGGAGCCATTTTCTGTCTGTAACAAAGATGTATTTTACAGGAGTATCAGCATTGCAATGGCTTATGGGCACAGTACAAAAATCTTTTTCCTATCTGTTTTCACAAAGCAGCTGGATGGTAGAAATATGGCTCATCTATGTGTAGACAACACAAACATAAACATAAACACAAACACACAGAATAGACTACATTCTCATGCAACGGTAATCACAAACCACAGTCTGAACAATGACCACTGGGTTATACTGACACCCATCTGGAGCAGTTGTAGTGGATTATTAAATATTGCAAAGCTGTTATTTTAACATAAACGTGTGTGTGCTGGACTCCTGTGTGAAATCGCCATCATAAAAGTGCTACTCTGTTCTACGTATGTAAAAAAAAAAAAAAAGTCAGTATAATCTTTAGTGATTCAAAGCAACTTTGCAGCATTTACAGTCCATTAACTGTATTCATCAGAATCATTAATAATTTGCCTTTAGGCCTTTCTGTGTCAATGACAGTTTAACAGTTTACAAATCCTTTCAAACACTGCATTAATGACAAACGTCTCCATTTTTTCCTCTGAGGTTTTCCGGGTTACACATTAAAGTATCATCTGTGCTACTTATGTGCAATGAATGACAGGAGCTACAGTTATATCTTGCTTTTTCATTGCTGACATTGTGGGCAATCATCAGTATGTCTTTGCCTCTGAGAAAATGTGCTGCTGCTGCTGCATAATGGAGTCAGTGTGCCAGGTGTAGTGTGCAATGTCTCCCACCACAATTCATAGACAGGAAGGTTAACAGGCCTCTAGCCACTTGGAAAAGCATAGCAGATGGAAAGGTCAGTTATAGGATAAATGTCGACATCTGTGTTTTAAGAAAATGAATGTCAAGGTAACCCAGTCTAGGAATTAGAGGGCAGTGAATATGAAGCACCAATACACAGGAACTGTACGTAATTAAGAACTTCAGCTTTCAGGAGTGCAAATCACATGCACGTCCTGATTAATGGCTCCAAAGATAATAGAATTGATGCCGGCCAGAAGGCATAAAAGAATCAAACTAAATATTTGAGGAATGACTTGCACACTTAAAAATAGCCAGCCTGTAAAGGGAATGGAAGGGCCTTCCAAGCCAAGGAGAGGGAAGAAGAAAAGGGATAGATCGATACACATTGCCTCAGTCATCTGGGCATCCAGCCCACAGTAATTCAGGTGCTGTCAAAGCATAATTGAAGAATGACGCACTGGGAGTATATACACTGAGCCAGGAGATCAGGTTACAGCAGGTCTGTGGAGGCCTTTCAACATGGAAGAATACGCAGCGACTTTGTTTTGTGCCAAAACCAATACACCCTCCAGAGTAAAGCATACTTTCACTAATGACTCTTTTACAAGTTACACAGTAGCACTAATGACTTACTCCTACAGATGATCCCCTTCAGAGAGATACAGAAAGAGGTTACAGAGATACTAACTGTAGTGAAAGGATGAGAGGAAAAGTCTTTGTATGTGTCTGTGTGTGTGTGTGTGTGTGGGTGGTGTGAGAAAATGACTTTCTGAAGTGTATGGGTAAGGGGGAGACAATAGGCAGAATGTGTTTTATGAATAATATCACTTTCCAAAGAATGTTAATATCACTTATTACATGTCTCACCAGTAGCATCGTCAGAAATAACATTTATCCAGGTGGTTTAAAGGAACATTATTTTAGACAAACTGAAATTTTAAGCACACAAAATAGGAATAGATTTGATCTGTTGCAACACTCACAGCATTTTATTATTCATTATTTCCAGCACCAAGTTGAATCAAAAGTGCCTCTGTAGAAGGAAGTTTATTGAAAATGAAGATTTGTAAACTGTGCATTTTACTATATAATCTCTGCTGTGAATATTATTGTTCTTTGCTGTTACATGTTTGTGATATTTCTGACATAAAAATTAAAGATGAACCATTTCTTGGTCCCACAGTTGTATCATCAAAAATGATGCACATCATTCTAACAAATCTTTATTTGTTAGATTTTTATTTAACTGTACGAATGAAATGACGTCTAAGAATTTTATGTTTGTTATCCTACGCTTCATTTCAATATTTTAGCTCCAGTCATGGTGTGTCTCTTTCATTCGGCTTCTTATGAAGTTGTGTTTTACAAGATGCACATTTTATAAAATAATCTAAATTTACATCATCAGAAGGTAGTGTATTTATTTTAATCGTGTCGTGATGCTGTATAGTGGCAATATTTCTGATTCAAAGTCAAATTAAATGTGTCTATATCTCTTTATGCTTTATTAAGCGACGTTCATTTTTAAAATCTGTGCATTATTACTAAATAAGTAAACAACCAGAAGATGGAAATTGTACTTTAAGGGTGTTATGGTCTTAAATAAAATGTTTTAATGTGACTGTTTTGGAAGCTTATGTCAGCCATTTTCTTTTAAGAGTTGTGTTTGTTGCATCTCCTGCAGACAAACACAGGCCTCTAACCAGTCTGACTAAAGCCATCCTGTATTTTTGGTCACTGAACATTTGGGTCAGCAGCAGCAGACTGTAGAAACAGAGGAGGGTGGACCACCAATGCAGTAAATCTACCTCCACAAGAAATTTATGAAACTCAACCTAAAGTACAGCAGCCAGTCACTCAGCTGACATTATTGATCAAATGAAGAATCTATATAAGATACTATAAGTCATATAAAATTGAGGATTGATAGGCATTTTTCACATTAGCAGGCTATTGGTATTTTTTCAAAGCCTGAAATATGTATTCTTCTGTGGGCTCTCTGCCCAGGACTCATCAGTCAGGGGAATGATGATCTGTGACAGCAATTATGTTAAAAAGGTGGACACATGTAAAGGTGCTGCAAACTGAAATCAATACACCAGGGCTTTCATTACAAACAGACAACTAATCAATACTCAGGGAGCACTCCAGCTTCCAAGAGTAAGTTTTACTCAACTTCCTGTGAGTCTGGACAGGCAGTGGTCTGCTGCATTATTCAAAGGCTACTGGTTAGGAAGAGCAGAGGTAAATACTGTCAATTGATCGTTTTCCAGGTTGAATATTCACTGAAGATAAAGGGCCTTTTGCTGTGCGTCCTCCTTCCTGTGCGTCTGTTTGATTTTGGAACAGTAGGTGGAGCAGTGTTAGAATAAGCTAACAGTCATACATTAACATGGCACCGTTAAGGAAATACTAACTGGCTCCTCATGTGCATATTCAAATGTGGTGTCCATCAGCAGCTATTCCTTTTTTTTTTTTTTTTTTTTTAGGGGCTATGATCTGCTCCAAAAAAGTCCCCATAAAGTGTTTAAAGCCTGTTTTAAGTTACTTCATTTGGAGCCGCTGTGCGCTCTGACGCACAAAATACGTCAGCTTTTGTGTCTTTTTTTTTTTTTTCTTCCAGCTTGTGGAGAAAACTTCAGTAAAGCCCGCTAACTTTTCCACCTTTGAATAACTTTTCTAAACTATAAAATCAAATTAAACTGAATGGAGATCGATGTGTTTGTTAGTAAAGGTTACTTTAACAGTCGTGCTCATTCTTTCTAGACTAAACTCACCCGCCCGGTGTGGACTCCTCTTCACTTTCATCCACTCAAAAGTTTTACTCCTTTCATCCAGATCAACCACGTCCGCTTCAGATGAACTTCCCACGGAGATATGGATATCGGAAACATTATTATTATTATTATTATTATTATTATGAATTTGCTCTGGTAGTGACCCAAAAACGGTGTGTCGCGCCTCGATGTTATTGTTGCTTGACGCGCAGGTTCCGCGCCCTGCAGAGTCCTGCCCCTGCACCCTGCACCGCCAGGGGACACGGGACGAGTGGAGGCAGGCCGGCGTGGAGAAGCCCTCGAGAGTCTCACACACAGGAGGAGGAGGAGGAGGAGGAGGAGGGCTGTCCGGAGAGGTGTACAGAGTCACACTGTTCGACAGAGTTAAGTACCGTGGATGCGGGGAATCAAATCCTAAGGAAACTTCCTCCTCCAGTTTGTGTTCGTTTCCACTGCAGAGTTCAGGATGCGTCCTGCAGCCCAGGTCCCGGTTTATGACCCCTTTTACTCGACAGCAGCCTGTGAACAGAGGGCTACTCTCCCCTTCGGCCGTTAACTCTTGATAGGAAGTCATTATCACCTCTTCCCTGCATAATCATTGGACGGGGTTGCACTTCATGCCCGGCCTCTCATGCATCCAACAACGCATGGTCAGGCGGCTGGACGACCGAGGGGACATTCCTCAGAGGGGAAACAGCAGTCCCTGATTGATGGAGATGACGTGCCCTCTTAGTCTCGACCAATAGCCGGACATCTCTGTCATCAGGGAGGACAACACTGATTAAGCCGAACAAGCAAGTTGTGAAACTCACTTCAGGTCAATGCTTCAATAACAAACAGTTAGACTCTAATTATCCTTAAAAACAGCAAGAAAGTTCAGTGTGTGTGTGTGTGTGTGTGACTCTGAGGGCCTGCGTGGGCCTCATCACACAGATAGGCAAACCAGGTCAGGGGTTTTAGTGGCCCTTTTTTCTGCCATCAACTTTATTTTGATTTGATTCAACTTTATTGTCACTACACATGTTACAAATACAAATAAACCAAATGCAGTCTGCATCTAAACGGAAGTGCATAGCAGTGATTAAATATTCTATATTTCAGGTTAAAATAGCATATTTTACACATTGCACAGTGTGAAGTGTGGTGTGAATACTTAATTGAAGGTCTATTATGCACAGAAGTGCAATGATTGCAATATATACAGAATATAGTATGTACATAATATAGAATGTTTATTCATCAAATATAGAGAATAAAAGCAGCTGCCATGAAAACATGTTTCCATTCGAGTGTATCATTTAGTGTCATATCTGTAACACTTTTTTGCTCTTAATATATTTTTAGCATGTCATTCTGATGTGATAATTTTCGATTTTAATAGTATTTTGTACAACAATGATAACTTTCTTTGGCCACAGCTGAATTACCATAATACAGAGCTACATTGATGGAGCTAATGGATTATGTAAATGTATGAACGCTTCTTGAAAAGCCGCGGCCCTCTTTAGTAAAGGGCTTAGGTCATATGAAAGGCACACTTAATGGGTTCAGAGGTCATGACAGCTGGTATTTAGAAGTTCAGTGGCAGCAGATTTGTAATTAGCCTCCAACAAATACAAAAAAAAACAGTCTGAGCAAAGATCAAAAAGTTACTGACAGAGAGGACGTGTTGATCTGAGATACAACAACACAACCCTCAGCTATTTTTAGCCATTCTGTTGATATTTCTTTAAATTAAACAGCCTTTCTTTTTCTGTCTTCTTTCTCCTGTCATCTGTGGGTTTACTCAGCAGTGACTCATCCTCTCATATGTTTCATACACATGTAAACAACACTACTGAAACAAAGTTCACAGCCTTACAAACACAGATGTGCTGAAAATAAAACCTCCAAAATCCACAATCTGCTGCACCAACACTGTCATAAAACATGACACATTTGAAATGGCCACAGATACAGCAGCAGCAGCAGCAGCAGCAGCAGCCCACGGAAATGGAAATGTCAAGAGGCTGCACAAGTTTAGTTTGTTGACCTACTTTTAAATTTACACATTACTGTGTGACTCAGGCTCCCAGGCATGCATGTACAAATAAATTACAATAATAAAATAGAGGATGTACTGGTGGGTTAAAATATGATGTGATTTATATACATCTTCAAATTGTTGTTTTTAAATTAGTTATTTTTATTGCATTAATCCGAAATCAGGAATCGCCAAAGAAATATGACAATTTATTTATCAAAACCTTATCTTAAAGTTTCTTATTTTATTAATTCAGTTCCTATTGATATAGTAGAAATAAAAATAATCAACACTGTTATGAAAAATGGCACATCTTTATAATTATATGGGCTCGTAAAACCAGATAACAAGATAAAAATTTTAAAAATCCAATATATTTACAATATATTAATTAGAATGACATTAAATGGCCTACAAATATACAGGTATTATAATAATAATAATAATAATAATAATAATAATAATAATAATAATAATAATAATAATAATAATAATAATAATAATAATAATAATAATAATAATTATTATTATTATTATTATTATTATTATTATTCTTATTCTTATTCTTATTCTTATTCTTATTCTTATTCTTATTCTTATTCTTATTCTTATTCTTATTCTTATTCTTATTCTTATTATTCTTATTCTTATTCTTATTATTCTTATTATTATTATTATTATTATTATTATTATTTGTAGGTCAGATAACCTCAAACCTAAGTGTTCATATCCTCACACATGGAGCTGCTTCGGTTCTTATTGTTTGCTTTTAGCAGTATTTCCTATGTATTTTAGGTCTCTAGTAATTAAAAAATATTTCAGCATAATGAACAACTTCTAACTGCATTCTTACAACACAGAAATATGGTCCCAGCTGTGGGAGTTAATGGGATTCTACAGGCAGCGATGTGCTGAATGACTGAGTGCAATATATCCCTTCTCTCCATGCATTTGCATGGTGCACTGATCCATCTTCATGTCAGCTCGGAGGTTACTCAGGGTTCACGCGCTAGCTTGTTTCTCTCCTCCACACTCAATAAATAAATCTCTGCAGCTTTCTGTTTACCGCCTGAATATAAATTTGTTTGCAGTCGATCGAAGACCTGTGCGAAGGTATTAGAAATTGTATTTCTGTAATGGCTTTCAGCAGAGGGAGGGGGCATAGAGGGGTTGCAGAGAGAGGAAAAAGAAAAGAAAAAACAGGTGTGAGCAATCTCTGCTTTCCCGTATGCAAACGAATTAGAAAAAAAAAAATACAGAAACCTCAGCCTATTACAGCCCTTGGACGCATTCAAATTACATTTAAAACCAAGTAACCTTTTTATCTTGTAGGACAAGAATACCAATCCTTGTTTGTTCCAAGAAGTGCCATATGTTTGATTAGCATATCTGAAGTGTTTTCCACCTCACTGCCCAGCACCTTTACACAACAGAAGTTATATTATCACATTTAGCAGAGAAAACAAGTGCTCTTTAGTCTCATTTCCTTCCTCTGCACAGCTTGTCTCCCCTAAACCACATATTTGACTTGGGATTTTTTCAGAAATAAGAAAACGAATAATCTCACAATTCATCTGAAATGGATGCTACACATACAATTGTGAATTGTATTTCCCTCCAACCAAATTCTGTGCACCATTTAGACAAAAATGTGTCTTTTCTTCCCTCTAAATCCCCTTCGAAAAGGATCTTGAGAGTCAGTGTAGGTTTTTTCTATCACTATTGTGTCTGTTGTTTTGACTGGAGGTGAGGTAAACATGGCCACTCTTGGGTGGCTGTGTCAGGAGGCAGGAGGAGGGAGAGAATATTGACTGATGCTAATTTGTTTTGCGTCCATGCTCTGATGTGTGTCAATAGGCAGTTGAGGCCCTGGGATCAGTGCGGCCGTGCTTGGATTACCCTCCGTGGCTTGAATTGAACCCTCATCCTGCCTCTGACATGATGATACTGGGGCTGCTGTTGACACCAGACCCTCATCTAACCCTCCAACACTGTCAAGCCTCATTATGTGTCAGCTCTTGACCCTCACAAGACTGGGAATTAAGCAGCGTTGACAGACGATTGTCACCAGCAGCTAGAGAGGTCACTGCCGTTAATGCAGTTCCAAGAGGTGAAGATGACAGTCATCTATGCCATGTTTATGGGGCTGGAGCTCATCAATGCAGCATCGTGATAGAGCTGTAAAATGACACATGGACAATGAGGAGCACAACTAGAGAGAGGTAGAAACAGAGAAAAGAAGGCTGAGGTACAAGCAGACAGATATTCAAGTGTGGTACATTGACTGTTTGAGAGATGGCTACCCATTTGATTGATAGAGCATGTCAGGGTTTTTTTTTTCAGATATTGACATTTTTGAAAAATAGTGATGTGAAGAGTCAGGTTTAGCTTAGTGTATATCCAGCCCACACACAATCCAGGGAATACCACTTCTAAAAAAAAAAAAAATCCATTCTCAGTGTGAAGTTCTAATAATTGTGCTTGCATCGTTGGAGAATTGTATGAAATCTGTCACAGAACATAAACCATAATCACATGTATCCATTGCAATTATTGCAATGACCAGGGACATTTAACCCATAAAGACTGGTGACCAAACCATCTACTGATCTAAAATATTGAATGACCTCTGAACCGTGAATTCCATCAATACATGCAAATAATTGGTGTAAAATACAGGTTTTCATCTTTTCATGGTCATCAGATATTACCCATTTGGACATTTAGAGGCGCTGTAGTGAATGTGGAAATAATGTCATCTTTTACAACATTCATTCATCAGTAAAACCCGTGGAATTGGATCAATGCCAGTGGATGAAAACACTTGTTTTTATATTCAGTCATTGATATCTTCAATGAAAGAGTTACTTTGTATTCAGTTTTTGCTGTAACAAATGTTAGTAATTTCTACAGTAAATAATTTGAGTAGCTTTACATGATGTTAATGTATTTTGCAATGCATTGTGAATAAAAAAAAATAACATTTATGGTAACTTTGAGCATTTGTTCACAGTATCACATTGTAATAATCGTGTTTTCACTTGGTCCTGACTGTAAATGACACATTATATTTACATACTGTTTGTGTTAGAAGGTGTGAAAGAGGACATAAAGACAGACACAGGAGAGCAAACCCCACATCCATTCATAAAAGTGGAAATAAGATATTATTAACCAAAAAAATTAAAATGTGACTCGAGTAGTAACTTCATACCATATAGCCTACTTAGACTGTGCAGATATCTATTTTAACTTAGTATAAAAAGCACCATTAAGAATAATGCTTCTTTATTTTTGTGTGACTGTATGATGTTATTTACCTATCTTTAACATATTTTATATAAGTTATGGGGTGTGGGACTCAGAATGCACCATAAAAAAAGGGCTTATGTACGCTAATGCTAGCTGTGCATTAGCCACATTCAGAAATGCAGTTCTGTTACCACTGTTAGCATAGCTAGTCAAACTGGAACAGCAATTTCCAATATAAAACAACAGTATGTTACTGTAATTTATATAAAGCAAGTAAAAGGTACCCAGTAATATATCGGAATTATTTTTTATAGCATTTAGCAAACAATTTCACAGCACTTTATTATTACCTTTTTTATTGGGTATTCACTGTAAATTCTTCAGAAAATGCGTTACAGTTTTTTGTTTCTTATATAACAACCCGCAATTTTAATCTAAGCTTCTACCAACATCTACATGATCAGTAAATTAAATACTGAACATACAGCTTTTTTTTTGTTTTTGTTTTTTTTTAACACACACAAAATACAGGGAATAGTACTATAATAAATACTGATAAATCATTTAAGAAAAGTGAAATTATTTAGGAAGTGTCACAGAAGTACCACTAGGTATTTATGTGTTAAACATAACTACATACAACACAAGCTCAACAACATGCCACTGAAGCAATACTTTACTAATACCAGGACTCTCAACAATAGCCTGTAGTATGTACTGCAGAGCTTCACAGCTTCAGTGAGCCAAGAGGCTTGGAGTCGGCAGAATCCCAAACATCATGACAACAAGCCATCAGTCATCTTCCCCCCAAGCTGCTGTGCACACTTGTGTGTTTCCGGAGTTCTTACTGTGGGAAATGAGCAGGGTTAAACATGAAACATGAGGAAATGTTCGTCATTGCACCACACTCAGTAATATTCCCCCTCATACTGCACTGTGTTCACTGCAGGGAAAGAGAAGGAGTGGTTTTTAATTTTTTTAAAAAAAATCTTAAACATCCCATGCTTGTTCACAATGCACATCAGTAGTCGACTGTGCACGCTAATCATGCTTAATAGCAAAACACTAATAGAAAAATGACTCTGTATTAATTTAGCACTAATCTTCTGTCTGAGTAGCAGGAAGGATTCACAGTATATAATATTACAGTCACAAAAAGAGGGGGGAAAAGGTCAGTATAACAAAGTTACAAGGTAAAAGTTAAGATAAATAAAGTGATAGATATCCATATTGAACTATCTGACAGCATCATATCTCCTGTTTTAGTTTTATGATGTTTACACTTAATGTAACTGCAGATCTTAGACATGTTTCAAACTAAAATGCTCCATCAAAATGAAAATAGTCTAAAGCATTTTCTTACAAAAATCAGCGTAATGTATCTTGATTCTATTTTGGAAGATTTGTAGTGAAATAGAAGCATATTTTCTATGGCTTTGAACAATATTTGGTGACACAGCGTGAGCTTATAATGACTGATACACCAGCTGGGCTGCTGCTGGTTGTTTGGACTAAAATACTAACAAACAGAAATTACACAAAGTTATTGTTATTGTGTGTGATGTATGTAGTTTAACGTGACTTAGCAAGGGAATAATGGGAAAGTAACGTAACTCCAAAAGCTAAAATACTTTTGTCTTTTATTTATTTAAAAAGAATAAGAAAAAGTGGTGCATTGTATCAATAAATCAACTCACCTCTATAGAATGGAAATCACAAGCGTGACATATACATAAAAAAAGATCATTAAAATATCAAATCAAAATAAGGCATACGTTTGGAAGTGAGAAATAAAGTGTGCAATGAAACAGAAAAGAAATGTGCTTGAAATGTTGGAATCAAAGCTACATCTTCATCCATCTTCATGTGAATCTGAAAAGGTCTGAAGTTGAAATATCGTCCTGCAAAGATGCATATCAATCCAATCCATTAAACACATAGACTTATAGGATGCAGTCGCAACCACCGTGTTTACCTAATGTCTCAAAGGGAAATTTATCTTCTAATGTGTCAAAATAATTCTGGAAGCTTTGATCCAATTCACCACAAATTAAAAAAAAAAAAAACAAACCTTTGATATTTGATAAAAAAAAAATATTTTCCTTGTTGTTAAATTACATTACATTATACATACATTACAGTATATTTACATTACTGAAACGATCCCATGTCTGTTTTATGTTACTGAGCAAAAACTGGTTATGATCATAGTGAAATATGAGTTTATTATATTTTATCACATTAATGTAAATCTCTTACTTCCTTTACACATTTTTGACAGTGTGCTAAGATGTTCACCTATTTATTTCCTCTGCTTTAAGTCTAGTGTCAGTTCTCTGCCATAACAATTTAGATGATTTAACACTGATATAAACAGTTTATTTATTCAATCATAACATTTTATGGTGTTCATGTGGAATATTCAGGAGTCTACTATTTCACAGACTTCCAACTGATTTATATTTGTGTTTTATTTGATGAGAAATTGAGAAATTATTTGATTTGAATCCTCCTCTAATTTTAGTTTGTTAGTAAAAGTGATCCTAAATAACATATGTTGACATTTATGGACATTTGAGATTAATAATTGTCTATTCTTCTCTCAGCAACTATAACCATGTTGATACAAATAATAACATCTACCATTCATCTTTTATTCTAGGGCCAATCGGTAAATTAGCTGTAAAACAGAGCTAATGCAGGTTAAATAACAGACATTTTGCTCAACATGTTACAGGAAGAGCAGTAAAATAAAACAGAAATCAGTATATATTTATGTTAAAACATTTAAATAAAAGCTTTTTTTTTTTATGGAAAACTGCCTCAAAGACGTTATGCATTGATTTTTTTTTCCTGTGTGATATAGTCATTGGGTGTTGATGATTCCTGATTGATCAATAATGGTCAACACATGGCATTTAGTAGATGACTGTTGTGAGTTCATTCATTTGGCTGCTTGTGTCTTTCTGAGGATCAAGTGAGTCGCTCACTGTGCGTAATGCCGCCTCACCACAGTTGAGACAGTTTCATCACCAACTTACCTTTTTATTGTCACCGATCATCCTTAACTGGAAAGCATTTAAAATGTCATTGATCTTGATAATGCTGTGCCGTAATATGACAGTAACAGTTGTATGAGATTCAGGAAGTCAAATTTCCGAGATTGATGAGTCGTAGCAGTTGAGTTATAATCCATCTACCTGAGTGATGCTCAGGCTCTGTTCCACATGAAGGAGCAGACAAATAAATAAAACCCATAAAGGTGACACAGGAAATTGATACTTAACAATCATCTTGAGCAACAAGCACCTGGAGAGACTGGTGGGCAGCAGTAAGTACTGTGGAGGGAGAAGGCTGAGAAGGTTAATAGGTCATAAAGAGAACAAAACCTCCTAAAGGCCGGGCATAAAAGTTTAGGATTTTGTTCAGCAGAGGACCAGAGTACTGCATGAAACAGCCTCTGATGGGTTGATTTTATTTCTATGATTTTTTTATAGAGCATATCATGCTGTTATCAAACATTTTAATGCTATAAACGGTGCAATTACAGTGTCTTTGTAGTCACATTATTGGCCATAAGCTTTACAGTGGGTTTTCCAGAGTAAATGCAAATGGAATCTTTATTTTTATAAATATATCAAATATTTATAGTTAAATAAATGTACAAATTCACAAGTCAGTCATGCAGCATTTATGCATTGTGTTCTCTGTTGGAACATGGAACATTTTACAACAACGGTGGATTAATTAACATTATGCAGAAATAAGCTGAAACAAACATCTCTTTTTATGATTCAATCCAATTATTACAATTGCTGTTACCATTATTATATCTTTGCAAGCAGTGTTATTTGCTTATTATTTGATGACTGGGGCTGTTTTGACACCCCTGCATATTAACTCTCCACAGAAAGAGTGTCTGAGATGATGTTTGTTACTGTGCAATGATGGAATGTAGTTTTGTTTCCCTTTAATGAATGACTTCTATTGTATTCAATGCCAACTAAAAGCTCTCCTACACACCTGGGGATGATTTCGTCATGGCTATGACAACAGCAGAGTATCTTCTCATGTTTTGATGAAGGCTTGTTTGCAGAAATATCATCCTGATGGGGGAAACAAATCTGATGCTACACATTATTATGCTGTAAGAATGCCTTTTATTTAATTTTCTCATTTTTATTCCATGAAATGAGATCTGTGTCCATAATATTGTGTAAATATAAGTCTGGATTTTGTTGTAAATATTAAACAGTAAATAAAGATGAAAGAATTCTGGATAATTTGGAAAAAAGTTGCACCATGAGTCTTAAAGACAGGCCAAGTTATAACCTACACAAGTACAAGCAGTGACTGTCCCATTTATTATGACCATTATCATGTATACTGATCCCCATATAATGGATGGATTTAGAACTTTACAAGATAAGACTCTGTCGGACATCAGAGCTTAGTATGGATTATGTTTGGTTAAAATGGGACAGAAAGCTAATAGTACATTTAAAGCCATGAGTCTTTGTTAAATACGCAGCAGTTTTGTTTTCACAGGAGCTTAAGAAAAAGTCTTTTATGCATAGAACATTTTTCAAGTCTAACCCCAAAAATCAGTTTCACAACAGCTGCAAATGGGACAGTGGACCATCAGTCACTGTAAAGGACATAACGCAAAATTCTGAAATTAATGATTGACCGTAACCAAAGCTGGTTTCATGGCAGCACGGCTTGTATAATTTATCACTTCAAAGATCCACTTAATGCATCGCTCGGGTCTGATCAAAAGCCCAGAATTGAATTAAAAAAACATGTACAGATTTTTGGCTTTACCTTCTAAAAACAAATGTCATCATAGTGGGGGAGGGAGCCGACTGACTAAGAAGGAAATAATGACTTTAGTTGCTTTAACAAGAAGCAACCCAGTGTGAGAACAACTGGCTAACTTAATGTTCCAAAGGAGGTCGACCCCCCCCCCCCCCCCCTTCTGCAGTGAGGCCCTTAGGGGGCTTTCCTTGACCCCTGGGGATCCCCCTTGACCTCATCCACAGAATTACTGCACTCCAGTGTAGATCCTCCTTGCTTTTAGTGTCGGGAAGGAGAATGTGTTGAGGAACCAGAGGTAAAGGTCCTATTGAGCCTCAGCACCATTAACACCATAAATCACAGCAGCATATGCAAGAATCTGAGGAATCCAACACTGTCTGCCTTCTTTTCCACAGCCCTCGCTCTTTCTGTGTCTTTGTAAAGCAAGCATATTTGTAGAGAAGAACTTTATCTTTCTTTTGCTCTTTTATTACTTTTCTCTTAAATTACCCGTCTGTCAACACATCTTTGATACAGATGCGGTGTATTTAATTTTCATTCTATATTTCCCAAGCCTCCCTCTCAACGGCATCTGAAACCTTAGAGCAAATGGTGTCAAATATTTACAGAATGACAGCTGATCCAGAGACTGATTAGGTCATGAATTAGGAGCAGGAAGTTGTTTAATGCAGGACCAGTAAGGGATCAGTTTCCTCGTTACTTTCACTATTTCATAGCTGTCAGTAGTCGTCAGTGACAGCTCATTTACAGTACAGCCACTGATATAAAACTGTCAGCATGTCCACAAATTGAGTTGAGTTTTGTTTAGAATATTGATACCAGAGCTTTGATTATCAAGCCTAAAAGAGAGTTTGCTCTTTCATCAAAGTCATAAAAGTTGCTGTCTATCTTTGAGTAACTGTTGAGACCCAGGAGAAGCCGTGACCCACTTCTGTCAAATAAACACATAATACCTCATGCCTAGAATTTAGCTCTGCGGTTGAGAATCCTTTTTTTTTTTTTTTTTTTTTTTAAAGCAGAAAGTGGCAAGAAGGAAATAATTGTTCTATGACGTTGTTTATTGTGAATAATTCATGTGTCAATGGCTCAGAGGATGCCAGTTAAAAACATAGTATCCTCATTGTTCTTTAAAATAATATGTTGTCATTAGTGATTGAACCTCATTGGTCTGTTGTGGCCTATGGGCTGCTGGAAGGGCTTCTAAGCTACACAACTAACATGCCCCCTGAGAGGGAGGCCAGCCCCAACTTGCAGCAGTACAATTTGGCTATTGAAAAGGCGAGGGGTTGGGAAGGAGGAGGCAGGAGATCTTGTCGTGGTGCACAGTGGGTTCAGAGCTTGTGGTTGGAGTGCTGGAAAGACTGCCTTGTCTCGGTGATTAATGGTGGGGAACTCGAAGGCAGGAACGAGGGAGAGGCTTATGTGGCAAGATTGTGCAACTTGAATGCACAATACAGTGTAGAGTTTTCAATGAATGTAAGGCACAGCTTAATTTGATTACAGAATCGTTCTCATTTTTCCCATTTGGGAGCTAATCCAGGAATCCTTAATCATGAAATATACTGCGGGAAAAATGTAATTTTAATCAGCGATGAATAGGGTAAACATTACACGAGAGCTACCGTTTTCCCAAATGCATTTATTAAGCATGTACAGTATATGACATCTCAATTAATCAAGAACAGTATCAAAGACTTTCCGTAATGGCTTTAACAAAAATATAACATCATTCAATATGAACATTATTCTGCCCATTTCACAGTTAAAACATTTTACATAAATGAACTACTATTTACAGTAATGAAAAAGAGGCCTAATGTGACACTTACAAACCACTTAGTTATAATTTGACAACAGAGGGAAATAGAAAAACACACTTAAAATTCCAACATGCATTAACATGCAACAATGCAAATGTAACAGACACATAATTGCAGCAAAGAAATGTTAAGATATTAATTGGACAAATGTGCCATGCATGCTGTCTATGTACAAAATGAGCAGCAAGTTAGAAGACCTGCAGTCACCATGCCTGAGAAAATGGGAGCACTTTAATTAACGCATGTTCATATAGTCTAATTAAAATGTTTCATGAATGTTGAAAAGGCATGTTCAGGGGGTTTCAACCCAGCTATGCTAATCAAAGATCCTGCAGTTTTTCATGAGTGGAAATAGATGTATCATTGAGGTTTTGATGAGTGCAGGAGGGTTATTACGACACTCTAGGGCCAGTTGGAAATACCAGCGTGATGATAACTATCTACGCCAGTACATGATGATGCAGGACCATTTGCAACAGATGGAAGTAGACAGTTCAGACTGGAAACGTCCACTGAGTTTACATGAATACAATGAGAGCTGCTGGCATCAGTGTGAGAAGACCAGAATGAGGAAGACATGGGAGCACAATCCATGAAGTGCATATATGAATGAGAGGAGGAAGTTCTCACAGCACATGCACCTGGAAGCTTCAGCTGGATGTCACATGACCTGGGCGAGGGATTCCACTGAGATAAGCTGGATACTTTCCCGTACTTTTGCTCCTTTTTGTGCCTCATCCTGCGGTTCTGAAACCAGATCTTTACCTGACGATCTGTGAGCTTCAGTCCCGCAGCCATCTCCAGCCTCCGAGGTCGACACAAATACGGGTTGAAGTGAAACTCCTTCTCCAACTCCAGCAGCTGGCTGTTGGTGAACGCCGTTCTCTCCCTCTTGACGCCATTTCTGGCTCGGCTTTGGCCCATGGGACCAGCCTCCGCATTGGCTGATACAGGAGGAAGGAGACATGAGGAAGAGAGGGAGTTGAAAACAATAGTTACCATGGGTTTGTTTGGACATACAATAAACTTTGAGTGGGAGTGCTGTCAATATGGGAACATTCCATAATAATCTTTTAGCATATTGTACTTGTAGAGGTTTGGGATGAAACTAGACTCCTGCATCTTCTTGGCTGTGTGTTCCAATATGTCAACATGAAGAAGTAATGGAGCAACTGATATTTTGACTTGACTTTTCCATAGCAGCAGAACACTGTGTTATGATATCTATCTATATACAGCCTGTAGTTAGGACAGAGAGGAGAGAGCTGTGGGAGGTGCAGCTCTATTCTATTCAATTTTTTTCTTGTGCCTATTGGGGTCTGAGGCTATTTACTGTCCTATCATTTACTTCCTTGCATTCCATGATTTGTTATTTTTTTTGTGATTTTTAGGTATTATTTTAGATATGTCTTTATTTAGGCACAAATGTACCTAAAATCTAAGCTTCAGATGTTATTAGTCCACTCTTGTTTCCTTCAATTTCTTGGTCATTTTAATCCCTGGTACAACTAAAGGTACATTTGTTTGGATAAATAAAATGATAACAAAAATAGCTAATTTCAGAGCTGAATTCTATCCATTTTCTTCTTTCAGTAATAACCAAAATCACTTCAATTCTTGCGTCAATATCTATAGCATTGCGCTGACAGAAACACGTTTTCTTTTCTGTCAGTTTTAGTCACATGATACACACAAGTATTTGATTGCATAACCATTGTTTTTGATGACTTTTGATGGTCTAATAAATTTTTTTTTCTGTGGTTGTATAATGGGCAGTAACAGGCTACAAGACATTTTTACTGCTTTAAATTATTTATTCTCCTGTAGATCAGTTTTAGAGTGCATTTAATACTACCCCACCAGAGACCACAAATATATAAGTATGATTTAATTGTGTGTCCTCTTGTGTATTTTGTTCCAGTAAGTAAGTTAGGATGCTATTGAACATGTCAATAATAAATTACCTTAAATAGTGGATGCTTCATTTCCTGTATAAACCATGTGTGCTTTAATATCACATTTGATTTCAGTTTTATCATCAAAACATTTCTGCATATTTAAAAAAAATAAATAAAAAAAAAATCAAACATATGTGTGACTTAAATGTAGCTTTACAGCACATTTTAACATTTACATTATTTATAGAATAAGACATTGTTAAGTATCTTTCTGTTAGAGCTCATAATTCATTTTCTGTAAGTTTTCATTTCATGTTTTTTTTTTTGTTATGAGGACAAATTAAATGGGGGACGTCTCCCATGTGACCCCCCCCCCCAACCACCACCACCACCTCCTTGAAAACAAGACCTCAGAATGTCACATGTCTAATAAGTCTATCACCATGTGTGTACCCTCCACGGGACAACTTCATGTTAGTCCTCAGCCAATCAACCTGAGACAAAGTAGGGCCCTCAGCTCTTCCTGTGTATTCAGTCATGCTCAGACAGTGTACAAGACTGGCTGTCGACTGTGTCATGTGTTCGGGGAAAGTTACCTCCCGAAGAAACAGTCTGGGGGAAACATCTGACGCCACTACGGCTGTCTGACAGGCCACATTAATCACAGCTACACACGGAAGCAGACCTGTCAAAACCCCATCTCAGTCACTTAAAAGGTACCTTGGGACCACCACTGAAAATAACCACCATTAGAGATTCCATTTGACATGTATATGAGCAATACCAGGGCCCTGTTGATAACAATACAGCATACAGGAGTTAATGGATATTAAAAAGGGCCTAACGTGACCTCAGAGAGAAAATAACAGCTTTACTCATCAGCTATAGACTCGTCACCAGGGGACTGGACATTATTTCACTCTCTCTTTCTCTTTTTTTTTTTTTTTTTTTTTACATGTTTAATGACTATTTATGTGAGAAGAAATCATCATTATAAATACTTCAAGTATGGATGATAATGATATTTCCTGATAATAGAGAATCGTCATAAGTGTCGTTTACAGTTAATACAGTAACTTGTCTTTTTTAAAACATCACTTGACCACGAGAACATTTGTTTTACTGTCCTGTACCTTTTCTAATCAATTATACATGTATTTAAAACTTCTCCTAGCAGATATACATCTTATTAATGCACTTTTCTTCCTAATAAATTATGCAGGCAGCCAAGGTGAGACTATAGTGAATCAATGAGTTAGAGAACAGCAAGTTTTTTAGTTACAGCGTGTATTCATTATCTACAGGAAACAACAAATAGTCAATGGCTTATTTTTGCAGCACATAAGTTAGCAGCTTTTCACACACTGGTGATATTTGCATCAGAAATCCACAAAAGTTCAACAACTAACAACAACTAAACTTGAACAAACAAAGTGACATACCAGGTTGTTCTGAGTCACTTGTCCGTGGGTGCATCCAGGGAAAAATTAATCCTGAGTGGCAGATGGTGAGTAGACTGCAGCTCCTGCTCTTGATGCCCATCTTGCCCTTGGCATGGCAGTGACCCAGAGGGTCCTGTGGGTTCTGGAAGTGCTCACGTGGGTTCAACCTGGAACTGACAGGAGCAGAGGAGGTCAGATTTTGCTGATTAAGTTCTGCTTCTTGGCCTCGTCCTCCTCCTCCTCCTCCTCCTCCTTCATTGTATCCAGAACTCAGCTTTGGCACTTGTCCAGAGCTCATAGCACAAGTGTTGCCATGCAGCTGCAATGGGAGGGCAGACAGTTGGGGGTCCATGGACCAAGCTCATCAAACTGTCTCAAATAAAACCAGGAGTCCCTCAACAGTAGTAAAGACCTGTGTCTGTCTAATATCCGATCACAATTAACCTGAATGTATAAAGGCATGCAGGGAAGAGAAGAGCACTTGGAGTAAGTATGTGGAACATTTGAATAATATTTACCAGAAGGGTGCCGTAGTCACGTGCAGCTCTCGTCCAATGACCGTGCGCTGGAGTTGCAAAGTAATCCACTGGCAACTTGGGGAGCCGGAGAAGCTTCTGCGATATTTCTTCAGACAACATTTCAATGAGAAACCAGCGTTTCCTTACCTAGGGAAAGAAAAAAAATCATAACGGAATATGAACAGGCGCCAACTATTGTCTTATTGCTGTGCTGTTTGTGAGAGTGAGAGGAACAGGGAGATTTGTTCATACGAGGAGAGGAGGGGGGGGGGGGGGGGGGGAATGGCAAAGGGGGGAGAGACATAGATGAGACATGTGCAGCCGAACGTCTCGTGTTGTTTTCTTACAATGTTTTTTTTTAAGTGTTTTAACAGGTTGTTTTTATTAGAGAGAGCCACATGCTTGCAGATGCACATCCTGAACTTTTTTCCTTGTAGGTTTTTTTTTTTAATGAAATGAACGAGAGGAGTTTGTCCTGCTGCAGATATGACACGGAAAAGTGACTCATATTGGATAATAACGGGAAATCGACCACAATTCGTTATTTTGCAGAGGCTATTCCAATTTTAAAATGTCAAATTTATTTTTTTTATTTTTTTTACCAGTCCATGATATACAATAAATAATACTTTTGTTTGATTCATATATTTCTGTGCTATTAGCTGATCTATATATTGACACTCTGGTGCAAAGCTGCTTCTCAATTCCAAAGAAATCAATACGATTATTCGTTTTTTGTTTTTTGTTTTTTTTAATTTTGCAACGAATTTAACTGTCTATTTTAAATCGGCGCGCTTTTCTTGAAATAACAGCATATGCTTGTAACTGTCGGAGTGGAAGTGCAGCTTTAATGGGATGCACTGGGAGTGGTCAAACAAAGGCATGACAGTCATTGCCACACAAAGACAAAGGAAGCAATCATTGGAGAATTTTTTTTTTCATAAGATCATTCATGCATTTGCATTAATCAGGCATCACTGTACAGTATCAAGTGTCCCTTTCTGTAGTTCTGTGAGGTAACAGTCAATCTGTATGGACATTTTTGATGGTAAACAGCCGGTTTGCTGCACTGCATGGCTCAATGGACAAAGAGGAGGTGAAGGTGTTCAGCTGTGTGTGTGTGTGTGTGTGTGTGTGTGTGTGTGTGTTTCTTTGCAGCTACAATGTACAACATGTAAAATACCAACATTGCAATATAGCTCTGAAGGTGAAATGCATTTAAATAAAATATAAATTCTGCAACTTCATTACAACAACAACAACAACAAAAAAAACCCATTATATATAATTTGTGAGAAATTATTTGGGGTAAAATCTACATCAAGTGTGGCCTAACTGGGTTACACTTGAAAAAGTACCTCATAAAAAGTGGCTCCTTAATTTCAACAATGTCCAAATGTATGCAAAGTGGATTAATAAGTAGAATAATGAAGCTATCAGGAAATTTTAAATAGTGCACCCTCTAAAACGAGAGGCTTCCGCAGGCTAATGTTAGCATATTCTGTGCCATTATCAATCTTAGTTCTTTAGATATAAGTTCCTTCTGGTGTTTCACTACAACAAAGCTGTCGAGAAAACCCTCTTTAGATGTCTCTCAGCGGTGATGGATTATGCACTCAGGGTTGCATAGCTTGGAAACAGAGGAGCCTTCCCCCTTTTCCGTTTCACCCCTGCTGCCACCATCACTGAGGTTTTTACCTGCACCTCCAGGGTTGACTCACGTCCTTGAATTTTTTTTTTTTCCCCTTCCTTCCCTCAACATAAAATATATTTGTTTTGAACAGATGCATTGAAAGAAACTAAGTTAGACCACTGACTTTGTCTGCTCTGGTCATAAAAACATGATCAACAATTACATGATTTTATTCTGTTGTTATTTAGAATAGGGATTCAGACAGAGGTTTAACTTTAGCTATCAAATATAGGATAAAATAATAAGAAGATTTATTATTGGGAGGTTATTGATTTACTTCTTGTGGTGTGTCCATTAAAATGACTAATTATCAGCACCTCCTCAGAAATGTCAATATAAGTGAACAGGCAACGGAGTAACCGATAAACAGCAATATGGTGACATCAGCTGTGTCTTTTAGATGTAAAATTATCATTATTATTATTATTATTATTATTATTATTATTATTATTATTATTATTATTATTATTATTATTATTATTATTATTATTATTATTATTATTATTATTATTATGGCTGGTGTTGTTGGTGTTATTGACTGAAATGGGGGAAAGTAATTAAATTCGTCTTGTTTTCCTTACCTCACACCCTTGAACACACTCTCTGAATTGGAGATAGAATCTATGATATACTAGCTCAGCAAGACCATAATTTAGCTCCTCCGCGCCTCCACCACAATTCTCCGTGAACTCTGTTTGAACTGCCTCAGTGGCAATAAATCATTTTTCTCTCTCACACAAAAGCGCGCCGGTCGCTCTGGGTGTCAACCCTTTTACAATTCCTCCTTACCTTCTGCGCTCTCTCGGCTGCTGACACAAACAACCAAAGAAATCGTCGATAAACTTTTATTTTTCATACCAATAACTTACAGGGAAATGGCATTGGGAGATAGTGTGTGTGTGTGTGTGGGGGGGGGGGGGGGTATCTGCAGCTGCGCACAAGAGGGAGTATAAGAACAGAACAGCAACATATAGTCCGTGCGTAAATACGCATGTTTCCAATTGGTTTTATTTATATATTTATATATTCTTTACCTTTAAACCCGTATTGGTTTACTGAGCTCAATGAATGCATGGATCAGTTAATGTATTTCCAGGGGACAGAACTGGGCAGATAAGAGGAGACTGAGAGAGAGAGAGAGAGCTGGGGAGAAGACGTTAATGGGCAGAGGATGCTGTCGGTTAAAACGGTGCATACAAATGGCGCTGTCTTGGCAGAGCAAGGAGAAGATTTATGGGCCCGGTGCCCTATATTGCTGTAAACAATGCAGAGTGAAATGAAAGGACTAGAGTTTGCAGACTGCACTTCATAAGTGAGGAAAAGACACACATTGTCAGTTTCCCAAACAAGTCTTGACTTTTGCATAAGCACGTGTATTAACATAGAGGATTAATTTAGGCCCGTGGGTTCACAGCAGCTCACTGTAAACCTTGGTGTGTCTGTGGAAAAAATAAATCTAGCAGATCTAAGCAAAAAAAAAAAAAAAAGAAAAAAGAAAAAAGAAGAGCATGCAGAAGGGTAACAATTGTGACTATTTTATAAACTTTAAAATAAACGTTTGCAGCATATGTGCACACACTAATGACAAAAAATAAATAAAATGTACAAAATAAAATATGCTGCACTATGTTAGTTTTATGTAAAATATGCACACTATGTTGGAGTTGAATAATTTTGCTCTGTGAAATATCACAGTTGTACACACAATGATAAATGTTTTTTTGTATATTTTCTTTTATTTCACGTGTTCAAAATCAGGAATTATTTGCAGTTTTTCAGAGAATTTAATATATGTTCAAATATTATAATTATTGCTAAATTATTCTTGGCTGGTTGAATATGACTTAAGGTTTCTGCATGATTAACCCTCTTAGTGGTTACATATATTCTACAGCCTGTGCATATTCAGGTTTTTTTTGTTACCAACATGCACTATACCATACACTGACATTCATACAATTACTGTAACTGTGCTGTTTTTAATAAACATGATCTGCAATATAACATGTTTAAGTGTAAATCAATTAATATTTGTTTGGGGGGTTTTTTTCAGACTTTAATTAACAGTTCTCTGAAACTAAAAGTTTTCTCTGCATATTATCTCCATGAAGTGAGTAATAACTAGTATTATAATATGTTAAACGTGAGAAAACATCAGAGTAACAGAATTAAAAAGGTTTTTATTTCATATTGTTCATATTGTTCACTATAAGAAGTAAACTCATGGTGTCCAGCTGAGTGGACAGTTAATTAATTAATTAATAATAATAATAATAATAATAATAATAATAATAATAATAATAATAATAATAATAATAATAATAATAATAATAATAATAATAATAATAATAATAATAATAATAATAATAATAATAATAATTACATTGCTTTTTTGTCATGTCTGAAGAGGAATAAAAACACTCTAAACTCAACTAAGATGCTTATAATTCATGCATAAAAATATTGATTTCTATGTTTACAATTTTTTCAGAAGTAAACCACTGTGTTATTTGTATATTTTTTTTTTAGAAATTGTGCCCTTATCACTGAAAAACCCTGTTTTTTAGTTACTTTTTAAACCTCTAAAGCACGTCTAACTACATAGTTTCAGGTGTGAATATGAACAGGTGCATGTAGTTTCTGTAATTTATGGGAGTATATTCAATCTCTGACAAAGCCAAAGTGAACTCAATCATCTGTCGTTTCTTCTACAGCTGCCTTGTAAACATGACTCCAAATTGTGCAGAGATGCGTTCAGTGTATTGTTCAGACGCTGCAGGATAATTTAGTAAGAAAAGCAACTGGTGGGTCACACAAAATACACTGGAGGAGAATTTGTGGATTACAAATCAAATAAAAAAAAAAAATCCATTTTCACTTTAACCTATACATAATTGTGAATCTATAGTCTCCAGATCCCACACATTCAGATCACTTTTGCTAATGAAAAGTGAATAACATAATCATAATTCAATCCAGTGACTGTCTGGGTCCCCTGATGACACCTTGAACGAAGGAAAATGACTGTAATTTCTAAGGTTCTCAACGATGCAGCAAATAGGCTAATGAAATATTTCTCAGCGAGGCGTTATGATGACATAAAGTATTAGGGGTAAGTTTATCCAGGCCATCATTTCCTCTCTGATGTGATGTTGAAAGTCTACAGTGGGATATCAGAGCGTTGATCCAAGCTGCCTTGTCGTCCCCTGGTTGAAATGAAATGTTGGCCTACATTGACAATAAATCATTTCCAACATGTCTGATGGAGTTTTAAAATCTAATTTTATGTAAATTCATTTAAGTTTCTTTCTCACATAAAAAAAAAAGAAGAAAAGAAAAAAGACATGGTACATCTGCTCCCTTGAGTGAACGGATGGGGAGAAAGATTTACGGATTTATGACACACCCACTTGCTGGTCAATGCACGAGAGTCTCTGTGTCCCTGGAAAATAGCAGCGTGACCCCTGTTTCAACTCTCAGCCTTTATGCAGCTGCCATGGCTGCAGCTTTAAACACACTACACCATAACAATACTGTGGCCCCGGACCTTTCATCACAAACTAAAGTGGTTGAAAAAGACACTCACCTGAGATGAGTGTGGAAATATTTACACTTAAACATGTGATAATAAACTATTACTGCAGCATCACAACCAGCTGTTTGTTGTTGTTGTTGTTGTTGTGCTTTGCCCAAACACTCCCCATGCCTGTTTGTGTAAAAAAAAAAAATAATAAATTATATCATCCAAGTGAGTCCTCATCTGAGGTGTTCATAAATCACCCAGAGCCTACAGCAGTGCAATGTGAGCTGAAAATCATGTGTGATTCAACAGTTCTCCAGTCAGAAAAGAAACCAGTTAGGCTGAGTAAGTGCAGAGGAATTTAAACACTGAACTTCAGACGTATAAAATAGACCCTATTCCTGCAAGGTATAGTGATAAATACCTGCTGCTTCCTAAAGTTATTGTAAAGATCTGATAGTTGGAAGTAAAGAGCTGCTTAAAACTAATTAGACAAGAGGTCGGGGGGTGGGGGTGGGGGTGGGGGGGGCAAGCAAAAAAAAAAAAAAAAAAAAAAAAAAAAAAAAGAGAGACAGCTTTAAAACATTATGTCAGGGAGGGGAAAGTCAAAAAGATTAAGTTGTAAGCTGCGGAAATTATGCTGACCTCCTGACAGGTAAGGCTCATAAACTTTATTTACCCATGAGTAGAGAAAGGTAAACGTGTAAAATGATATGTACTTTAAAGATAAAAGTAAATACTAAGTGCAGAACAAATCTGTGCGTATTATCCTAAAGTTCAATAATAAAACATAAAGAGACGCGTGTGATTTATGACTGACAGCAGTGACATAGGCCTTGTTTAACTAACTCTAAATCACATCTTGTTTATTCATGTAATAAATCTGGAAAAATCCAGCGTCAAAAAAAAAAAAAAAAAAAAAAAGAAAAGTGTGAGATAAAAAAAAAAAAAAAAAAAAAACTCCGCAAATGATTCCTCCTGTCGTCTGCGCAATTATTCAGCTGGAGGAGATCCAAGTACAGGGACGGGCCGTCATTGTGCGGCTGTAATGTGAGATGCACCTGTACACCACCACACACAGGGAGAGGCTGACTTATCACACACGGATGACAGACACTCACATTAGTTGTTTGGCTTTCAGCGTCAACTGTTTATCTAAGAGGGCATGCTGCCGAATGTCAACGCTGAATATTTTTGGTCCTGCACACACAAGTATGATCAGACTGTCTGGCATGGTTGTACAAAATGATAAATTACAATAAATAGAAGAAGATTTATCTGCAGGAACACTGAGGAAAATTAAAAGAAAATGAGGAATTAAAAGAAATAACATAATATAGACTAACCAAAAAAAAAAACAGGAGTTATCAAGTATTTAAGTATTTTTATTTTGGTTTTAATATTTTTATTTTTTTTTTAAAAAAAGAGGATGTTGAAACTTTGAAATGCATGTCTTATTATAGGAAGTTGTAAAGCAGTGACTTAAGGCAATTTATTGACAGTAACTTGTAAATATTGACCTGAGGCCAGCAGTTCAGTATCAGTACAAGTATTTTACTTATACTTTACTTCTACCTGGTTTGTTTTTGGATGCTTTAGAAAATAATTGTAATATGTTTTTCCTCTGCTTTCTATACATGCACTTTATTTTTTGATGCTGAAACTATGAAATTTCCCCAAAAAAGGACAAATAAAGTATTCTATTCTATTCTATTCTATTCTGTTCTATTCTATTCTATTCTATTCTATTCTATTCTATTCTAGACCCATGGGATGTTTGACATTTTAGATGTTAAATGCTATCTTGTATTTTTTTTTTTAAGGAAACGTTCAGTTGTGATGAGCAAGCATTTAGTGATAGTATCTAATTTACATAACATTATAGAGTTAAAGAAACAAAAACATATCCAGAAATATTCTGCAAGATTTAAAACAAATAGTACTATTTCATCTTTTTTTTTTTTTTTTTTTTTTTTTGCTTAAGAAAAACACCATAATATTGCAGCCATATATGCACGTGTGTTATCACTGCTTTGACCTGATGTAAAACAACCATAAAACTCTGCCCCTTCACTTCACATCAAATGGTAGAATGTTCCAGAAGGCTTCTTGTTTGGAAGTCCTACAGATCTACTGAAACTGTCTTAGAGTTCAGGACCGTACTGGGTCAACCCGGACTAACAAAAGGAGCAACACATTCAGTAGTGATAACCCCACTGCAGGGTTCCCTATAGGCACAGCACAGGAAAATCCACAAAGAAAGAGTCGGCCATGGGGGGACCAGTGTGGACACGCACAGAAGGTACACGTATAGAGAGACAGTCAGGTCACAGGGTGGGAGAGGTCGAGCATCCAGACTGAAATGAACCTAATGGGACAGAAAATGTGTCCTCGAGGTGAACTCGGCCTTCTCCCACTTCGCCTCCAAACTTCAATAAAGTACCTTTTCAGCCTCGCGACATGGAGGCGACAGGCCCTCGAATGGGATTGGAGGGATGCTGCGACTGTGGCGAGAACATTAATTTCTCTAATCTGTCCAGCAACATAAAGGCTCCTGGATTCATTTTTCAGCGCTGCCTCAACACTATTCTAGCGCCTGTCCAAAGCAAAAAAAAAAAAAAAAAAAAAAAACCTAAATGTTAATGTTGGTCAAATTAAAACGGTCCGATTCAAAGTCCCACATTTGGACACGCTGGAGGAAGAGGAGGAGGAGGAAGAAGAAGAAGAAGAGGAGATGGTGTTGCTACAAAATATTTGGTTCGACCCCAAAAAAAAAAAAAAAAAAAAAAAACTGTCTCATGTCAGAGTTGTTTTGCAGAACATAATACAATGCTCTGTAGTAAAAGATTAATGATGGAGAATACCTCTTCCTTTTGTGCTTCTCTGCCCCCCACTACGCAAGGCATTTTATAAGGCCTATTCATGTCACTATTTCAATAATCTATCAAATTCTTGCGCGTCTTTGGGTTTAAGTCATGTTTAAATCTAGGATCTTTCTGCAAAGATTCTGTCCAAAAGCTGGGGGTAAAAAAAAGAAAAAAGAATTGTGGCAAAGAAATCTCCTTTAAAAAAAAAAAAGAAAAAAAAAGAATAAAGAGGATTCATGCAGTTTGAATAATGTTTAGTCTAAATACTGGGCTCGTCCTGCAGGGCTACAGTCCTACTGATGCTGCTCAGGATCTTCTTTAGTAGATGAAAAGCAGACGATGACGTTGCAGTGAGAGACTCTTAGCGCCGTTTTTTGAAATTGTAGTTGTTGTTTTTTTTTTTTGTTTTTTTTTTTGGGGGGGGGGTGTTCTCACGAGCTGCTGCTGAACACTGGAGGCAAACTATACCCACGAGGGAGACAGCAGGTGAACGTGACAAAGTGTTTTACACAAGCACAAGTCAAATAGTAAACATACAATACAACATCAACATGCATCAGTGCACCTTCAGGCCAAGACACTGACAACAAAAGGCCAGTCCACATCACCCACAGTGAAAATGACACACCAGCTTCAATCTATCTGCAATTCACGACTTTATTTGATTTAGATTTTTTTTTATTGTTATTATTATTATTATTATTATTTCTTTACATTTGAAAATTCAGTCGCGGCGCAGTTGTTTCCTATAGAAAAAGCAGCAACTACTTACAAAATCAATAAGAATGTTTTCACAACAATGTATAATCTCTAACACATTGCAAATATCCTCTAAAATAATCGCATGCAGCTTCGTGTTCAAGTCACAGTGAAGGGCAGCAGTGAGCTTCCTTCGTGGCACTGGCTCAGGCAGTGCAGTGTGGACTGGAGTGGACTGGAGTGGAGTGGACTGGAGTGGAGTGGAGGGCCTCAGTGGCGTGTCTCTATCGGTAGTAATTGAATGCCCTTCAGACTGATGAGGTTGCACATAATGTACAGCGCAAACTATTTCATTTTCAGATATTAGAAATAACTTCAGTCCATTAGTAGTTAACGCACACACTCTCATACACACATATACATAAACACACTCACACACACACACACACACACACACACATTGAGGACTAATCTGCATTATCTGGGCAGATTTCTGTACACATTGCTAATTTAACGCAGGAATAAAAGCTGCAAGGTTGATAAAACACAGTTTGAAGACACAGTGATTCTTATTTCCTCCATGAAATGTTCAAATCTTCATAAATCTGTACAGTGTTCAGGTAAATCCTTCCAGAAAATAAAAGCCCAAAACAATAGCAGACCTCATCTTGCCTAGAATAAAGTTCGAACAAACGTATTTAAAACTAGTAGACACTCACTGTTTTATTGACCAATATGATTAGCACAAATACACTAAACTCCGTTTATTGCATTTCACAATAATCTGCTTTTTAACGGTCTAAACACAACATCAACACCACAAAACTAAATAGAAACCAAAAGCCTGTTTCTGAAATACACGAGGTAATTCACACATTATTATCCTAAACATACAAGTTCAAGATCAATGGTGTGTTCCAGCTTTTTTTTTTATACCAAAAATAACTATTATTATATTGATTTCCTTCCAGTGTTGTTTGAAATAAATAGATTGTGCATTTCACCTTGGGCAGCAGGGCAAAAGAATGGCCCACAATAACATTTTTTGATAAAATGTATATTTTTTTCTACTTTTTTTTTTTCCTTCATTCAAAACATTTTTTTCTTAATAAAAAACATCCTTTTAATTGAGCTTCAAATAAATTAAACCCTGTGTCACGTAAAAATAATTCATCGGTATTCGCAGTAATCCATGCTATATAACATGCATTTTATATAACTTTGGACTTAAAGGAAACCGCACAAGATAGCTACGAAAACAAAATATATAATTGTTCTATAAATAACCAGTTCTTTTTTTTTTTTTTTTTCTAACCCCAGATCTCGGTTCATGGTTTATAACCTGGTAATATCCTCTCCATGCTGTGCTCCGGTGAGTTCATCGGGGGCCCCAGTGTTAGTGGCCGAAGCAGCGGCTACAGCACCGGCTGCAGAGCCTGTGTTGGACCCGGACGACGATGACGATGATCTCACTTTGGTGTTGGGGAGCCTGTGATCCTTTTTCCATTTCATTCTGCGGTTTTGAAACCAGATTTTAATCTGTCGCTCGGAGAGAACCAGGGTGTGGGCGATCTCGATGCGCCTCCGCCGTGTTAAATATCGATTATAGTGGAATTCCTTCTCCAATTCTAAGACTTGCTGCCGGGTGTATGCTGTCCTAGACCGCTTGGGCTCCGTCCCATTGTAACCCGAGTTCACTGGAAAGAAGGAGAAGTGGGAGAGAAAGGGAGACAGAGAAGGGAGGAAAGGAGGGGTAAACAAGAATGGCCTCAACTGAGATATGTGCAAGAAAGATTTATTGGATATGAATGTTTAGCTGTTTGAGAAATTTCAATGGGAAGTTAAGAAGTTCTCAGCCGTAATGAGAGGACACTCACATCCAACTATCAACTAAATTATTAATGCAAGATTACAAAGCTCTATTTTTTTTTTCTTATTATTATTCATTTCTCCCCCTCTCTCTCTCTCTCTCTCTCTCTCTCTCTCCCTCTCTCTCTCTCTATCGCGCAATACATAACAGCAGAAGCCACATGGTGATACGGCTGCCCTGAGTATACCTCGGCTATAAAATTTATGGTGGGTGTAATTACCAATGCCGAGTCGTAAATCCGCCTCAATTGTGCCATTTCAAAGGCTTCCCTACTATCGGAGCAGGGGCTGGCAACGAGATGGGAGTCAGAGGCACACAGATAAAGGGAGGGAAAAGGGAGAGAGGAGCATTGGAGGGGTGCAGGGAACATGAACACACAAGTTGCCTACCAGTGCTGACGTGAATTTTCTTCATCCATGGGTACACCACGGGCTGCTTGGAGGAGGCTGTGCTGTTTGGATGCTCCGGGGTAGCTTGGTTGCAGGCGGACGTTGCGGCCGGTGGGGTGGCAGGGGACATGGACAACTGTGGGGTTTCACATGAAGCAGGTTGCCCTTTTCCTGTCAGCAGGTGCGCAGAATGGGGTATTCCATGTCCCCTTGGCGTGTCAGGTTCAGGGATGCTTGCACAGTTATACTGGCGCTCTTGGTAGCTCGCCCGCGGAGGATATAACTCCTGATGGTGATGCTGGTAGCCAGAGTCCCTTGCGCGGCTGTAATATTCTGGACTATGCTCAGGGATGTAGTTATTTTGCGAATATTCCTCGCATGGAGGAAATTTCGGATCAATGTAGTTAGACTCCATCAAATACGAGCTCATGATCATTAATTTCTGGAGTGGAAAATAATTTTTCTAGCTTTGTCGTTTTTCTGCTCCATAAAGCCCTCCTACTTGCGAGCAGCCCTGTAAAGTTACTTTTACCACGTGACCCAGTGGCCCAATAGCAGAGTAAGAGGTAGTTCCCGGATAAGGAACCAGAGGTATTTAGCATACCTACAGTCGCCATTGTGGGCACAAATCTCCCTCTCTCTCTCTTTCTCTCTCTCCTTTCTCTCTCTCTTTTCTCTCTCTCTCTCTCTCTCTCTCTCTCTCTCTCTCTCTCTCTCTCTCTCTGGTTGTGTTACCAAAGCAATTGATCTTGGGGACAAAACTAGTAGCTAGTTGCTGACCAAGGAAAAAACAAAACAGGCAAAATCCTATGGACTCAATTATTCAAAGGGACAATAGGTGATTCGCCAAGGATAAGATGCAACAATAGCAAACCAATCATTTTTTTTAAGCGTGCACGCCTTATATAAAGGTTATAATTAATTAATGCACAGTCTTTACCAACAGCATTTCAAATGTGTAACAGATTGTGCTCCATTAACACAATATAGGATCAGAGCTGCATCAGTTGTGATTAAAATCATCACAGTGGGTTTATTTTGAGGCTTCATGTCAAAGCACACTGGATCTGTAAGATGTTCTGCACAAACTTGTAACTGTGGTTGTAAATCAGCTTTATAGTTGAAGTGATGGTATGGAACAGACAGGAAGAGCTCCATTAAAATAACACTCTGTTTGTTTAGTTGAAGTTGGGGCTTTTTTTTTTTTTTTTTTTTTTTTTTAATGGTCTTTACCTTTTATTGACAGTTGGTAAAGAAAACCAAATGCATGGGACTGATTCAAATGAGGATTCAGCAGTAAAGCTCAGAGGTTAATACCTTTAGAAGCTGCTTTGCATGGAAAGCAAAGCGGCTTAAATAGAAACAAACTCACTGGAAGACAACTTGTCTAAATTTGGTTTTACTGCAATTGTTTTTTGGTTCTTATTTTTGGTTTTTATTGCCATGATAATCTGGTCTGGCTTTGATTTCATTGCAGCTTTACTGCTCTTATTTATGTATTTTCCTCTTTTTCTATCATAATTCTTATGATGCACATGTTTTTATTCCTCTGCATTCCTTCCCATGTAAAGCTCTTTGTAGTTATGCTTTGAAGGAGTGTTACATAAATAACGTCTTACAATATCTGATAACAAAAGTGACTTGTGCTGTTTAATATAGAACATGAACTAAGAAGAGATATTTAGTGCAAAAACAGTGAAAAGGCCAGGATGTAACACATGCCTGCACATGAGCTGCTGATATAGACAAACATGACAACTGTGTAGAGTAATGTATTATATCAAAGACCAGTCTGCAAAGGATCTGCACCATTATGAGGCCAGGGAGCAAGAGATCAGTGGAAAAGCAGCAGCAGAGTGTGATAAGACAGTGGACAGGACTTGTGTCAGTGGAGATTTATGGTAAATTTAGTTGTCCTGGTCAAGCATATTGACTTTAGATAATAATAAAGTTTAACAGACTGACTATGCTGCTAAATTAAAGAAGAAGCATCCAAAACAATAAACTTTAACAGACTGTCTATGCTGATAAATTACAGAAGAAACATTCCAAATAATAAACTTTAACAGACTGTCTATGCTGTTAAATTGTAAAAGAAACATCCAAAATAATAAACTTTAATAGACTGTCTATGCTGCTAAATTAAAAGACACATCCCAAATAATAAATACCAAGCATGTTAAAGTCCAGAGTGGCTTCTTTTTATTTATTTTTTCTATTTACCTATCTTCTACTCTTCTTCTTTGGTATCTATTATAAATAAAAGAAAACGGGGAAGAAAAAAAAAAAAAAAGAAAAACCCTTGCCTTGTATTTTTAAAGGTTAGTGCATGTTGTGGCCTTTATTATGGCTTCAACATAAATCTGTTTGTGTACATTTTCTCTGTGAACAGCAGATGAAGAAGAAGCAATATCACAATGCTCTTCCAATATATTTTTTTTTATATACAAACAAAAATGAGATGCAGAGAGTAAGTCTTTACACTGATTAAAAGACTAAAATATTACTGAATATACAGATTCTAATCTTGTCTAAACTATTCATACTGTATTCTGCATGCATGTGCTACACTTTGCATGGTGTTTTCTATATGTATTACCAAGAAGTATGATAAGAATACAATAAAGGGGTGACAGTGTAGCTGCTATGTGGAATGTCACATGTTAGGCACTGACCATCAGCCACGTTCCTGTAAGTTTACTTATGAATGGTAAAGTGATACTGCCAGGCTACTTAAACTTGTCATGAGTTGTAAACTGTCCACCCTTATCTGTATTCAGAGGTTCACTCCTTTTTATTTTATTTTTTATTTTCTCTGACTGGTTCCAGCAGAGGTTCTTCTTTACTGATATGCATCCAGATGTGTAGCAGCAACAGCCAAAAATTCGAGGTAGAAAATAATAATTATCATAATAATAATGTAAATAATAACTGTCTTCTGAACATTCTCACGTGGAGAAACTGTCATCTTAGATCAACCTGGTACTAAATTACAAACTAAAACACAGATCAGTTTCTAAAGTAATAATTTCATACAGAAAAAAACAAAAAACAAAAACAAATGGCCCAAAATCCACATGAAACAGCATATTTCCAGCTGTCCTGTTTGTACAGAATGCGCACGACATTTCTATTACCCTTAGCGAGGATGTTAGAGGCGTTTTATAGAGCAATAAAAGCCGTAAATCAGTCACTTTAAAACGACCCCTTGTTCCTAACGTGTTTTACAGGGTCTGACACTGGAGTAGCCGCACACAGCACACATGGCTTTGCTCTCTGTGGCCTGTACCTCTACCCAATCTATGGCTGTCTCACCATGAATACACTTTGTGACAATGTTATTGCATGGACTAGTGGCTGCGTGAGAGCTATATGTGTATATCACTGATGGACGGGTGTGAAATAGCAGGGGGGGGGGGGGGATAAATAAAAAAATAAAACGTTGTAGCCAAAAGGGAAGTGAAGAACAGCAGAAGCAGGAGAGTCCATTGGTTGTCGTGGTATTTCAGTTGCCCATGTATTCCTGTAGAGACGTATTTGCGACTGTTTGTACTTCACACAAATTCGGTTCTACAGGGTACATATAGACAACTAACGTGGTTATAGAACGTGACAAAAAAAAAAAAAAAAAACAACGCAGGTGATCTCTCTGGAAACATGTTGAAATTTGACTGGCATGCTTTTGCAAGGAAGGGTAATAAAAACGTTAAAGCTGCAAAAAAAAAAAAAAAAAAGAGTAGAAACAAAGCGCGTGCCAACGCAGATGCTGCCTTTGAGGACTCATGAGACCTCCAAGACAAATGATTTCAGCTCTTCCCTTAGCAATCAGAGGATAGAAAATGCTACTTTAAAGCCACTTCACCACCCAAAAAAAAAAAAAAAAAAAATATTCTGCTCGTACAAATCCTTTTGCACCCATGCACGCACAAAGGAGAAGGAGGCTCTCCTTCTCAATATGCAACCTCTGCCTTTGAGGTAGCTCCTATATGAATATTCAGTCACAAACACGGCGCATACAAAGGGACGGCGTGACAGCGTAGATGAAAAATAAGTTTCTATTGTTCCCCACCATTTCTTCTGCTTGCTATTACCATACTGACCGCTCAGTAACCTTTCTTCCTGCCACTCTGGAAGCTAATGAGAAAAGCCTCGGATGAAAAATGCAATATCAGACATGTGACCTGTTTTTCGAGGGGGGGGGGGGGTTATTAAAAACAGCAAACATGCTCAAATTGTGAATCAATGGAATTGATTACAGTGGCAATGCACACAGGTCTTCAAACTGTCAAAAAACATCTCACTCTACATATTTCTCCGCGTGTATCAATTTCATAGATTTTTTTTTTTTAAAGCAAACAATGCCAACAACTGAGAACTAACGAGGAAACAGTAGCAGCAATGTGGATTCCTTTTCTTTTTTGGCTTTGTCATATTCTCTTCCTAAATATATGTTGTTTGTTGTGCACCCAACCAGTCTGTCAGAGCTGCGCGCACACCCCATACTCCCTCTCGCCCCGCGTGCGCTCTGGCGGACGCATTTTAATATTAGTTAGACAGCCTGACCCGAGTTTCACCCCTCGCGTTTGACTGGTTCCAATAGTTCACTGCCAAGGATTATTGATGGAGAGACAGCAATGAATTCTTTCTCCCCATAAATGGCTTTCAGATCGTGCACCTAGTTCAATAACTAGTTATAATGTAGAAGTACAAAAAAAAAAAATGAGGCCCTCAGGCGCACTAATTTGATGTTTCATTTGTTCATTTGAGAAATAGTTAAGCTTTTCCTTTCCGCTGCAAAAAATAATAGTCATACAAACGTGCGCACAAATGTACATATGTAAACAAAATCCGTGCGTAAAAGTATGTTCTGTTATGTTCATGCATGGCTGTTTTTAATTTGGTGGCACCAGAAGCAATAGTAGCACCTGACCTGGATGCAGACAGTACAACAATACCCCGTTCCCTGATGCAAAGGGTTATATAAAGCGCTTTTAATCAAACCCTTAACCTAATAGCCTTTACACGTTTACTCTCCCCAGGTGTAATAACGGTAAACTGCACAGTCCAGTTACAATAATAAAAAAAAAAAAAAGTTTTAATGAAGTGCAGGCAGGCTGGAGACCAGTTGGATATGAGTAGCCTGTATAAACTACAGCCAGAGGAGCAAAAGAGGCTTCAGATACTAGATGCCCCACAGAAACCATTGGTTGGTTTGCAGTTCATTACAGTAATGCTGCGGTTCATTAGAGCCAGTAGTTATAGTGTTAAATTTAGTTCACCAGTGTAGAAACACTGCAACTTTTCTGACTTTTGACAAAGCTATAGACTATGCAGGTTGAAGGAAAGTCCAACAAATGCGTTGCTTTTTAATTTAAGTATCAATGCGAGGATGAGGGGGGGGGGGTCTAAGTTTTAATATTTGGGGGAAAATGTTTTTTTTTTTTTTCTTCATTTGGAACAGACAATAAAGTTAATTTTTAAAACACATTTCCAGTGTTAAAATATGTGCAAAACAGTATCCCTGGCCAAATTCCGTTAAAGGTTGAGGCATAAATATTGTGGATGTCAGCGCAGCCAGCTGTTTGCCTAAAGCCAAATAAAGAAGCTCCACAAAGTGTCAGATCTCTTGACTAAAGCCAGGTGTAAAAGCGAGGGCGAGAGGGGTAACACTTACTGATAAATCCACGGTCCCACTCATTTTGACCCGATGAACCGTCTGGAAAAAAAAAGCAAAGAAAACGAAAATTAGAAGAAAAAAAAATGGCTGATAGAAAACTATTCATCTTTTAACATACAAAATGAAATTGGTTTGAGTAAATTTAAGAAATTACAACGCCTGGAAATTATGAAAAAAAAATATGCAAGTGTTTCTATATTTTTTCCTTTGAGGTAAATATAAATTTAGTGCAAAATTAACTCAGTAAATACTTATAAAACGTCTGCAATGTGACGCATCACGATTAACCGTGGGCGCAATGTGCATATTTCGTTTTGTTTAATTTAACAGAGCTACAGTGCAAAAAAAAACCCTAATAAATGAAATTAAATGATTTAAGAACAATCACTATAAATTATATCAAAGCTTCAGAAATCCATGGGCCTATATATTTCATTGTGAACCCCGTTCTAATGGATTTTACACAGTTAATTTTGCAGTTTTCAGATGCAGAAAAGAAATGCATTTCATACGTAGAGTTATTATTTTATCTAGATGATCCTTCACTGTGTCCCCTCTGATCTACTCTGTTATCTGGCCCCACTTGAAGGAAAGCTGCCCTAGAAAAGCGTTGACATGTGTGGGCTCCAACAGAACTGGGACCGAGGACAGAAATTTAGGGCGAGTCATTTTCAGACAGTAAAACTAAATTTACAGGCATTTTGGTATTTCCTTGGGCAAATGTTCTATGAATAGAAATCCCCCAGACTTCCAGTACGACTGAGTTATGGCAAACAGTCAATAAAAAAATCACGACTTTGTCTTCACATTGTAAATAAATTCTCTCTGTTTCCAAAAAAACGATGTAATGAGACTTTATGGTTCTTATTTGGACTCAGACAAAGGGAAGTCTGTGTTCACCCGGATATGACCTCTGTGGATTGAATAATGACAGTGTCAGCTCCACAGGTCAAAGAAAGGAATACAACAGCAGAACATGGCAGTGAAAGCGGATGTTTGCACTGCTTCACTTTTACTGTAGAGAGAGTAGATTATTAAAACATTTTTATTTTATTTTTTTTGCAGAGAACTTTCATTAAATATCTTTGATTTAAGCTCCTTCAAAGAAGCAACAACTGAAAAAGTCACGAGTATTGACAAATTTTCATTAGAATAAACACTTTGCAATTTCTACAGAGGTGCTACAATTTATTTTTGTTAGATTTTTCACTGATATTTTACTGGTAATATTTTAAAATCATTGCACAAAAAAAAAAAAGACAGTAAATCCTAGTATAAACAGACAGTACTCGGTGACCTGGCACATAAACACACACTGCCCACACTGTGTAGGAGTGTCACACAGTGCCCCCTATTGGAGGTGTATCATTGATCTGTGTGCACACCTGAAAGAAAAAGCCGACACACTTAAGAGAAAAGTAAAGTGAGAGAAGCACAAGGTGAAAAAGTGCACGGTATCTCACAGGGAAACAGACATGAAGGAACGTTAATGCAATCACTGTTCAGCCAGAAATGCATCTCTGCACAGATACTCACACAGGCCTGCTGACAGGATGGAAATTAAATTAATAAATAAATGAATAAAAGCTGTCTATTTCTATTAGATGCATTTCCTTCAGTAGCTCCTGATGCTGTTTGCTCATCAGAAAGTGAATATCCTTCTGTACATGGAGCTAAACGAAGCAAAATACGACTTAATATTTTTTTTAAATCAGCTATTTTTTTTACTTCTACACATTGATTAAGGAAAGAAGTGAATTTGCAGAGTGAAATGCATTTTTAAAGAACTATGTGTAATTAAATATGATGTCCTATGGAGAACCATCAGGTTTATAAGATCACAACAGCTCATCAGTTTTGCAGATTGATCAGGTCTGTAAATGTCTGATGGAAAGGTCACCGCTAAGTCACAAAGACAAAACAAACAGTACTTTATAATTCACAAAAAAAGTATGTTTAATAGAACATTCAAGAACAGTTATGCCTTCATTTCACTTCCAGATTGTGCTTTTTTTTTATTCTTTTTTTTTCACAGGGCACAGCTTGAGTGATGCCATAATTACACCACAAAGTGACTTTGAATGAAACCTGTCCCTTGGCCCCTACATGACCCCAAAACAACAGGAACTGCAGCTCGTGAGCACAAACACTAACCTTATGTCAAGGTGAAACACATATGCAGCATTTTAACCACGTTTTTTTTTTTACATTATACAGCTATTAATGAATGGAACCTATACAGTGTTTTAAATAAACCTACAATGCATTATTTTTATTCCAACACATTAAACAAGTCACATTTGCATTCCCAGCACATGCGAATACATACATATATAGTCAACGATGTCATTTTCTGCAGAAATAAAGCGTTTTGAATTCTCTAAAAGCAAAATGCACGTGTGTAAATGGAACCCAGAGGAGGAATCGTTTTGTGTGTTTGTGTGTGAGACTGCGAGTGTGTGAGAGTGGAGGTAAATATAGAGGAAGATGATTTGACATATTCTGACTTTTAATTTCCATCACATTCGCATTTCTTATCAAACATTTCTCTTTTCATCCACTGACAATCAACACGTAACTCAAACTGTTGAAAGAAAACCATTGCACTTTTAAAAGCCTATATATTTTTTCTTTAAATATTATTAATACAAAACACAGGCAATTCTTTCACCTAAATTTCTTCAAAAACTAAACTATGACAGACATTTCCATATATATATATACATATATATATATATATATATATATATATATATATATATATATATATATATATATATATATATATATATATATATATATATATATATATTAAAAAACACATTTCTGTCAAATTAAATTACCAATAATAAACCCTCAAAACAAACATTTCTATCAATTATTCCAAATCTACTTCAAATCGTTTGCGCAAAATGAACAACAGCAGCCTCGTGTGCATTTAAACTCTTAATTATCACCGAATTAATCCTATTACCAGTCGTGCATTTTGGTGCCTGCATGTGTATAAAACCTATACAGTTGCACAAAACATAAACAATCCTATTTTTTTCTCTGCTCGCGGTCAAATAAAGCAGCAGGCCTGAAGGCAAAGTTAAAGAGCAACTTACTGCAGCAGCTCCCAGTCCTCCACACCACCCAACTACACAGTCCGGAGAAAGGTACTGCATCCTCACTGCCACAAAGCCCTTTCTTCCTCCGATAAGGAGAAGCCAGCAGCTGCGATTCCGGACAGTTAAGATTATATATGATGTGTATATATCGAAGGTTTGTCAGCTCTTCCAGGCCATAAAACCCACTTAAATGGCACCACGTGCTTCCTATGCACCATTCACAGGCCCTGCTTGGGGCAATTGGCATATGTAACCTTGTAAACTTTAAAATACCCTAAAAGAAAGACATACAAAAAAAAAAAGGGATTCAATACATTGTCCACGTATAGGTTATAGGCCTAAGAGAGCTCAGAGAAAGTGGACGCTACTCTGATCAGCTCTCTATCCCACAAGGAAGTTATAGGATGATATTAGTTTGAGAGGTGAGTTGATTTTATTTTTTTTTTAATTTCCTTTAAA
This sequence comes from Siphamia tubifer, assembly GCA_020466265.1. Lineage (NCBI taxonomy): Eukaryota > Metazoa > Chordata > Actinopteri > Kurtiformes > Apogonidae > Siphamia > Siphamia tubifer. The sequence goes on from CM035789.1 coordinate 23,258,444, forward strand.
GCTATAGAAGATTTAACTCCTATAATCTTAATAGAAACTGTATCATGTTAAGGCTTCTATTAAAGCTGTAGCTCCGTTCCAGACAGCCAACCCAAACAACTGGACTGATTTCATGTCCTCTTAATAGCAGATATAATGTTATTCTAACCAAACTGTAATGATGCCACCATGAAAATGTAGAGTGATATCATTAAGTCTCCATATGGCCTGAGCTGTGATGGCGCGTGAGGCTGCGGCCACAGGAAACCAAGGTTTTGCATCCATGTTATGTTGTGGACGAGTGTTATCATAGGGCTAGTGTGTGTGTGTGTGTGTGTGTGTGTGTGTGTGTGTCCTTTCCTTCCCTGACAAAACAGGAAACGGAGTAAGTCTGTGGTGCGGGAGAGGAAAAAGGGGCAATAAAGTTTTATGAGGGCCTTAAACTTCAGTGCGCATTTGTCAGTCAATGAAATTCGGAGGATTTGAGGGTTGAAGCTTAAAACGTGACAAGTGTAAAACAACTGGAAAATGTGCAGTCAATTTGTCCATATTAAAGAAAAAAAATAATAATATTTGTGTTAAAGTTGTAAACCTCAACCGCATTGTTTTCAATATATTGGATATTATTACTAGGCTATTGTTATTGTAAATGATTAGGATTTCCTCCGCTGTAGAAATAATACAAATTACGCTCAGATAAGAAGATGCAGATTTCTTCACATGAAATGATGAGACTTTATTGGTTACAATCAACAAACAAGCCATCTATCAGTGATTCTAGGCCTGTTGTAAACCAGGCACCTTCGAGTTGAACAGAGGGAAGAAAAGGCTCCATTGCACATTACAATACTAATCACATACAGTCGCAGAATTAATTACACAAAATGATTAAGATTCACAACGATAGGACAGACAAACATGGTGATGCGTTCAAGGAACTTCACACACAAAGACACAGCACACATCCGACCAAAATTGTATGCACTGCAACATCCACATCAGAGGAGAGAAATGTAAAAGAAGATGGGAGAGAGGAGGGGGAGGGGGGGAGAAAGGGAGAAGGAGAAGAAGAAGAAGAAGAAGAAGGAAGAGGAGAAAGGGGGGGGGTTTACTGGAGGGAATATTGTTTAGCAGGATTATTTTAGTCTTTATTTAATTCCTTCAACAAACAGTTTTATCACATGATGATGATATAAACTGGGGTAGAGTACCTCCACTACTCTCATCCTAATTCAAATATGGATTATTAGTTGTGTTGTGCAGCCTCTCCATGCACTGCAGAACCAAAGCTTTGCTGCGTAAAAACGACTTCGGCTCCCCTCAACCTCTTGTCCTCTTCGTGCACTAAAGTGAGGTTATCGTCGCATGGGCAGCAAATTAATTTAGAAATGTAAACCGATTGATCAAAGTGAGTGATATTCAATACATTAGGTCCCAAACTGCAGCAAGTGACACATAATTGGTGATGAAGCGCACAGAGCGGTGTCATGATGTCATTGCTCCTCGCAGTTCATCCGGAGGTCAGGCGGCTCTCCAGCACTGTGCAGCGTGGCTCCTAAAACCGTGGAGCCCGATCAGTGCACTTTATTCCTTCACTTTGATCTTTGAGTCCTTCTTCCACTTCATTCGTCTGTTCTGGAACCAGATTTTGATCTGCCTCTCGTTTAGACACAGGGTGTGGGCGATCTCTACGCGCCTGCGGCGGCTCAGGTACCGGTTGAAGTGAAACTCTTTCTCCAGCTCCAGAGTCTGGTAGCGGGTGTAACTGGTCCTGGATCGTTTACCCTCCGATTCTGAAGTGGTATTAAAATCAGTTAGCTTCCATCAGTGTTATATTGGTAAATAAATAAATAAAAAAAAAAAAAGAAAAGATCCTGAAGAACGATAAAGCTTCTCCCTTAAAACAAGCATTCCAAGCAAATTAATTTAACCTCAATACACTCATGTAATATATCTTTATCTAACCTTAATTTAGCCTTATATTACTTCTGTGGATTCAAGTAATTAACATTTATGGCAGGCTGATAAGGATGGTTAAGTAGATCCTATAAATAAAAGCAATTGGTAAAATAAGGCCAATTTCATGCTTTTACGCATAAATATACAAAGCTATGATTTAAGAAATGTTAAATAGGATATCTAATAATGTGGGGGGGGGCTCGCTGTAAACACTGGCCTCGACCTAATGCCTTCCGCAGAATAAAACACCGTGGGGAGGAAAAACACGTGTAAAACGTACAGAAGGAGTGGGATTAGAAAATGGAAAATACATTTTTTTTTCCAGTTTTAGCACCCTATTAATAGACTGGGTCCTACAGGCCTGTTAAGTAAAGCAACAGGCCTGGACTTAGTGAAATATTTTGGACATCCCTGCTGTGTGTGCTCCTGGATGTCTGCGTGTGTCAAAAAAGCAGCCCCTCTGTGTGTGTGTGTGTGTGTGTGTGTGTGTGTGTGTGTGTGTGTGTGTGTGTGTGTGTGTACTGTCCATCTGCAGCCTATAGAGTCAACCAGTGGTTCCAAAGCACAGAGAAGGAGCATGCCTATTCAAATGTTTTAGAGGTGAAAAGTTCATGATTGGGTCAGGGCATTGGTGTTTCCCAGAGTTCAATTTAAGGCTAAAGCCCCTCACTCACTCACACACACACACAGGCTGATCATGTAAAAACCTAAAAAAAAAAAAAAAAAAAAAAACACCACTAAGATTCTAAACAAAGCCAAAGACCCCCCCCCCCTCACTCCAAAAAAAAAAAAAAAAGCCATACTTGGAGCAGATTTGGTAATATTATTTCGTGGTTTTATCACAGTTTCGTTCTCTTATCCAATTATACAACCATAAATCACCCACAGATCACCTCTTCACCGTAACAGAGCAGGTTTACGAGCAATGGATGCCTTTGTCATAAAATTTATGACCGCGAGTTTTTATTATTTCCTGCGTTTGGCCTATAAAACTCAAGAGGGAAACTGGAACGGGGCGAAAAGAAGTGTTGCAGCGTTAAGAGTGAATAAGGGAAAGCATCTTTAGTCGCACTTTAGAAAGGGAGGAAGAAAAAAAAAATAGACAAACTTTACCGTGGCTCATGTGTAGTTTTGTCATCCATGGATAAATTTGGGGTTGATGCTCACTGTCCTGTCGTTGGTTCATATTATTTGTGTTGCGTTTCATCGTTTGCGTGTTCTCCGTTTTTCTCTCAACCTCCTGGCTCTTGTTTCCTCCGGATTTTGAGCTCCTATCCGGGTCTCTGTCTGTCCCTCGTCCCATCAGAGTGTTGCCGCCGTAGCTGAGACCGCTTGTGTCCACGGACGAACTACTGGAGACCATGGTTATCTGTGGTCTGGATAGGAAAGGAGTATCCGTACTGCCACGCAGGCTAGTTTTCATCTCCTCCCGTTCCACCACAGAGGTCGTTGGGACGGGACAAGTGAATGCCCCGTTCACATTAACACCCTCATATCGGTTGGACGTGCGCCCAGAGAGATCGAAACTAAACATAGTGTTAGTAGAAGTTGCTTCGGTTGTTTGCCTGAGATTGGAGCTGTCAACATAAGAGCTCTTTTTTTTTTCTTTCTTTTTTTTTTTTTTTTTAACTCTTCCCGCTACTTTTCTGGTTAAATTAGACAAGGTTGTTGGTTGGATGCTGCGCTTATTTCCTTATTTTTGTTGATCATATCTTTTCTTTGTAGTCGCTTTTGGTCAAATTCAAAGCTGTCTGCTGTTAAAAAAAAATAATCCACGATTTATAGGTGGAGTAGGCTTTGGTATCTTTTTTTTTTTTTTTTTTTTTTTTTTAATTCTTGATCCGACGAGCGCTGCCCAAATATGGGGTATTTGTATGGGATCACGTGCACATGTTGGCCAGTCATAAATTGGCTTTGATACTCAATGGGGATATTGATGAATAGGAGAAACGTGTCCGGTAAACTTTGAGCTGCTGCTTGTCGAGGACCAGGCAGGGATCTTTAGCGAAAAAAGGGCAGGACAGTAAGACAAGAGCGTCATCTGGTGTCTGGTATGGGGCAGGACGGTCAGGGGTGGACAGTGCTCTCTGGCCCCGACACGATGAGAGCCCACCACCGGTCCAACAGAAGTAATAATAATAATAATAATAATAATAATAATAATAATAATAATAATAATAATAATAATAATAATAATAATAATAATAATAATAATGGGTATAGGTGGACACATCCAGGTGGCTAAAGTATTTTACGCACATGGACGTTGTGGTTATGATTTGTAATATAGAAACACCGGTAACCAATTGGACAATGGTTCATTCTCGTACTCTTATAATTCAAGCTGAGAGTCTAATTTCTATGCGAAGATGAGCCAATCATGTGATAAAATCATATATCAACCCCTTTTCAGAGGACCATACTTTTATATACTCTTGTTTTAAAGCCCCTCTTGAAGAAAATACTAATATATAATAAAAATAAAATAGCCAAAATATGAAAGCAAAGCTTTGCAATAATGCGCTGACTTTGCGCAGACTTCCATTCCTTTGACTCATGCTAAGAGATGTCATTTTCATCCACCCCCACCCCCACCCCCCAAAAATATCCAAGACCAGTATGAAAGTTTTACAAATATTTTATTTTATGATACACAATTATGACAAAACATGAATTCATAACTTCCAAAGAAAAGTGAATAATTACTGGTGTACAAATCTATCTCACAAGGAAAGACTATTTGTCAAATGTTCAAAAAAAAAAGGGGGGGGGGGGACAAGCGCAAATTTTTATGTTATGCGGTGTCTATCAATGCGACTAAATGCACATATGTCCTCACAGGATTTACATATTACACTGTTTTATTTGGATTATATACAGACATTTGTGTGACTGAACTGATTCCCGTGCAACTTTCAGGGTAGTTTTTTTTTTTCTTCTTCTTCTTCCAAGACACTTTCTACGGACTATTCAAGTATTAAGATTATACTGTGATCAGATGAAGTGTCCGTCCGATCCTGTCTTTAACTCTATGGAATGTGGATGTACAATACTGAGTTTAGTTTGACCAACACGGTGTTTTGTGAGGTGATCAAAGAGTTCACAGTGATGGATAAGGTGTGTGGGGAGGGGAGGGATGGGGGATAAATACGCTGATTTGTACTGGCATAGGAAATAACGTAGAAATTAATACTTCTTTTTTATTTTTATTTTTTTTTTTTACAATACAAGTGTGACATTTACAGTGACAAAAACGCTGCGATCCAATGTCACATGTGCCATATGTGGCTGAAATAAACTGGATTTCTGAGGTTCAATACTCCTGTGGTCAACATGAGATAGTATAAGTGGGAGAGCTGCGGGGTAACCAACATGCAGTGAAGTAGCTCTCAGGTCCATATAGAATTTTTTTTAGGTAGTTATGTTGGGTTTTCATGGTCATCAGGTGTTTTTTTTTCCCCATTTCTTTCCTTCTTTTTTTTTGTTGTTCTCCAACTATTCTTTCTTCTTGTCCTCATCCTTCTCTTCTTCCATTGCGCCATTCCGTTCCTCCTCCTGAGAGGCTCCTGTCTGTTCACTTCCAGTCACCGTGGAGGTCAGGTTGCTCTCTTTCTTCCATTTCATGCGTCGGTTTTGAAACCAAATTTTGATCTGACGCTCAGTTAAACAAAGCGCATTGGCGATTTCGATGCGTCTGCGCCTCGTCAGGTAGCGGTTGAAATGAAACTCCTTCTCCAGCTCAAGTGTTTGGTAACGAGAATATATTTGACGTCCTCTGCGTCTGTCTGTCCCGTAGCCTACTCCTGCGGGAATACAAAGTAAAGTCACTAATTTTACACACACACACACACACACACAAAATTAAACTTATAATACTTTAAGACACTTAAGCATAACTTTCCCCATCCTCACTGTTCATATATCATAATATCAACCCACTAAGACAAATAAACATATTTTAACTATAAAACACGATCGATCTCAGAGGGTATCTTTACTTTATTATCTAAAATAATGAAAGCTTTTCTAATGTAAGCCCTGTGTCTCACGCTACTGATTATGACTACTATATCATTGTTAAAATGAAAGCTGTTTGTTTGCACATGTAAAGGCCCATCTACAAGTCGAGGGGATACAGTAATGGTTTATGGGGCCATAAAAAGTAACTTACTCTCTTGGTAAGACATATCGTAAAACTGGCCCATTTCCTTAATTTATTTGTCGTAGTAAAACTCACCGCTGTGTGAGTTCATTCGCTGCATCCACGGGTAGATCGGGATGTTGCTTTTCTGGTCCTGGGCTCCTGCTCTTCCTTGATCCAAACTGTACTCTTGAGCAATGTGGCTTTGTGTATTGAGTCCCATGTTTGTTTGTCTGCAACTGGGGAGCACGTCCTTGTCTTGAAGAAACACATTTGATCCATATTCATATTGTGCTCTTCCAGACCCAAAAACCACATTATCTTGTGGAGAGTAGAAAGGTGCATATATCCGATTTTGGGTCACAGCTGCACCGTACGACGAAAAATGTCTGACTGTGTCATAGGTGGTGGAGTTTAGGGGTACGTTAGGCAAAACATCTTGACCACCGGATAAATGGCAGGAGAGCGACGGGTTTGCGAAATAAGAATTCATACCTTGCTTGTAACCCTCTCTCCAACTCTCCCCACTTCTTTATCGGTCTCTTTTCAATCTCCTTCTCTGTAAATCTCCTTCCGTCTCTGTCAACCAACCACTCCTTTTCTCTCCAAAAAGTCTTCTTTCTTTTTTTTTTTTTTTTTTTTTTTTTTCCTTTCCCCCCCCCTTGACTTTCTCTTTCTCTAAGTAGACGTTGAGGACTTTGAGGATTCAATATTATTAATTTCCAATCTCCGGTTAAGACGCACAAACCCGAGTGTTATAGCCGAGGCTTGGCTCGGTGAGAGACAATATGACAATGTCAGCTGACCATTCTCCACCAATTGAGAGGCAGGAGTTGAGGAGAAACTGTAGCTTTTAGCTCAGAGCTTGAACATTAGTGCTAAATGCCGATAAACACAACGTAGAGTTGGTGTGGCACACTATACACATGAGATAGAGAAGAAATCTTTAACTTGATGTTTGACTTTTTTTTTTCTTATTTTTTTTTTTTTTTTTTAAAGGTGGATGTGTGTTAAAGAATGTGGCCAATGTCATTCACTACACTCATGATATTCAAGCAGAGGAGGGAAATTTACATAACAACAATGATCAACTCTTGTGTCTTATTAAAGAATTAAACATTTTAAAACATCACTAAACTCTTATTCTGTCACATAGGCTAATCACTCTCTCTCTCTCTCTCTTACCTGTGTTTCCTTTTGTCCTTCCTCTATGTCTGTGCTTTGTGTTTGATGTGCGTGTGTTTATGCCCCCCCTCCCCAAAAAAAACTCACTTTGTTTTAATTTTACAACCACGCTGCGGATATATATATACACAATCCACACATCCTCATCCCGCAGGACGTGTCTCCTCTATATACAGACTCAAATGAATACTGGCATTTATTGTTTATCTCAGCCTTATCGACCACTTTCCTACATACTGTTAATGTTTCCATTGTGTATGAATTATCAGGCATGTGAGTAATTTCAATGCTTTTGCAGTGAACTGGGGGAGGTGTAGGTGGTAAGAATGCGTTTATGGTCTCTCTTCTGTGAGGGCAATAAAACAAGTGACGTTCCCCAGCTCACCAGCAACTATCTCTGCAGCAAAAGCCTGCATGCAACACGAGCAGCAATCTCACCAGACTCAGAAATGAAAGCACTTCACAGCATGTGGAGGCATAAAACAAAAGGGAAATACTACAGAACCAATAGGTCCGACTGGACAAGTACAGATCTGCGTCTAAAGAGGATCATTCCACTGCCATCCTCTTCAAAATCTAATCAGTTATGCGACCTCTCCGGCCCACGTCAGACTAGATCCTCACAGGCCAACTGTGGCCGGTGTGCTCTCAGGTACCGTTTTTTTACTTCATAAAATAAAAGGTACGTCTCACGCGCAGAGTATAGAGATATAAAGTTGAATTTACACTGATATAAGACGTGTTCAAATGCTTATGCAGATGTTCCTGTCTCTTTTTTTTCTCTCTCTCTCTTTTTTTTGTGTGTTCCCTGTTCTGGTCATTTTTCGACATTCCTATGACACACACCAGGAAAGCACAACCAATAATTATCTAAACAGCAAATGATGGGTTTGAGAATTACTTTCTGCACAAAAAAAAAAAATCAAAAGAAATTAGCTTTTGTCTAAGTAGAAAAACTGAGCGTTTGTCAACAACGTTTAAATTAAAAGTGAAAATTATTGACGTTATAATGGATAACTTCCTTTACTCCAAACTAAAAATACTTTTTTTTTTTTACTTGTCAAGAGCACATTAAGTTGTCAAATTTTTGTCTTCACCTATTTTCCTGGTTAAATAAATCTCCATACGTTCAATCTAAACCTTTCTAAGTTTCTTCTCATGTCAACGGATGTAAATATATACCTATAAAATAATCAATACATTAAATAAATAATAAAAAAAAAAGGATCGGTTCAAGCTACAGCTTATTGGTCCACCTCATTGATTTGTTCAATAGAGTGAATACTTTGAGCCTAAAACGTGCAACACTGTTTGGTCTGTTGTTTGGAATCTTGAATAGACCATAAAAGAGACACGAACAAAGAGAAGGAAGTAGCTGGTGCAATAAAAGCTTCCCATCACCTTATTCGTGGCCATATGTGACATCCGCAACGCACAGATTTAAGTCAAATAAGGCGCAAAAGTTAGAGGCTGTGAAGTATCACTAGTGTTGGAGTGGAATATATAATATATATCTGTTCTTATTCACTTATCATTAGTTAAGATAAAAATAATTAATAAAACAAATATGTGTTAATGCTCATATATTAGGGAGTATATTTATTCATGTGTCTAAATGAATTTTAATCCAAACCTTAAGACTTTATCCATTAATTTCAAAGAAGCAAAACTTTAATTTCCAAAAAAAAATATAAATAAATCAATAATATGGTTTCAATCAGATGGAGTTTATACGTGTGGTTTGTTCTTAATATTTCAAACTCAATTAAATAATAAAAAAAAAAAACGCAAAATGTGCAACAAAACGTAGAGGTTTTCTTTTATTAAACAATTTCCTCCTGTCGTCAACCTACACCAGTTATAAAAAAAATACATTGAAAAAGCTTGTTTTGTTTTTTTTTTGTTCAATACTTTTACTGAAACTAAAATGATATTAATATTATTTGATTTTCACCATCACTGACGGTCTTTTATTGTGGTCGTCATAGTCCAAAACACACGGTGGATCATAAAGTTTGGGTTGTAAATAAAAAGCCAAAGAGCCAATATGTAGACTGGGAAGACAGGAATGCAGCAGAGGTTGTGCCAGTGTGCAGAATTAGAAAGGTCATTCTTTCCTCGACTTTTAGTGTTTTATTGCGGGCCGTAAGGCAAATCACATGCGCGGCTTTTGATGCAGGGAGGACAGAAGCCGTTTGGTCCACATTTCCAGGATCCTTAAAGAGATCATATGTCCAGTGATGAACGAAGGAACCAGAAAAGGTCTAGGAAGTAAATGATAAATTATTAATAATAGCTTTGTACTACACTAACCATGAAAATGAATAATCACCATTAATAATTAATTAATGGGTGGAAAATATTCTTTTAATTTATACTTAGAAGCAATGAATGCACGTGAAAGGTCGTGTATTTATTACGTATTATTATTATTATTATTATTATTATTATTATTATTATTATTATTATTATTATTATTATTATTATTATTATTATTATTATTATTATTATTATTATTATTATGTGTTTTGTTGCTCTTGTAAGGTTGATTTTACTGTGTTATTTAGATAATTTGTGAATTTTACACATTACTTTAATTATTCTGATGAAGGCCTATAGTTTCCAACCCTGTCCCCCTCTGCAGCAGGACATGGGCCCATGTTCGTCCACGGACCCATGGCTTTTCTGTTCCATTCTTGCAGATGTAATAGATGTAATTCACCATCCAACATCACAACATCACTCAGTATTAGTTATAAGGGATCTGTAAAATTTCTACATTATCAGCCGTGATTAAAAACACAGTCAGTGAGGCAAAAAAAAAAAAAAGAGTGGTCAGTCACTGATGCTTTTTCTTCTCCTAGGCTTCTAACCTCACTAATAAGGAGTAATTCACATACTAACAATGTAAAGCCCTCTATAAGCACTTTGCCATTGCTGGCTAGCCCAATTAATGTCCGGAAGTGTTCGACTTTATGCTCGTTAAGCACTCAGGAAGCTGTTGCCCAATGAGCGCATGTTGATCCACACATCATAAATTATGACCATTAGCAGGCAAAAATTTTTGCCCTGTCGGGATTTGTAAGTGAGGTTCTAAATGTGGTGATGCGGACAGATTCATTACTTCATGGAGTTTTATGCGAATCTATTTCTGCTTTTAAAAACACAGCAAAACAACACACTGTGGTTCCCCTTCTTTTTTGTTTTTATTTTAAAACCAAGATTTACCTCACAGACCAAATGGCATTTATTAAATGGACTCTGTTTCTCTATCTCTACCCCCCCCCCACTCTCTCTCTCCTCCCTCTCTATCTTTCTCTTTTCTGTTTTAGGCTGAATAGTGACTGGAGCAGCAGAGGACATGATCCACTGCAACTGTAATGTTTCATAAGAGAGAGAAGAGGGAAAAAAAAGAGAGAGAGAGAGCAAACAACGTGTTTAACAGTAGGTTATAAGACTTTAAAGACTTCCAGAACAAGGCGATTCCAATCATTGTGCTTTACAAGACTGAAACGTGGGACTGTTGAGCTTCAGATACTTTATGACGCAAAAATATTTAGTCTGAGCTCTGAAAATAACAGAACACAGAGGGAGCGTTCCTCCATGCTGAGCTTTGGTTAAAAAAAAAACAAAAAAAAACAAAAACGACTGCTTTCAACTTCCAATGAACACAAAAACTCCTGTCTCTATCACACACAAATTATGATATAGAGTTATGTGTTGTAGGATATTACCATGATTCACTCTGGTTATAATTACTCATTTTTCCCTTCTGTTGTGCTATCATTCTTGTGCGTAAACACACTTGTATACTACTGGGTTTGTGGTTTTTTTAACATGTGGTGTGTTGCAATTAATCTTCTATATCCAAATGTTGTGAACTGTTTAACAGAAACATGGCTTGTATTTCATTATTATTATTATTATTATTATTATTATTATTATTATTATTATTATTATTATTATTATTATTATTATTATTATTCTGAACTATTTGTGTTTCATTTATTTATAACTTTACTGGATTTGTCTTACTCATTGCAATAATGTTCAATAATGTCATGTTGATGTGAAATGTTGTTGATGCTGATCATTTGGAGATTATATTGTGATGATAAAAACAAAAACAAAAAAAAAACAAATTGGTGTTAATAAATGTTCTACTACTTCTCATAATGTCCCCCAGTGATTATGCATCTTAACAAATGACTCATTCCAACTCCTCGTATGATATAATAAGAGACAAATCAAACACTCAGACCAAGTGTCAACAGCAGATCAAAGTGTCAGAAACAGTCCTGTGTGTCAGCTGGTGCAGTTAGTATGTGTAGCAGCAGTGGATCAGTTGGGTCAGCTGACATCCGCAGTGAACCGCCGCCGAAAACCAGCACCATAAACAACAAAGCTCAACACCCGCCCACTTCCACATGTTACACGTCTCATCGCTAGGGGGCACTGCAGAGAGCATCCTAATGTATCAGTGTGTACATAGCCCTGTCTGCGCGCGTGTGGTTGTGTGTGTGTGTGCGCGCGCGTGCCATTCTATGTGCATGGATACTGTACAAGCGCGTGCGTATAGATGTTACTCAAAATCCCATGACAACAAATATGGAAACAAGAAATAATTAGAGCACATCAGCCAGCTATGAAACAAATTTATCACTGCCTGGTCAGAGGGGCCTATGAGTGATGAGAAAGTTTACTCTCAGTAGGCAATTTATTACAGCACACTGGCACAACATCTCTAAAATGCAAAACTAATGTTGGCTAAAGCGACCAGCACGCACTCAGGTGCTGCAGTAAAGGTAAGGTAAGGTAAGGTAATGACAGTATATAGCTCTAGGCAGCAGCAGCAGCAGCCTCTCAGGCTACAGGTCAGGTCACAGCTCCATAGAAATAGGCTCCTCCACCTTCTCATGATCTCACACACTCGCTCTTCAGCATCATTCGTCATTTGCAAACCAGCCTGCACAAGCGCACACCCAAACACAGCATTAAAAAAAACAAAAAAAACACAGCCAACAGGAATGATAGGGAAATGAGCAGCCTTACCCTTTGTAGGCTCTCCGTAGTTTGGAGCTTCACTGTGGTTCATCGCAGCAGCTGAATGGGGTCACGATGGCGAGTGGGGAATATCAACACAGCGCACATCTCCACTGTGGGCTCGGTTGTTGCCTTCACGTACCCGTAAATGAGGAACTGAAGGAGGCAGATGGGCTGCTTGTAAAAAAAAAAAAAAAAAAAAAAAAAAAAAAGGGGGGAAAGTCTTTTCTAGAGCAGGCTTTCTCCTTTTTTTTTTCCTTTTCCCAGTCGCGGCTTTATTGCCTCCGGGGGGATAAACGTAGGCAGTGGCGGGTACAGAGGCGGCGACTGTCCCGAAGATCCCTCTGTCAGGAAGTCGGAGAGCGCATGGATATGACACGAAGCAGCGTCTAAAAGCACTATTTTGTGTTTTTATATTAAAGAACGAGCAAAAATAGCTTTCTACGCCCCAGCTTAGTCTGCTGCTGATACAAGGGAAGGACCAGAGAATAGACAACAGCATAAAGTTCATGTTCATAGAGCGTGTGCCACGTGGCTCGCTGCAGCCAATCGCAGAAAGGATTCAGTCGTAAACTTTTATTACTCAGCTGTAAATTTCTCCCTTTAACAACCAGGAATGTTTGCACCCATCTTTTCCCCTCTTTTTTTTTTCGATTCTACAAAACTAAAAATGGCCACACATTTTGACGCACCAAAGCAGAACGGTTCCAAAAATGTCACAATTTTAAAGGTGCGTCCAAAAAAATATTAAATATGACAGTATACCCCTGGTGGACAAGGCTGCGTGGTATGATGTACCCACGCCAAATGGAAAAGGAAATAAAAGTGCGTGAGGCAGAAAGAGAGGGAGGGGGGGGGTAGGAAACGAGACGAAGAGGCATATTGGGACACGAGAGAGAGAGAGAGAGAGAGAGAGAAAAAAAGAGAGAAAGAGAGACGTCTAATTATACTTCAATTAGACTAAACTCGTCTGTGTGCGATCATTTGAAGGCCTCAATCTCACTGGCTGATACTCAGGATGGATTGCATGATAGTAAACAGATGTCAGATTGAACTGTTACGGTGCAGAGTAGCCAAGAAAAGCACAAGTGGATGCCTCAGGTGTGTGCGTTAAATAACTGTTATGTCTAATTTAAGTCACGTGCAAACATGGTATGTGCATTTTTTTAAAACTTGAAAAACAGGTTAAAAAAAAGTATAGTTGTCGCCTACGGGGTTCACACACATGCCTACACACACACACACACACACACACGCCGCATCCCTTTCAAATCCACATGACAATGAATCAACATTTCCTGTAAATCCAGGTCAAACTTTGAGAAAGATCTACGAGTGAAGAATAGACAGCAGGGGGAAAAAATGACGCTTTTGGAAAAGACGCACATAAATTTGACATGTGGAGGAAGAAAATGAATCCAACAACTGAGTTTGTAATGCATTTTCTACGCCTTCGACAAATAGACTGCATCAAAAAGCATCTGCAAAATACGTGAGGAAAGCTGGTTCATGAGGAAAACAATAGTATCAGCAAATAATTGGATTTTACGCAGTCACTACACAGATCCGCCTTTTAAATCCTACTGACAGACCAAGGCCTCTCACCCTTCAGAGGAAATGACAACATGCAGCCTCATAACTGAATATATATATATAAGTATAAGTATATGACTGTCCCTTGTGTATTAATAGAAATATGTGTTACATACTTGGATGAGCGGTGCATCTTGTCTTTGCAGGCCGTGATATCCACATTGAGCCTCGACACACACACACACACACACACACACACAAAAGATGCAGACCCATCTGAGCTGCGCATTTACACCGCCAATAAACTTTACAGCAGGTACACTAAAGTTTATTGGTAATGTCAGCCCCATGTTAAAAGTACACACACACACACACAGTGGTCCATCCGAGAAGCAGGATAACTGTCACTTAGGAACACATCCGGAACACCACACGCACACAAAAGGCTGCGCTTTGACGCAAAAAAAATGTGCAGTTTAAAAGAAGAGAAAGACACCAAATGGAGGAAAATCTATTTTTAAAAGACATGCTCTGTGGCATAGAGCATGATCCGCTGAATAAAGGGACACATTGGATTAAAGACAGGAATTTTTAAACTCTACAGAGGCTTAATTCAGACGATTTTCTACTTCCGTCTCCATTTTTATTCGTTAGGGTTTAATATGAGGCTTGCATAGGAGGAGCACAAAAGAGGATTTGTCAGGCTTTCACTCCAGTTTTGATTTGCTGATGAACCAGTATCAGATAAAATGGTAAGACAATAAGTATGCATTGGGGGAAAAAAAAGTTGCATCTTTTTTTATAGGTAAGTCCATTTAGGCCGTAATGTCCAAGGTCCATAAGCCGCCTTTGTATAGGAAAAAAAAACGAAACATATAATAAAAGAAGCACCTTTTTTTTTTAAATCATCAAAATTTTAAAATATTGTAAATAGCCTAATACAATGATTTTATTGTTTTTAAAAAGCTTGGGGGTATAAGTGTCTCCGAATATCTCGTGCACACATCGAATGTGTCACTTCAGCTTCTTCAAATACACAATGAATGAACGATAAAAACAGACTAGACGTACTAAAAGCTCTGAATAATTTAGCTGCATGATACACTGAAACAAGCACATCGAAGGACGAAACTTTTAATTATAAGACACTAGTTCTGATTTGAGGCAAAATGTAAATATCAAACCTCAATGCGCAGTAAAAACAAAAATAAAATTCATGATTCGGATGAGATTTTGTTGAATAAAGAGAGAATTATTGCAATAATGATGAAAAAAACTAATAAAAAATGATTTTTTTAAGTATATTTTTTTCAGAAAAATCCGATTTCCAGTAATATATAACCTACACATGTGGACTATTTGACCTCCTGAGACCCACTCCAAGAGACCCACTTCACTGTGACTTTTTGGGAATTACTGCTGTTTGTGCTGCATAAATGTCAAGCACAAATTTTATTTTGACTGGTCACATCCGTTTGCAAAAAAAAATAAAAAATAAAAAAATAAAAATATATAACCGCCTTCATCATGAACCCAACATGAGGAGGAAACACAAGCTGGTCCATCTGCACCTGGCCTGTCATTGCTCTGGGCAGTAAGTCTCACCAACACATGCTGTAACATCTTTACATGGTATAAACAGAAAAAAAAAACTCCCAAAAGCTGCGCCATTCTTTAGTTTGATTATTAAGATAACACGTCAGATGTTTGTCATCTCAAACAGCCATTATTCTTCCCAGGATTCATTAAGAAAAGCTTCTCGTCCTCCCTCAAGACAGGAAGTTTTTTATTAAGAGGATGAATCAAATACAACTCAGACTTCAGAAGGGAATCCTGCTGTGAATGGGATCTGCAACCTTTCCTTAAAAGGTAAAGGAATACATCCGCAAACGCCTATCTTTGCGCTTTTTTTTCCTCCTCCTTCACAAGAACAAGTTGGAAAGTTTAAATTAAACAAACTTTAGTCAAGAGGATGTTCAATAAGCACCCCCCTCCTCCTCCTCCTCCTCCTCCTCTTCTTCTTCTTCTTCTTCTTCTTCTCCCCTCCTGCCGTTGCACTAAATGTTTTTACGCATATGAGCTGAAAATCAAAGCATCATCACAAACACAACATCACAGTGGCGTGTTTGGCCATTAACCTATTGAAATATTTGGATTATGGTGTATGAAATTACTCAACGCAGTATGTGAAAGTTTACAAGTTGTTAAGGGAAAAGCAGTAAAAAAAAAAAAAAAAGAAAGAGAGAGAGAGAGAAAAAAGAAAAAGTAAAAAGGAGGTGTTGAGGGTTTTCCTCTCTCTTTCTCTCTTTCTCTCTGTATATATATATATATGAGTGTGTATGTGTTTTTTATGTGTAGGGAGGAGGGGATGGTTTCAATAAACGAGGCTGTAGTATCAATAAAAAACAGAAATGATAGTGAGCCATCTTGTTTATTCGTGATTTTACATCAACAATGGCGGGGAGGGGAGGGAGGGGGGGGGGACACACAATTCCGTCTTTCACAGGAAAAACACCAGGAAACGAGCATATTGTTAACATCAATATATAACAAGACGTACATAAAGATTATATTCAGTGCAAAACAACTACGCTATATCACCAGCACATTAAAATAAAAATTCCCTTACTTTTAAAATTGTTGTAATTGTAGCAGGTATTATCATACACAGTAAATGTGCGTTATAGGCAGTTTTAGTTGTTGGGGAAATAGCTTGCAATCAATTCAGAGCGATGCCTAAAGTGTGGAATATAAATTCAGTAAAGGCAAAGCTCTGAGTTTAGGTAGTGCCGTGGTACAATCTCAAAATTGTTTGCTTGGCTTGGAGCTAATTGTCTTCCCAAGACTCACAAATTGTCTTCAACAAGTGTATACTGTATATTGGGTAAATGCTACATACATAACTTAATAATATAAGGTTGATATATAACACTTTTAAAATTAAAATCATATGAAATCTCTATATTCAGAAATCTCTATTGCAATTCCCCCAGGTTTAGGTAGCATCAAGGATTTCAAACGATTGCATTTCCCTGGTAATCCTAGAAAAAAGATGTCTGAGGAGCTAATGGCTATCTTTGTCTAGGCCATTCACATGAAAACGAGTAAAACAGTAACAGTAACAATTATAATAATAATAAAACTTGTGGTTTCATACACGGGCTTGTAGCCTATGTAACTGCTGCGATGATTTTGGAACATTTACTACTAAGTTATAGGCCTACATTATTCATTGAAAGGCTACGTTCATGTACTTTTTAAATGTAGGCTGTTGTTATTATTATTATTATTATTATTTATTTATTATTATCATCATCATCATCATCATTATAATCATCATCATCTATTTACAACATATTTCGACGTTGGTCATGTTTTGATCTTATTTGGCTATGCTTTTGATACAGTTAATATTAAAAGCAAATTGGTAAAAAATAGCTAAGCCATTTTCCATCTAACATGCGTTTTACTTTGCCCCCTTTTTATTCCCCCAAGGGCGACAGTTCTATGAAAGAAAAAAAAAAAAAGCGCTTCTACAGAAGTGTGTAGTTTCTCTAGAAATCCAAATGACAATGCGAAATATTGATTTCGTATTGGGATTATTGTGAGTAGGTTGAATTTTTGTGTGTTTTTTTTTTTTTTTTGGACTATTTATGACAGCAATATTGTTGGGATTCCTGTTCCCTCTTGGACAAAATGAAAGGGTGGTCATAAAGTTGACGCTCTCTGCTTCCTTGTGACTCTTCGTCTGTTTATGGGACCTCTCTTTTTTTTCTCTTTTTCAGCCATATAACCATAAAAAGGACCATAAAATCACTCCTTGCTTTCTTCTTTCTCTTCCGCTTCTTTCTCCTCTGCCTCTGCTTCTTCTCCTTCACCGTCCTCGTTGCCTTCTTCTTCGGCCTCGGCTTCAGCTTCTCCTCTCTGACCTGGAAACTTGTCTTTGTTGTTTTCTTTTTTCCACTTCATCCTCCTGTTCTGAAACCAGATCTTCACCTGTCGCTCGGTGAGACTCAGCGCGTGAGATACTTCGATCCTCCTCTTCCTAGTCAGGTAAGGGTTGAACAGAAACTCCTTCTCCAGTTCCAGAGTTTGGTAGCGACTGTAGGTTTGCCTTCCATTTCGTCTTCCTGGGGCTTGAATGAAATAAAGCCAGAGGTTAGCTGGACTGACCACGGTCCCTCATAAAAAAAAAAAAAAAAAAAAAAAAAACACTCATGACTTATAATTAATTCCGCATTTACTTTATTTCCTTCAGCGGGAATAGCCATAAATAGTCCAGCTTCTAAATATAGCAGCCAATTCACTGTAATTCACCCAACAAAAAAAAGCAGGGGATTCCTTTTTTTTATTATTATCATTATTATTATTATTTGTATTATTATTATGAGAAGTCTATTGCCATAAATTGTTAAATATGTCTCTCTCTACAGAAACTATCATCCACCTGGAGAGACTTTTACCCACACATCTATAAGGAACTACAGGGTGAGTTGTAAAATAATAAAAGTAAGCAACACTATAGGTTTTAGTTACATATTTAAAAAAAAATATATATATATAACAATGGATTCTAATTGACTTTATTGCCTCCTTATTTTTATTTTAAAGTAGTGTTTACAGGTACTAGTGGCTTTTCTGGGCCTACACATACACCCACACACACACACACACACACACACAAACACAACATACACACACGAGGAAAGTAGAAGATATAAGAGAAGTAGTAAAGAGATAGAAATTAGATAAAGTTTGGACAGAATAATGATGAATATCTGGGAGGGAATCAAACTGAAGCTTACACCTGTGTGGAGTTAATGTAGCCTGATAGTCTGACCAGTCTGATCCCTGAATGGAAGGGCTAATATCTACAAAGCCCTTATGATTATAGCTGGAGCAACCTTAGCCACATTGGGCCTGTGGGTCAAATTA
>CM035789.1:23282218-23292218 GCA_020466265.1 Siphamia tubifer
TTCCTGTACAAAATACTACACCTGCACAACAATGTACAAAGAAAAAATATATATATATATGAAAAAAAAACATTCACATCATAAATTATGTGTTTGTGAAATCCAAAAAGAATTCAAGTATTGTCTCTCTGCGGACAGTTTTAACGTATCCAAACAGCACTTGTATTAAAAATAAAACAAGAAATAAGAAAGTAATTGTCTCATCGTTGGGTGTTTTTTCTTTTTCCTCCTTTTTCATTCTTTTTTTTTTTTTTAATGGACACAAAATGTGCATTGGAAAATAACGTAATCAGCATCAAACAGTCTCAAAGTTAAGGTTAATACAAAAATCCAACAAAGTGATAAATACGAAGAGGAGGAGAAGGAGAAGGAGAAGGAGAAGGGGTCGTTCTTGTGTTTTGGTACATCTGTGCTGTCCATGTGACTAGTGGTTGTTACAGTTACTTTGTGACTTCAGTCATTTTTGTGTTATTCTTATTCTTATTAATATTATGGTTCTTTGCTGTCGGTCTTTTCTTTGTTCATTTTCTTCATCTTCATTCGCCGGTTCTGAAACCAGATTTTGACCTGCCTCTCGGTCAGATTCAGGACCCTGGCGACCTCGTATCGACGGTCCCTAGTAAGGTACATATTAAACAAGAACTCCTTTTCCAGTTCAAGAGTCTGGTACTTTGTGTAAGGGCATCGTTTCTTCCTTGTCGACCGAGCATGTATCCAATTTGCCACTGGATTATCTGCAAATAAAAAAAAATCATAATAATAATAATAATCCAAAATATAATAATAATAATAATAATAAAAAAGACAGAATAGCAATGGGAAGACACGTTAGAAGAAGAAGAAGAAGAAGAAAAAAAATCCCACAATAGCAGATATCTACCACATAAATGTTAAGCTTCTAGAAAATGTCCCTCTGCAATAAGGGACATCAAATGTTATTGTCTCCATATGAAAAATTATTCTAATTATACACAAGTTGGCTGAAGCTCCTCCGACTGTAGACATTAAAGGACAAATATTCTCAGCTTCAGATAATCCAAACGTACACTGATTTGCTTCCTTGTCCCCTTAACTTGTGAGTAACACCGTCGTAAAATACTCAATGCGCTTATTCACTTTATTGGCCCATAAAATGGCCAGTGGTTCAAGCCTTTACAGGTCCGTGGTGAAAGTCCTCGAGTATGTCCCTACATTCCTCAAGTAGCAGGAAGAGTCATGTGAATTTGTTTTGGTGTAAAGTCATTTTCATGAGTACAGTCTGCATTATCACATGTAACTACAGGCATGTGCATATTATCTTCTCATTAACATAAAGGGGAATAATGTATTTTACCACTGGGGATCAAACTTAGCCAAAATGTGGAAGGGTTTTTTTTTTCCTGACAGAAATGGGCCTCCATAAGAAAAAAAAAAAAAAAAAAACAGACACAGACACTGCACTGAAAGTCGGCTTATGACTTGATGTGCCATATGTAATGGCACAGGGTCAAAATATGGTCGTAAAAATCCACTATAAGACATTTACTGATGAATTCACTTTCACATGTTGGTTTTTGCGTCTTTACTTTAAAAAGAGCACCTTGCATGTTTTAACATTAAACCAGATCCTTCCAAATTCAACGTCTTCCTGTATAGTTTGAGTCCATGTTTACAACCCCGTGTGCTTTTATAGCCCCCAATATTAGCCTGGTAGCGTTTGTCTTTTATAGTTCCTAAAGCTATATCCCCAGCTGAGGCGATTCAGAGCCGAACAGAAAAGCAAGGATGAAACAGCAGATAATATGACTTTATTCAAGGACGTTAAAATGTCTTAAAAGTAAAAGCCGTTTTACACCAGACTCCCACCCGACTGTAAAAGACCACAGGAGCTTGAACTTACTCGGATCTAGCTCCGGCTTCTCGTCTTTATGTTTCCCTGAAGCCAACAGCTCCGATTCGGGAGAAGGAATATTCTGCTGCGTCTTGTCTCGCATGTCAGTGGATGAGCAGTACAGATAATCCGTGTAGGTTCGTCCGTTGGAACTGAGGCATTCTCCGGCTCTGTGCTCCTGAAAAGCGTCGGGTTTGAGCCCATAATGCCTGCTGTTTCCCGGGTAGCCGTGAAAAGGCACGGCACCGGATATCGGCTCCAGCCATGAGCGCATATACCTCGAGTCTGTGCCTAAGTGAGGTTGATGACTGTATGGATGATAAACCACTGATGACTGCGAGTGTACGGGGGCCCACGAGGTGGAGAAGACGGGTGGCTTTGGTGCGAAGCTGCAGGAAGGATAGTCAGCACACTCCGGTACTAGGGACGTCGGACGAGGGCCGGCTGGGTGCGCACCGGGAGCCGAAAACCGAGTGGCAGCAAGGACATCCTCATTCTCATGGTTGATCAGGGAGTCCACATAATAATTACTTATGGGACCCGTGGTCGACATGTCGAAGCTTCCCCGACTCTTTTACATGCATCCGATTATTATATGGAGTGTATGTGTACTTTTTTATCTAGCCATAGAACAATCAAGGCAGGTAATTATTTCTCAACGCTTCCCCGGCTGCTATTGGCTGCCTCACCGACACGTGATTATATTTACCCCCACAAAAATTGTACAGTGGATCAATGCGCCACATATCCTGGGATACCAAAGCGACATAAATCGGATTAAAGAATGTGCTCCTTTGCTCTTTTCTGGGACGTTTTAGAGGTAAATGGAACATTTGCGTTTCTTTATGAAAAAAATCCTGCCTTTGTGGAGTTAAAGGAGGGTCGATGTGACGGCGCACTACAGACCTGCGCACATTAGGTCCTAACACCGAGCAAGGCACTATTTGATGGTGTAATCAATCTCTGTCTAGCAAAATCTACCCGAGCCCCACTTTATAGCAATGGATAGTATTACAGCATCAAAGTGTTTACTGAATACTTGTCGCGTTTTATCTTTTATCAAACCAACATTTGATCAAGTGAGGTTTTTATAACTTTGTTCGGAATGCTGTTTATTTCTTTAGAGAGGGAGAAGCCTTAACAGTAGGTTACATAGACCTGATAGGCGGCCTGAAATACAGCATGCAGTATACACCAATAATAAAGTTTGCACTGTTTTAACGAGGGAATAACAGACCAAACATTTCCTAAATGGGATTTGCAAAGATAGGAGAGGAGGGGGATTCAGATTCTTGACAAGCAGCCCACTACAGCGGGCTATATTCGGCTAGTGGTCGTTCATGTTTTTATGCCCATCAATAAATTTTAACGAGGACCATTTGATTGTTCATAAACGTGTCGTTAATAAGACTGCATCCGAGTTCCTCGCTTAAAACATAAAACCACCTCGACTGTACGCATGTGAAACAATTCATATCAAACGGAAAGGCCGAAGACAGGAAAAAGAGGAGACTGCTGAGCAGAGGAGGTAAAAAGGTTCATTAAAAGGCTAAGTAGATGAAAGCATCACAAGATGGATAATGTTACTGTTGCATCTAATGGTAACGTTTTACTGCTATATCCTCGTGCAGCTTGTCATTTAGTAGACTGAAACGACCCTGAGCTCTGCAGGGGTACAGAGACACAGCAAATAATGTAATATCATATAGTTCTGTACAGTCAGAGACAATGAAGAAGCCGCTATTGTCACAGGGACCAGTCGTGACAAAAGTAATACCATGCGTAAAATTTAATATGAATGCGTAAAATGGGTTTAGTGAAGAATAGCAAAACTACTGCACAGTATAGAAAATAATGTTGACGTTTCATGTGGAGATGGTCACTCTAATCACGTGTTTTGTAAATTTTTTTTAACTGCATCAGACTAGTTTATCCTCCAAAGTTAATATTCTACGTGTGTGTATCCATGTACTTTGGAGCGTCGGCTGTTATGTGTGAGTTCAACAATTGTATGTGTAATCACTGTTTTTGATATTTCACATGCTATGTGTTTATTTTATTAAAAGCTATTGTAAAATTAAGTAATTGCCACAGTGGAAATGGCAAATTGTGATCTTATGTTAGTTCTTCAACAAATTCTATTTTTTTATTTAATCCAGAAATATTTTCTTTTGCAAAGAACTCCAGTTCAAACGTTGCACACTAAACCACACATCTACATACTGAAGTTAAAAATGACCACATTGTGCTTGATAACTTCTAAAATAAAACCTATTTTAAAAAAAAAAAAAATCAGAGGCTTTAAAAACGCCGTAAAATATTAATGAACCAAATGGATGAACAGATGTTATATTATTATTATTATATAAAAATCTACATGAAGAACGTGTGAAATCTAATCTGGCCCTAAATATGTATGGCGTAACTAATTCTCATGTAACAAATTCAACGCTGCTTAAATATAACTGAAGTTCACACCGAAGAATGACCTGAAATTATGCACATTTGCGTGTCATTGTGAAAAATAAACCATCATGTAGGATATTTTCTCCTTTATAGGATGCACGGTGTTCGCCATGGCAGTTGAGTTCAGATTCAAGCATGAAATTTAAAAGGCCAGACGCGACTAACACCAAAAGGTGTCCTGGTGCGAGCTGATCAATGAGCAACACTGACTCCACTCACACATGTGACCCACAGACGTGAAACCTTTGGCAATGTCCTACACATTTTAAAGTTGTGTTATTTTCTGCAGGTTGAAAGTCTGTTCATTCTACTGCTGCCATTAAAGTTGAATTTTAAGAAAAGCTCATCGACATATGGTGTCAATAAGATATGGTTTTAAAACCACGTGATATGTCACAGTAAATATGTCTGGACTCATTTAGTAAATGTTTTATATGGGTTAGTTGTGTGTATGTGTATATGTGTGTGTGCATGAAATATTTGTAGATGTGCGTGTGTGTAAACTATAAATATATGTAAATGAATAAAAAAAAATGTCGGCAAGAAATCAATGCAACAATTCAATTCCTTTGTGTTTATGTATTTTATGATGCTGTAATAAACTCATCGCTTTATGACACAAGCTTATGTTGTTGAGTTTTGTTTATTCTGTACTTGGTTTGGGTTTTTTTTCCCCCCTCTTCTTTATAGCAAGAAGAGTTAAGAGATAATGAAGACCGCATTGCAGGAGAGCCTCCTTTTTTTCTTTTTTTTTTTTTTACCTTGGTGTGTGTTTTATGTTTTCCTTTTCCTGCTTACACCGTTTGCTATAGTAAAACAAAACCAAAAGTGGCAGTTTAGAGTTTCCTTAAGAGAAAATTATGCTTACTTGCACACAACAAAATAAAGCCATCATGGGATATGACATGATATAGTAGATAATAGTTTAGTTTGTAGTTTCCTTTTATCTGGACTAAAGCCAAATCCAGTTGAGACACTTATGTTTATAAGCCTAAAAGTCACAAACCACAAATTGGACTCTGGGGCTTTATCTGCACCACACCCTCTGCAGACTCTCCAACATTACATAACAGCTGTGCTTTTATTTTAGTAGGATCCATGATAATCCTGCATTTGTCCATTTCACATGTAAAGGGTTCCATGTCTTCAGTAATACAGTTCATTTTAAAAATATATATATATATATATGATGAATTTAACACATGCTATTGATACACTGGCCCCACCAGCCTCTAAATGCACACTTTCCCCTTTATTCAGCTATAAAAGAAGAAAAGCATCACACTGCAGTGGTTATCCAACATGATGTAATGGGCTATAAGATGAGACTCGTCTGTTCACACATGCAGATGGGATGGACAGTGTTGGTTTTGTTTTATATAGGCTACCTTATTGGCTATGTATACACAAACATCCCTGTGTGTGTGTGTGTGTGTGTGTTTACCAGAATGACAAAGGAGAAAAGCTTATATTGAGTTAAACATACAATATTTTCAAGTAGCCTATATGGAGTCTGATGTAAAAGATTATGTCAAAAATAATTGTTGAAAATACGACCTCTATATAAGCCAGTGCGTAAAATGACAGTGCGTGATCTATCTTAATGCAAGACTCATGGTAAAAAAAAAAAAAAAAAGCATGGAAATAAAATAATATCAAGCACCTTAATCATTTAAGACTTAATTATTTGATGCATAATAGCAGTATACGTCTATATATGACACTAACAGGTGGCAGATAATCCACATTTATATCCTTTTGTTCTAAAGCGTATGAAGGATTGTTCTGCATACTTACATTATCGACATTTCAGACATTACCAAAACACTTCTTGTATGTTTAGACCAAAATAAACGTGATTTAATACAGATGATCAGTTTTATTTGCATCAGGAACATCGCTGCTGCGTGAATGAATGTTGATATGAAATGTTGCTGCAACATTTTTTAATAGATATATACAGCCACGTTTGCTGACTGTCTGTTCTGGTCATAATAAGCACATAAAATATCATTTTATCCATGAAAGACCACAACAGATGTAACAAATAGAGGAGTATTTTGGACCTACAGGCCCGTCTACACACACACACACACACACACACACACACACATACACACACACACGTTGCGCACAGTTTGATTCTAAACTCAAGAGGCGTATTTCATCTACACATTTGGTTCACTTCCGTGTTTAAAAGCTGCATATGCCAGCAAAACACTTATTCATAAAGGCCGCATGTGTAGAACAGAAATCCATGCAGTACAATACGAGACACTGTGATCAATAGAAAGGCCACAGGATAATTCATAGGGCAGTGACTGCAATGTGGAAGTTATTTATCCATAAAATCTTCATATCAGCCATGTATCACTACTTCAGAGACTTTAACATGTATGTCTATTTATAAAAAAAAAAAAAACATCAAAAATCAAAGAAAAAATAAACAGGGAGGACATCTTAAGTCACACCATAACGCCGATGATCAATATATTATCGAGTAATGTAGCCTCTTTGTGTTTAGTACTATATAAGCATAGTGACAAAAAAAGATCAAAAGAAATAATATAATTAGTCTAATTAGTGAGAAAGTAAGTGGTGTCCTGAGACTGAGAAAAACATCTCTGTAATGCAGCTTAGATGATGCCAAATCATGCAGTTCGGGTAAGGGGGGGGGGGGGGGGCTCAATTTCCAATTTCATTACAGCTTTTTTTCTTTAAAAAAAAGAAATCACAATAAATAAAACAAAAAAAAATAAAAATAAAAATACAATCACAGATGATTCTCCTTTTGTCATACATTCTACTCTAGTGCATCCAAAACCTGCCTTTATAATTCATCAAAGTTAAAACGTCATAAGACTGAAACCTATAGCATTTTTGCTCATGTCTGATCCTGTCTGAAGCTGTGACACATTTTGAGCTGTGCTGAGGAAGTGGGTGTCTAAAAGCTTCAGTTCCTGCGCCACTACAAAGTGAAATAAATTGTTTTATGTGTATATGGTTTTAGGGTGAATCTGTGCAGCTCTCGGGGCTGTTTCCTGCGCTGTAAAGTCTTTGTCAGTGATGCATTCCAAGGGAGACACTCATTCACTCAGCTGAATGAAAGTGACTTTGGATTCCAGACTGTCTCTTCCAGTTGCACTACTGCCAAAGGGAGGGGGGTGGGTGGGGGTGAGTGGTGGTGGTGGTGGTGGGGGGTGCTGAGAAAACAAGGGAAATAGTGACCAGTAAACACTGGACTCCCTTGGAGCATATATGCCAACTGAGCCACAAGAACAGAGGATTCAATAAATAAGTTAGTGTTTCTGCCCAACCATTAACGAAAGGGGAATCTTATTTTTCTTAATCACCTTTTTTTTTCCATAATTTCCCCATAATCAGCATCATCAACACTGATATGAATCATTCAGATTAGTCTTTAACGTAATAAATAAAGTCAGGAATATGATATAATTGATATAATGGCCTATAATGGGCAATAATGGGATATAATCGTAGGCTCAGAGCAGAACTATGATATTATCAGCTATAATTAGCCATATGATTTACAAATGTGCGCCAGGACAGTGATTTCATGCTCGAAAACTGCTATGCATCATTACATAGGCTATAATGATATATCCAAGCCAATAGATAATTGTATATTTATTGCATCATAAGAAACATTTCTTGAAATTCAGGTAAATTTTTACTTTTTGTGTGAATTCATAGGAGTGCACCACGTGTATCCTCAGTTGATCAACGCCGAGGATTAAAAGAAAAATAATAAATCAATTATCGCTTTGAAGAAAATCAAGCTATAGAAGTGAAACTAATGCAAACCTCGAAATAATATTGGAGTAATCCTAAAATAATGAACGTGTGCGTGAATTTTCCTGCTAAAAAAAAAACTGAACAAAAAGAAAAGGCCGCTCGTTCATAAATAGAACATTTTACCTCAAATCTTGTGCAAATAATTTTACTTCAACAATAAAAGATAATGTCACAATTATTGATAATATTTGTTGGTTTTTCTATACGTACAACACTTGGTAATACTTTAAAATACCGCTCATCAAGTTAATAAAAACTATGCAACGATTTACTGATTATAGACTTGTAAATATATTTTTTAAAACAACAGTAATATAGGGTGAATGGTTCTAACGCGGAAAACTTAAAAAATGACATCATATTTTATTATTATTACATGTTGGTTTAACATTATAATAAAGTACAGCAGTCTGAAATACAAAAAAAAAATGTCCCACATTAGTTGAAATCCACCTTATGTGATACATATAACCCAGAAGATGCACTAAACATTTACAATCTTAGACGTTTAATTAATAATTATATCACTTTAAGTCATTCAAAATGACTGCTGATTAATACATGAAACTTCCAGATATTTTTATTTTTCATTTTATTTTTCTGAAGCAGACC
Organism: Siphamia tubifer; assembly: GCA_020466265.1. Classification (NCBI taxonomy): domain Eukaryota; kingdom Metazoa; phylum Chordata; class Actinopteri; order Kurtiformes; family Apogonidae; genus Siphamia; species Siphamia tubifer. The sequence continues at coordinate 23,290,983 of CM035789.1, forward strand.
ATTCCAAACAGCTCGTGCATTAACAGTGTGCCTTTATAATATCATTACAAACCCCTTATGAATCCATTTCCTGTTATTGACCTGCTTTCATTTTGTCAGATAGGCTAATTGAATGAGTCCAACTATTTGATATCCATCTTTCCATCTATCATCTATATGTATCAATCTATTCAGGTGACCATAAAGCAGCTGAAGCCACTAAACCCACGCAGAGCCACCGATGACAGATGCAACACAACAGTCTGAAACTTTACCCCATGTTGTTTACAACCTATTCTCCTTCTAAGAGCCTCGGAAGCTTTTACAGCCCACCACAAAAAAAAAAAAAAAATAACAGCAAAGAAAGAAAACGTCTCTGTCTAAGGTATTACAGCTCAGTTCATTTACAATGCCATTTGCGGGGGACCTGGGTGACTATAGGGGGTAATTCAGCGGAAATTGTGCCCTTGATGAAGACGAACTGACGTAATCAAGGCAGTTTCTTGTTGCCGAGCCAGGAAGCCAACCCCAACAACATGAAACTACCTAAACCACGCTTCAGCTTCGCGCAAAGGGGTTAAAATCCATGGAAAAGGACAATGCATGCAAAAGCCAAGTGAGGAATAAAACTATCCGGCACAAAGAAAAACAAAACCAAAAAAAAAAAGGCGAGTATATACCATCATAATAAAAGCCTCATGTCTGCTTTAGTTATATCAAACTTAGATAGTGACAAGTATGCATCTGTGTTTTCTACTTGTATCATTTGCATTTTAACTCCAACACTGTATTATCCAGCTGTTTTCAGATCATGCATCTGACAAAAGAATCCAGTCTCATGCAGCAAATAAAACCACAAGCTCCAAGCAAAGATATTCAACAACAACAACAAACAACAACAACATCAACAACAACAACAACAAACAACAGCATCTTGGATTTTTAAACACCAGCAGCAGTCTGATGATCAACACCAAAAGCAACTTCAGATCAACTGTGGACGTGAGCAGGAGTGCACTATGGGTGCAACAAGAGCTGTCAAACGAACCCATCTGACAGATGTGGGTATACTTTCCCAAAAACAGGAAATCAAAATATTACGTAAAAAAAAAAAAAAAAGAAAAAAGAAAACATCGGGTCCTACCTTGTCTTGCGTGTCCTACAGATGTCTTCCTGGTGAGTTTAGTTATCCACGTGGTGATGCTTGCTCTTATAATTATTATTATCGTTCGTGTCTCCGTCGCTGTCTCTTTTATC
>CM035789.1:23997218-24117218 GCA_020466265.1 Siphamia tubifer
CATCACAGTAAAATTTGGTTGGAGAAATATTTTCAAAGCTCAACATATAAGATTTGTGTGTGCTCATATTCTTAGGTGAAGTTTGTGTTGGAGTCTGAGTTGTGCTCGGAACTAGTTGTTTGTTGACATTAGCCAGCTGCATATCTAAGCTAATGGTACACTGTAGGAAAGCAGAGAACTGCTACTGAAGAAGTCAGCGTGAGGGTAAAAAGTGGAAAAAATAAAAGTGTGCACACACTGTTATTGTGGCTGAAGGCCATTGTCAACAAACAACAGACTCCAACACAAACTTTCATGAACACATAAGCTTACAAAAGCCCAAATCACACATAAACCTTTAAAATAGACTTAAAGTATATAGTTTTGTTTTGATTTTGGAAATTTCATGGAAAAATGCAATTACACATGAGCTAAATAGTAAAAGTGAAAAACAAACCAGTAAAAGCAACTTTCTTTTAAGCATGTAACCTTAAATGTTTGAAATGAGAATAACAACGTCAAAATAAAGTACAAAGTGCAAATGCGATGCAGCTGAATTCATAAGATTAAATCATTTCCTACACAGCTTGTGCTTCAAATATGAGTCCACAATCACATGATCTTGCACGTGCACACACACACACACACACACACACACACACATGCTCGCTCGCTCGCTCACTCACTCACTCCCTCCCTCACTCACTCACTCACTCACTCACTCACTCACTCACTCACTCACTCACTCACTCACTCACTCACTCACTCACTCACTCACTCACTCACTCACTCACATTATCGCTTGCAGAGCTATGTTGCCATTTACTGTTTCCAGGTCCACTTATCGTCATTACTCTGTATCCAATATATTGCAGTACTGTGTTCCCACATGAGTCAATAAAAGACATCATGTTTTCATTATATCCTTTATATGTGATATTAAAGAAAAAAGAGAAAGTTATAGAAATTAATAAGTTAATTTCTAATTCTGACTTTGATGCTCCTTTATATTAGCCAATATTGTTATGTTCACACTGTATCTCACAAACCAGATCTTTATGAATTCCCCTGATATCAAACAATTCTTCGATGAAGTCTTTCATGCCTTCTAACCTTTGTGGTTCATTTGTCAGCTGTTTTCCGGTGCTGTCCAGTACAGGAGAAAGTAAATTAAGTATAAAGTGAAGTGATGCTGTGCTGTAAACAGAGCAGAAACACTATTTAATATAAAACACTTAAAATTATGATCTACTGCAGGTTAAACATTCACTAAAGGAAATTAAACATATTACTGCATTTTCATTTAAAAAATCTAAAAAGAAGAAAGATAATAATGTTTACATATGCTGTGGCATTGTTGATTGTTTGGACCCGAAATGAGTTTCAGTCAGATTTGTAGAGAATTACATGACACCCACATCAGCTCAAGAGACCCCCAGCTGCTGACTTTTCCTAACCTTAATAAAATATAAACCTATTTTGAAGTTGCTGTGCATCCCTATCTTGTCTTTCTTGAGGTACAAAACAGGAAAATGACTTCCCACATTAGAAACTGTATCACCAAAACTACCAGTACATACATTTCCCTAAAGTCTTAAAGCTCCATATGCCTGTCTTTCTATCAGTGTCCTTTAGTTTGTTGCTTTCCTCTCTTGGTCTTTGTGTCCCTGTCTCTGTGTTATGCACACAGGACCTCTGACATTGTAGCTCTCAGGCAAAGTTAAAACAACCACGGCATCTAATGCGGTATATGAGTTAACGCCACGGTGCCACGCTGTGTTTGTTCACATTTACAAGCCTACATCAAAAGGATAAACAGTCGACCTACCCACTGAGGCTCTGTACACAGGGGGCTCATGAAGCAGGCTTTCATATTATTGGCCAGTGTTCTTGGATACATACCTCAGATTCCTTCAGTTTAATCTCTTATGTAATGGATATTCTCCTTTTCCATAGACAGCAGCTCCCCACTGCACCTCTACCATATTATCATAGCAAATACACGTACACTTAGATCATGCGGAGGATAGGAAAAAAGAAACATTTCTACCTATTAAAAGAAATCTAAATAAACACACAAAAAGAACAAGAACATAATTTCAGCAGCCCAACAGTAATGTATGTGTTCAGATGAAGTTTAATGTATCAGAGGGCTGTTTTGGATACATGACAAGATGAGATGTTTTATATTTGTGCTGTTACAGTGAAAAAAACCCACTTGATCTTTCTTTATGGCTTGAGCTAAAGAAATGTGAGTACTATACCTCCACTGGCGAGGCCACATTAAAGAAGTACAGTAGTCTCTTAAAGTAAGTTAACTATTAATGTGAAACTGTGTGCGCCTTAAAAGCTCCTCAAAGTGAATGTAAAGTACATTTCTGTGTTGCTGCTTCTGCTGCTTGGGTTCCCTACATACAGTCCTTTCCAAACATCTATGTAAAGAAGCTTCTATAATTATCAGGATGTGAGTGGGGGGAGGACTTGCTGTTGTCGATATAAGTTTTTAATAGCACTTCCACTTTCTCCTCTATTTATCCGCTTTTTCCTCACTGACATTTTCTCAAATATATTTAACATTTCAAGCTCATTTCTTTGGCCATTCTGTGTCGTTGTTGCGGCAACTTGTCTGAAATGACCCGTCAGCCTTTATGTTGTGGTGTTTACAGGAAAAACACTGAACAATGTGGGTCTGAGTGTTCCAGGCAACTTGGTCATGCAGCACCTCTGGCTAACCCAAGACATTGTTCTGACTGACCAGTAATGAAATAATATCAAATGATTTAGAAATTCACCACTAAAGAGCTTTTGTTTTGCACTAGTTGACGTAAGCTAAAATAATCAGGGTAAAATTTCAGAACAGTGGCTTGGTATGACCTGCCAGATTTATAATCTTGCACTAATATCAGTGAAAATTTCCTCTCAGTAGTTGTCATTTTATTGAAGCTGATTTTTGTACCAGTGCATCTGAGCTATGAGAATGCCATGTATGCCCCAAAGGTTATTTCTGCAGTTGCTAGGTGGTACATGTGAAGTAGATTTAATAGAATAATAGAAATCCACATTCATTTGTCAAAAGAAAAAAAAAACAACAACTAAAACGGATTATTGGCTGATATGCAGATTTTTTGAAAATCCACAATAACTGGTAAGTTTACCATAGACTTGAGTCATCTTTAAACCATTCAACATCAAATTATGCAGTGGGGTGTGTATAATTATTTCATACATACTGTATGTGTGATTGAATCTGTTATTTTTGACATTTGCTGACTCCATTTCTAAGATAATCATAGCTAGTAGTAGTATAATGTAATATGAATTATATATATATACATATATATATATATATATATATATATATATATATATATATATATATATATATATATATATATATATATATATATATATATATATAAACCTTGCCTTGCCTAGTGGTAATTAAATTCGTCAATTTAACAGAACATTATCTATACATACATAGAGTTCAGATCTTCATACCAACATGGGTGAAATGCCTATCTTATTTACAAGAAATAAAGTTACATAAATAAAACAAGATAACAAAACTTTTATACAATAATATAATAAAACAAGTCATGCCGGGTACAACAAACCCTGTCCCCCTCACACACATTTTTACCTGATGTGTGATCTTATCATTTTTGGTGACTGTGACCTTTGACCTACATTCACCAAAATGTAATGGGGTCTATTCTGGACTACCTTGCACCTTTTTTTGTTGTTGAAAATTTCATGAAAACCAGTCTAGTAGTTTTTGCATAAGGCTGCTTACAGATGGACAGACAGACAAACTGACTCAAAAACAATAACCTCTCCCCTTGTTGTTGGGTAATACTGATAACACTGGGGAACAATTTGAAAAAATGTTCTCTTGAGTTAGATTTTTATGCTGATTAAAACTAAAGTGATCATGCTGATACCAACATTTTTTTTCTATCACGTCCAGTTTTTCCTCCACAGTTTACCCTCCAGATAAGACACATTCCACTGATAAGCTGTAGTAAGATTTGTCAGCTGATTACAATTGGACTCATCTACAGCTACATGGAAACTTATTTGTCTAGTTACAATTGAGACAGTACAGTGAGAGGTGTGTGCAGCTCCCATTAGGTCAGTACAATTACACTATAATTACAGTAGCCATATTGATTGTAAAAAACAGAATAGTGTTCAATAAACACTGCAGTCATAGCCTATTAAACTAGATGAACCTGCCTAGTGGCCAACAATATTTTTTCCTGGCGTGTTGGTCTGACTCAATAAGTCTAGCATTTGCTACACCAGCCAATCACAACGCAAGTTTTTTTCCCCCAGTTTAAGGCTACGTTTATATGGTGACGATGAAAAAGGAAGACACAAAAGTGGTGTCTCGTCTTCAATTTTTTATCCACGTTTAGAAGAACGTTTTCAGGAGGAAATCTTTATTTATGAAGCTGCAACAGTGTGCGAAACTCGATTGGATATGCATGCCAGGCCGACGTAGGTAATTGTACACCCGTCTCTCTTTATGATAATAATGATGGATTAGATTTCTATAGTGCTTTTCAAGGCACCCAAAGCACTTTACATTAGTGATCCATTATTCATTCACTCTCACATGCTTCCTCTGGTGGTGGTAAACTACATATGTAGTCACAGTTGCCTTGGGGCAGACTGACAGAAGCGTGGCAGCCATTTTGTGCCTACGGCCCTTCTGACCACCACCAAACATTCATACGCGTTTATACACTAGTGTGAGTGGCACTGGAGGCAAGAAGGGTGAAGTGTTTTGCCCAAGGACACAACGGACTGACTAGGACAGAGTGGGAATCTAATCGCCAAACCTTCGGTTAATGGACGACCCACTCAACCAACTGAGCCATGGCCGTCTTTGGCTATGACATACGTATAAATTCTGTATAATTGCTGAAACAACTCCTGTACATTTACTAGAGCTGCTAGAAGATCTGCAGAATCAAAGGTAGTCTGACATGTTTGCTGTTTTAGCAGGTGTATGTGAAATGATCATGTTATTCGATTCTAGCCATTTAGACGGAGAAGCGACATGACTCATCTCCAAAACTCCCCACTCTGGAAGGGGTCTTCAGATGTTTGCATTTTCAGACCCTGATGGCATGGCTGCCGTGTAAACAAAAGACACTTCTGATAAAATATTTTGTTCTTTTTAGCCACAATCGCACTCGTGTAAATGGCTCCTGTGTCTTTGGGGTGGGGCTTGGCAGGATGACGACATGGCCCTACGACAGTGGAAACAACACAAGAGAGCAGCGGTCCTTTGACTCAGCTTTGGAAAGGGTTTTAGATTTAAACTTGGGTTTTTCATTGAAAGATGAACAGAAAGAGGCAGTCAGCTCACTCCTCTTGAAGGATCTTTTTGGAGATTTCTAACTGGTTACAGCAAATGTTTAACATACCAGCTCCACAGTACACCACCTCCTACTGCTCTCTGTCGCTCTGAGAAAACGTCATAGTCACTGTTCCGCTGATTGATCGTAGCGTTGGCCTGTACCTGCACAGACAGTTTGAACCGTTTGAACAGTTTTGGTTCCACCCACAGCCCTTACCAGCTGCTAGCCTTCTGCCCGTGCAGGTCCACACTATTGTTTGCAACTTATAGCCTGGTTCACCAGACTATTGCAGTCATGCCTGTTTCTTATTTCATTATATGTCAATATTTAAAAATTCTTATAAAACAATTACATGCCTGTTAGGTACACTATGTTCAAAAACTTGAACATGACAAAAATTTAGGTCAGTTTTAGATTCCTTCACCCAAAAATTTGTTAAAAACAGTTGCCAGACCTAAGTCAATGAAAATTGTGTTCCCTAGTGTAATTGTCTTACTTTATTCCAATATGTTACATTTACTGAATATCTTAGTTTTAAACATCCTTTTATATGCAATGACTGAAGTACATGTTTTTAATCCCTGTCAAGGCTATTCCATAATTTTCCCATTGCGCTGTTGTGATAACGTATACTACGACTTAATGTGTAATAATCATGAAGGACATCCAAGGCATGTCTTTTGTCGTTTTTTATTGTACAGACTCATGCACTAACTGTCATGACCTCCGCTCCGGTGACCTTTCCCCCAGTGCTCATCCACACTCACCTGGTCCCGCACTGCGCAGCTGCAAGCCGTTCCTCATCTGTGGCTATAAAAGCAGTAAGGCTTGCAGTTGCCAGTGTGGGACCATTCAGTATTGTCACCTCCATAACCCGGACAACTTTCACCATTTCCTCAATCACCATAACCCGGACATTCATCATCACCACGGACTCTGGTCGTTTGTTCCTAGGTTTTGTCTGTCTTGTTTTTATGTTTCTTAGTTTTGTTATTAAATTATTTTTCCCTTCAGTACTGTGCAATGGAGTCCTCCTTCACCTCACCCCGATCCTGACACTAACAAATCACACAATAATCAACTTGACCTCTATTAACTTCCGGATCATCCTGTATAACTCCAGGTGACAGATCAATGCTCTCTCTGGTGAAGTGGGGAAGAATTTCACATTAATTACTCAGGATACCACAACTGTTAAAACTGAAAAGCTTGGGGAAAATAATCATGACTTCTAGTGAAAAGTCAAACCCATTCACTCAGTCCCAGTCCTGTTACCATGTTATCATCATCACTAAGACAGTTGTAAGCTTAGAAATGCCATACCATACCATACCATACCATACCATACCATACCATACCATACCATACCATACCATACCATACCATACCATACCATACCATACCATACCATACCATACCATACCATACCATACCATCTTTATTTATAAAAGTGCTTTAAAACAGACACAGTTGACACAAAGCGTTGCACACTACAAAGCATAAAACACAAAACAGAGAAAGGAGAACAAGGCAATAAACTAAATCTAAAAATACAATAAGAAGTACCAAAACTACACAGATAAAAATAAATAAATACAAATTTTCATACAATAATGTATGGAGTGAGCTAACAGTGTAATAAGCATATCCAAATCCTGCACATTGAACTGAGCTTTACAGGCTGAATGAGCAGAATTCAGTGCATCAGTGAAGGGGTCCTTGAACTTATGTGATTGCACTCAGACATTGCACCAAAGATGAAAGGTTGGAAATCGCTACTCTGTTATAATGAACAAATCTGTATCCTTGGTGTTTACAATGCATCTGCATCATTCATGGACTTAAAATAAGAGCCACTCCACTGACACATGGGAAAATTACAGTGTACTACATGATTCATCCCCTACTTAGGCATAATAACACTTCCTTCCATGCTGGTTTATGACACACAGTAGAGCACGCCATTATGTCACACCATATGCGTACCCGGCAGATCCCTTCATTGACATGCACGCTCACTCAAATCAGTGTGCTCACACAAACCAGCCAATGACTTGACGTGAAATAATTTCAGCTGCTGTCACTCAGACCTTAATGACTTGTCCAAGGAGGTCATCAATGCCGCCTCAAACCCATTCACTTTGAAGCAGAAAAGCAGTTAGATCAATGGCTTGCTGGTGCATTGTACAGCCTTTTTTTTGCCTCTTTTGCCACCCCTTAATCAATGCATAATGACATAAGCAATGTGGTTCCAGCTATGCGTGGTGATGTGTGTAGGTGGCAGAGGGTGTTTGACTGCGGCAGAGTGTGTTAAATCATGATGCGGATGGAGAAAAAAATTGAGTTAGAGGAAATGCACAACAACACAAACATGAGGTTTAAGCTCAGGATGTGCCGAGTGAGAGGAGGGATGGGATTATTGATCTAAACTGTACTCCACATGATAGAGGAGTCCTGGTGAGATGGACAGGTGGAGAGATGGGCATAATGAACAGAAAAGCATTCATTTTAGCTCTGATGTTAGTGCTGCTCTGCATTAGCAGATTGGCTGCCAGAGGGCCATTAGCCAGGGGTGCTTTCCCAGCAAAGACTGTTGACAAACCATTTAAAAATAGATGGTGCACCATTGTTTGATACTGTAAGAAGTCAGTCAGCTCTCACAACCCAAAGGAAGGAAGGACAACCTGTAGATTCCACAAATTAGATGTGGCCAAAGGATGGGGATTTGTGAAATTTTTGTGTCTGGTAGCACTAAAAGTGGAACAAGCATTGTTCCTGATATCCTAATTAACATGTATGTGGTGTTACCTTTTTCTTTGTACAGTCGCCAGTGGTATTTAGGATCCACACTGAGGTAAACTTGACATAGATAAATATGGGCAGACAGAGATGAAGCAGATCCAGATGCGTAACAGCTTTAAAAAAAAAAAACTATAAATCAGGTATGTCAAATTATTTTGTTAATTAAGATAAATTAATTACAGTTATTTTTAGCAAGTTACGTATTTTTTTTAACCACATTAATCTAATTTTTAATCTCCAACTTTACTATTTCTGGATACGAGTTCCCTTTTTGATGAGTTAACTTATAGCACTGTGGTTAATGAGTCTGTTTTATTGATATTATCCGAAGCACAGGAAAAGCAACAAGTTCAGTGTTCAGTACTTGTATTAATCAGAAAAGTGTTTACATTTTAGTTGAGATAAAAAATAAACAAATGAATTAGCTCAATTAATTACAGTTCATAATTAATTAATGTCATTTTTAAAAAATGTCTAGCCAGCACTACTATAATGAGACTTATACTTTATAAAGGATCTGAAGTCACATATCAATATGTGACTTCATATGATTTAACAAGTATTCAGAGAATGCCTAATCTCGCATCTATTTTGTGCCAATCTCAAGTTTCTATGACAACCTGTTCTTGGATTAGAGCAAAAAATGTGATTTTGACCTTTCTGTTAAATGCTAACTTAACCTTTGACCTTTGGGTTAACAAGGTGTTGGGTTTCCCTGTGATGTCAGAATAGTTTCAGTGCACAATGTTTTGATATGATGATGTAGAGTGAAGACGACCACCTACAAATGTGTAAATACAGTAAATGTTCATCAAATATCTGTCATAGATGTTGACTTTGAAGGCTATAGGGAATCATTCCCATAATGTTCATACTCAACATGCCACAAACCTTTGAACATGGTTGAAGAAAGTTAAATATATAGAGCACTGAAATATATGGGGTATAAAAAAATAAAAGTAATAAGACATAAACCCTGCTAAATAAGGAAAAACTCTATTGCAGTATATTACATTATCTATCTATTATTATACCTACCTTTTTTTGATCTTCTTGTCTTTGATCAACAGATTCATGTGAGTCATAGTGTCCATTCTCTCTCTTTCTACTCCATAGAAACACTTAATATCTAGAGGTTTTTGGATGTCTCATCTCGTCATCTGAACCCACTTTATCCTCACTAGGGTCACGGGGGTCACCGGGGTCACCGGGGTCACCGGGGTCACCGGGGTCACCGGGGGCCTAATCCAGCTACAATGGGCGAAGGCGGGGTACACCCTGTATGAGACTCAGGGGTGAACATATATAGACAAACAATCACACTCACATTCACATCCATGGGCAGATTCGAACCAGGGTCCTTCTCGCTGTGAGGCACGAGTACTAACCACTGCACCCCTTTTTGGATGTCAGTTCTTTGAATTTTCATTGATCCTGTTTCTTTTCCCATCAAAGCAGAAGGACATGTACCTTTTCTCATAGGTTAAAGATGACTGCAGTTCTGTTCTGCTGTATTGCTGCCGTCACATTGTTTCCCTTTATGTCTCTTTTTTCTGTTCTTCTCATGCTATTTTGCTGTGTTGGACATGCAATGTGCATCTATAGGTTTATCATCTGTGCATGTGTGGTTATTTGTGAGTGTTGGGGCCTGGTTGACTCATGCATGCAATGAGTTAGGACAAGGATCCCCCCCAGCGATGGCACACATGCACATCCCTGCACACAAATGTATTTACATGGTTGAATGGCAAAGACAGCAAGAACGGAGGCATTCTCAGTAAAGCTAATAAATAAACATATTTTTACACTGAGAACAATGAATGGAAGGATCTGCATTGCTTGTCTAATTTACAGATAAAGTAAACCAGCATTCATCAGTCAAATATGTTGTTGCACTTCCCTCCTATGCATGCTACAATCCAAATCTCTTCATTATTTTTTACTATGTTTAGTCATATTTTACTCTGATAATCATTGAATTTGGAACACTATTTTTGATGACACTTTGAGGGACTGATCCTTTTTCTCAGCAGAATTAAATGTGAAATAATGATAGAGTATGCACATTATATATCCACTATCTTTTTCGAACCTTAAACAAATGTTTCCATCAACTAAATGTAAAAAAAAAATAGTGGTTTAATTTAAAAATTAAGAATAATTAGAAACTTGAAAACTTGTACATGTTATATTTTCCAAGGTTAAATGAAAATAACCTTTGACTTTTTCAACATGATCATCCTTCATTATGAATGATAAACAATGCTTTCATTAATTAACTTAATGTTATTAATCATGATAAATGGTGTTTCAGTCATTTTTTATTTCACTATGACATTAAAAGCACTTGAACATAACATACAGTAAGAGTAATTTCAGATCTTCCTGACCGCACCTGAAGGCAGCATTATTTTTTTATCATTCATCATTCATTATTATTCATCATGCATAATACATGTACTGATGCCAGCATAGACAAGTTTCAGCCATTTTAGGTGAATGGGAAAAAAAAACATTTTAAAAATGTATATAAAATTTTTACTTTGACTTACTTTTCTCAATGTAATCACATCTGTTCTGGGTCGCTGGCAATCCATAACCCAAATCTGGTACGAATTCAAACAATTGTTTTAACCAATAACCTTTGTCTCCTCTTCAGGGGGTGGAGTAAAAATCAAACTGAACCAAAACGCATCATGATTTTAACCTCAAACATTGTGTGTCCATAATCTGGATGATTCCTAAAATTGTCATCACTGCATTTTCAAGTACAAATCTAATCAGACTATAGTTTTGTGTTCCATGGTTTACAGAAATGTAAAATCTCCTCTTTTTTTTTTTTTTTTTTTTTTTAACCTAGTATGTATTTGCGTTGTGACTCTATTTAAGACATCGTTTTTGTCAGAGTAAAATACTTTGGATTTTGTAAGATGTACTTGTGCTTTTACCCACTGCTGTCTTATACACATATTTGGCCGTGTTCAGCTTCAAGACATGGCTCATTTGCTGCAGTTTCCAGGCAATTTGCAGCATAATTCTTGATCATTGCAGGAGGTTTATTTTTGTCCATAGTCAGACTTACATGATGTGTTACAGACCCTGGAGGTGGCTGGGATTCAGTGTGTTGCCCCTGGGCACTTCACCAGCTTGTTTGCTTTTAGATGCAGGAGCTTGACTCCCAAGTGTTCTTTGGCTAACCTGTGACCTTAGGGATATCATTTTTGATGAGAAGCGGAGCATGCATTTGACAGAAAACAGCCCCATTGGCAAATATGATGGAAAATTACCATGACAGAAGTAGTGTATCTTTTTCTGTCTCAGCTGGAGAACCTTCTTTGTCCTTAACTTATAAGGCATACTTTAGACATTATGGAAAAAGCAACAAAAATAGATGAAACTGAATGTATGCTGGAGTGCTGCTCTGGCACAGCCTTGTGTTCAGCAGTCTGAGATATTTTTAAACTTTGCATCCCGGCCCACCCTCAACCTCGTCATCTCCCCTTACCCTCCCACCCAACCCCCTGTCCCCACACTGCTGTGCAACTGACCTCCTCCATATTGTTTCTCTATCACTCTCACTCTCTCTCATGTATGCAAGGCAGAAAAATACAGAAAAGGTAGGCAGACAGAACAACACAGTGAATGAAAGGGAGGAGATGGTTAGTAGCTCAGTGTTCCCAGTAAAGATCAAGAAATCCAGTCTAAATTTCTGGGCTCAATTTTGTATGATTTACTGGATTGGAATGTGAATAACCAAGTAAAGCATTATGATTGTTCCTGGGCCACTCTTATTTTCTTCCTCCTCCTCCTCTTCCTCATCTTCCCTTCACTCTTCTCCCCTGGTTCTGTCTCCGTCAGACTGGTCGGCTCACAGCCAGTCAGCCAGTTATTAATTATGTCTTCTCCCCTTTCCACTATTTTCACCATCTCCTTTTTTTCACAGTTCATTTTCTTTTACTTTTGCTCTACTAAAAGGCTTTACCCTGACATACTTCCAGGGATCCTGTGCTATTCCTCCTCCTCCTCCTCCTTCTTCTCCCGATCTCCCTTTTTCTCTTGGTTAGGGCTCTGTTTGTAAACGTGCAGAGGAGAAGAATGAGAGAACAAATTATGAAACACAGGAGTGCATTCCATACCTTGTTTAGAAAGAATTCTCCAACAGCGCAGAGGGGGAGAGGAGCCACTTCCCCCTTGATTCTACCCCCACTTTCAGTCCATATGGGTCTTTTTATGTCCACAGTCTGTAGGGACGTCCATGACATTCATGCAGTACTATGCCTCTCAAATACCTCTCATGGTGTTTTACATTCTATTTCATCCAGGTGTTCCATTTATTTCTTTGGTGAACTAAAGAACAAGAGAATATAATGTAAAAATAAAAATAAAAAAGCTAATCCTTTTTTACAGAAATGTGAGGATGCTAACTATACATACATCACTGTCTGCAAAAAATTACTTGAGTGACCCCTCAATTGATTCTTCCTTGTGCATGTCTCTGGAGTACATGTGACTGAGGGCTTTACAGAGAAACTTTCCAAAAACAAAATGCACAAAACAAGGCAAACAATTGAAAGTAGCAGCACTGATAATGATGCTGTGTTGTAGAAAAAGTCTGATTGAAATGTAGCTTCAGAGAACCTGAGTGCACTGCTTTTGCATGAACTAGCCTTGAGAATAATTGTTTATTGTGTGTGCACATGAGGTTCACTACAAAAAAGGATTTAATGTATTAATGAGACACCCCCTTCGTGGCCAAATGGAGAGATCCTTCTCCAAATGCAAGGTTTGACCTGAAATAGACAAAGCTGGCAGGTGCAGATGGTTTTCTTGAATTTGAAATTAGCGTTTCAAAGCACTCTTTTGTGCACACACAAATAACCATAAGGGATGCAAACATTTATTTGTCTCCAACTGTATGAATATTGATGAAAATCTTATGTAAATGTTTGTTTTTTGTGTGTGTGTGCATGAGTGCATCTGTGCTTCAGAAAGGCATTTGACCATGTGTGTTTCTGTATATGACACAAGTTACTGTTTGTTTCCCCACTTGTGTAGGTTGAATTTTATGTCTTGCTGTTGGCTAATCTTTTGTGCGTCTGTCCCTCACTGTCTCTCTTCCTGGGTTTAGTTGCTATGGCGATGAGAGTGAGTCGAGGTGGAGAGTCATGGAAAGGAATGGGAATATGTGGCTGGAAAGCCCATCAGGTCTGATAGAGAATCACTGTACCAGCACATCTTTCTAAAACAGAACCAGTTTACTTTGTGCTTTTTAAATTCATAGCCTTAATGTGCATTTACTTTTAATTATAGCATACATAAATATTTATGCTGCATCGTGGATCAAGATTATGCATTCCTTTTTCTTAAGGGCAAAAATATCAGGAGTGTGCATACCAGAGAGTCCAAACAACCCTCCCCTGGATAAAAACTGGGCATGCGGTTTAGATATTTACAGTAGTGTCGGCTACTTGCAGAGTTCAACGAAATGACCTCATACAGTCAGCCATCAAAACAGCAAAAGCCCAGAGTTGAAAGCCCCGAGCCCTCAGGCAGACTGGGGCCAGGAGGAGAGGCTCCATGTCTCCATCACTCAGCAGGCACCACAGCTCTGTCTCCAGCTCCCCTCACTGTTCTCCAGACTGGCAGTGCCACAGCTGCCATAAGGAATCACAATTGTATTTAAATTGCTCTTGGTCCTCGGCCACCTCAGGCTTAATGGTAGAATTGTTTACCCAGGAACACAACTGTGAGCCACTCTCTAATCTTATTTTAGTGCATGTGAGACCAGATAATCATGGTAATGATCGACAGCGCACAGTGTGTTGCTTGTGCATGTATGATACCTACTGCTTAAACTTCATCACTATGATTCTCAGGGCACACACTAAAGAGCACCAAGGTCCTTCAAATATCATTCTATTCAGTCGTAGCTGCTATTTCTATACAATAGCAAGCTGATATAATGGAGCATAAAAACTCATCACTTTTTGGGCTACTTTTGGAACCATATAGTGCTATTAATTAGCCTTGAAAGCATCCACTGAGAACTAACTGATCCTGACAAAACAGACTGATTAGTGAACTATGAATAGTGCTGACATGATGTGGAACAGTTTCAGAGATAAAAACAATGAAGCTTAGTGTGGTAAGACCTATCTTTTGATGAACAAACTCATCTGTCTCTGATAGTCCATAATTAAATATTGAATGCAAGGCTGTTTAATGAAGGTTTACAAGCCAGCTGTGTCAATCCCAAAATAGTCAAATCAACACCTGTATGTGACTCTATACTTGGACAGTGTAACCAAATCTATAGTAACGTCTGCAAGCATTCCTTTATGTAATAAAAATGTGTGCTTGAAACAGAAAAATCCTGACACATAAAAGTGCAAACACTGGAAATCAGCTGCTCTCATCTATCGCTCTGTAGACAAAGACTGATTTCCTGTCTCTAAGCGCTCAATGGCGGTCGTTAATATTTACCCCAAGCACAGCACAAGGGAAATTATGGTTTCGATTAGTGAAGCCAATAGTAAGATATCATTCAGACATACACATAAACATGCTAAAAAGAAGTGGTGTGTGTGGGGGTAAGTGGAGGAGTAAAATTTGTGATTGTGGTTATTGAATGTGGAACTTTTCTCTTTTTTTCTCTGTGCTGTTAAATTGTTAAGATGTCAGTGTAAAATTGACCAGTCTAGAACCATAATGATCTAAATTTTGCTTGAGACATGAACAGGTATGATTACTTTGGTTTGAGCTTTCGACCACTGAAGTCAAGTCTATACAAATTGAGGATATTTCTGCAAGCTGTCACCTTCCAATGCATCTTTTATACAGCTTTTTGGAGGTTAAAACCTACTTTTATTTAGGTTAAATTAGACTAGATTAAGGTCAGGGTTAGGCTCTGATATTTCTGGAATGTATAATGTGTCTGTACAAAGTGATTTGGTGCAAAGGTGTGTGTGTGTGTGTGTGTGTGTGTGTCTGGTTTCCCAAAGCTTACATTATGGGAAGGCAGATGGTGCCTGGAACTTGGCAAGTCTCGCTCTGAATGGTTTCAGTGGAATGTCTGGAGTTTTCAAGGCTACTAACCACAAACATGGTCCTCTTTCCAGTGCCAGCAGCCTGCACTAGCAGCTAAAGCTACTACTCACTCATGCTAATCAATCCATTCGTGATGAACTAAGATCCAATTCATATGCAAAGTGTGTCTAATGATAAGGACTAAAACCTACGTCTACCACAACGGCAGACAGTAACTACGACACAACTTTACCACTTGTGATGCGTCACCTATACTCATGTTGAATTGGTTTTGACTTTGAATGACACTAGCACTGCTTTAAATAAATATTTTAGTCATGGCTGTTTCATAAACCTCATCAGTAGAAGTGTCTAAGTCGCTTTTCCACTGGTTCACAGACAATAGGATTAATGGCAGCCTCATCTATTCAGACCTGTTTTCCCCTGACTGACATCGCTTTTCACGCTTTACACTGATGAGAAATGTACCTCAAACCCTGGCTGCAGATGCTGATTATTGGAGACTGATCACGTTGTTTTCGTGTCTGTGACTGTGTCTGCTGTGTATTTCCTCCAGCGCTTCTGGAATCACAGCAGTGCTTGCATGTGTGTGTCTGTATAAAGTAGGTCAGTAGGAGGACAGGAAGTCACTGTTCACTTGTCTGTCTAACTTGAAAGGGTCTTTGCCAAAGTTTATGGAGCAAACACACTTTCATACACAGAAGGATGAGCACAATTATATAAATGAATGAATGTATAAGTTGAGGAGTTTAGTCAAAACAAGTGTAGAGACAGAGATAAAGCAAAGACACGAAGTAGACAAAAAGTGAGTCAGTAAGAGCATAGACACTTAGATAATGTCAAAAGTATGCAGTAAATGCTGTAGCATTAGAAGGTTTAAAAAAGAATAAGAATAGGTGGAACTTAACAACATCAAGAGTAAGGAAGGTGCTTGGTTGCATTTGGATTGAAGAAAATCAAAAGTGAAAGAATATTTACGACATGACTTTACTGAATTCTCTATATTGACTTTTAGTAATTGATTTGCACAGTAGTCTATGTTTCTTCTATATTACACTGAGAAATAACCAACCATTGCTATGCTGTACAAAGTAGAGGTAATGTGTTTGTTTTTAATCAATATTTTCAGTCAATTATTGATTTCTTTCGTAAATAGCCATGCAATAAGCAGGCCATTATTTTGAAATAAACACGTCACTTCATTGCTGTGCATTTTCCTTTACTTAACACACTTCTTGTTAATGTGTGTATCTTAATTATTTTTTTCTTTTCATCAGCTCATCATCCTTATCACTGAGATTTTTTTCTACAGTCTTATCGCTGATCTTCCTAACCAGCCCATCTGTTTTCTCAACCTCTCTTTTCCACTGATTATTAAAAATACTTTAAATGGTGTGACTGCACAGAAGGTGTCTGATGGGTTCAGCTGTTTAGGAGAGAAGAGGACAGCAATGGAGAGAAAATTGTTTTTCTTTGAGTCCAGTGTGAGTGTCAAGCACAACATTGGTTTTGCATGTCAGGGTTGTGCTGGTCTCAGCAGTTCTGGGGCAGAAAGGGGCATTGCATCAGAGGAGGGAGCTGTGTGTTCTGATCTGAGGGGAGGACTCAGCTAACGTCTAAACACTGCACTGCAGAGGGATGCAGACGAGTACTGGGAGTTTGAGTGGGGGGTTAGGGGACATGTTGTAGAGGAGAAGATGTCACAAAGAAGAAGAAATGAAAGATGGCAGGGAAACAAAAATAAGAGTGTATTTGTGTTTTACACTTGTTTATAAGATATGTCATAAAAGACCACTATTCAATTCATTCATTCGTTTTCTAAACGTGCTTTATCCTCACTAGGGTCATGGGTGTCGCTGGAGCCTATCCCAGCTACATATGGGCGAAGGCAGGGTACACCCTGGACATGTCACCAGTTCACTGAAATATAGAGACAAATATTCACTCTCATATTTACACTTATGGTCACTCTAGATTAACCCATTAACCTACCAGTGCATGTCTTTGGGTGGTGGGAACAAGCCAAAGTACTCATGTACAAAGTACTCACTCCACACAGAAATGTCTCACCCAATTCATTTGAATTCAATTTATGAGCCTTATATCACAACAACTTTGCCTCAACGGGCTTTACATAATTAGTTGGATATAAACAAACTACAGTCAAATAAACAACAGATGAAGAAAATGGTTTCATGTCCCGGGCATCCTCTGTCCTTAGATCCTCCTTCTTGGCAAAGAAAAATTCCAAAAACCAAGTGGGGAAAGAAAAACCTAAAGGAGAACCATACAGATGCACTGTAGATGCACCAGGACTGATGGACGTCCATTTGCAGATGTAGTTCCAGTCTATAAGGATGCAATAGAGTGGGGGTCCATCTAGTCCAGGGATCTTGGCCTTTTCCAGCACACCTGACAGTCATTATCAGTCTGCAGAGTATGATGATAGGCTGATGATGTTGGGAGAGGAATACATCTAAAACATGGAGGACAGTGACTTTCTCGAAGCAGGGTTCCAGACCCTTCATCTAGCCAGATGAGACAGGTGGGGGTTATGAGGTCCATCTAGACAAGTGAGGGTGGGGGAGGAGTTTTGGGGTCATGGGTCAGGACAGGGCTAAAATGAGTCACCGCAGATATTGTTGTCATTGGGCCTCAGGCAGCTACAACTGAAACAAAGCAGTCTGAGGCCAACAGGATGTAATACTATAGAAGAAGTACAATGGACAGAGATGAAGGCTGACCAGATTAATGGCTCTCAAAATTTTTCCCAAGGAGCTGCTTTTAAAAATTCATAACTGACCATATCTATAAATCCTGAGAGGACAAAAATTTGCGGATAATTTAATATTCCTGCCCATTTTACTGCATGATCTTCTGACTTTCTAACAAAGAGAGTAACGATTTACATTTGATGAATAACTCTATTCCATTTCAACCAGTCAGAGAATTTATATAATAGAGTTGATGTTTGGTGTGTTTTGTATGTAAAATGGAATTATATACAGTTTCTAGTTACATAGTTCAGATGTGACAGACAAAAAGGGATATTGCTGACTTGGTTTATTGTCTACTGAAGAACTTATCATCTGTATTTTTTCTTTGTCAATTTGATACAAAATATAGCACATTTTGTTTGATTAATTTAAACCCAAAAACAACAAATGCATTTTCTTTCACCTTTAGAAAGGAGTGTAATGAAGGTCAACTCCTGCTTCCTCAGCTCATGTTTTTTTTTTCTCTTACTGACCATGACCATTAACTGCCATTTCCTTTGTTGTTATATGTTGTTGTTATATCTAAGTGTATCATGATAAAGCTTGGCCCATATTGTAACTTCTGTATAAATGAAACTGGAGCTGTATCATTGCTATATAAATTACATTTCAGTGTGTCTGTGATCCCAGTATTCTATCACAATCTACCTGTGGGGGAATATATGTTCACGATGGATTTATAGCAGCAAAACTGTTCCAGATACAGACATTGGGGTTTATAATTTCATATTGTAAAACTCTTGATGATACAGGTTCATCCGAGGACAATGAGGGGATTTCCAGTCAAATGCATGAGGTACTAAGTGCCTTGTCGTCTCTCAGGTCTTTTCAGTCTGCACATCTGATTGACTGAGTGCAGTTCAGGCCATGCTCGTTGATAGGAAGAGTGTCCATTTCCTCTGAGTGGCTGAAATGTAATATACAAGTAGGGCCACAGGATGAAGAGCATAAGGTGGGTAGGGCAACGAAGGAGAAATGCTAAAAGATAAGCACGGTGTTGTGTTGAAAGCTGTTAGTGATGATGCAGGCTGGCGACTGGTGGCTTATTCATCACATTCTCAGACCCCTAGTGTTGCGATCGCTGAGGTGGTGGCACTGACTGGCAGCTCCGAGAGCCACCAGTCGCAGATGGATGTGAGATGACACTGCGGCGATCAGCAGGTCCTGCTGTTCGTTGCACATCTGCCACTGATGTACTTGATTTGTTTACTCTTGTAAATATGCCAACTGAGGATAAGATCACAGGTGACATGTCAACAACAGTCCATCTGGAGAGTTAAGTTGGAAAAACCGTACACGTGCAATTGCAACGTGTATGGGTGGGAGATTGGGCCCCTGAATGTCTGAGTCTGTGTTTATTAGTGGAGTCCAGTGAGACCTAAATTGCACACGGCCCCTAGAGGTTGTGAATCTGACAGAGAGCTGTGGAATGGGGCTGCTGTGAACAACTTTGCTCCATTACAGCCAGCACTTTTAACCTGATTTGTCATCTCAGCAACTCTCACTTATTAACTGATCAATAAAGGGAAGGTGGACCAAACTTCTTGTAGGAAACGAATACTTCCAGCCCATCCTCTCCCTTCATTTATCATCCTCTCAGACTCAGGCGGCTTTGTCAGTGTCTTTATTTTTTCATGCAGTTTTTAGTCTCTGACCTGACTAGCCCAAATA
The DNA here is from genome assembly GCA_020466265.1 of Siphamia tubifer. Classification (NCBI taxonomy): domain Eukaryota; kingdom Metazoa; phylum Chordata; class Actinopteri; order Kurtiformes; family Apogonidae; genus Siphamia; species Siphamia tubifer. The sequence continues at coordinate 24,016,867 of CM035789.1, forward strand.
AAAAATTACCAGTAATTCAATAATATCTGAATAAAACCTTTGTGTTGTCTTTTTTGGTCTTTTTCCACATCACTGAATAAATTATGTTAGTGGATAATTAGATTTAATTTCAATTACATTTTGGTAAGAAGACATGAAACCAAATGAAAGAGACAAATCAGTGTCAACTGATTGGCCTCTCTTTCTGTCTCTGCCTCTTAATACATATACCCATAGATTCTACACAAAACCTAATTGTTTTCTCAATAGTGAACCTTAGGCTGCTGGAATCCCATTCTTCTAAATGTAAATCTGCAACCAATACTTCACTGTTGAAACTGAACAAGAGAAAGCATTGATGAGTTTATAGCAGAAAAGGTATTTTCAACTCTGAAGTTGTATGGTGCAGCAACTTTTCAGATAACATAACAGCCTTTCAGTATTTCAGGCAGTGTGGGTGACTGGTGAAAGCCCTACAGTAACTGATCACCACAGATTGGACCAGCTTAATGCAGTCCTGTTATCCTGTTCCTTCAACTATTAATTATTTAAAACACATAAACAGTGGTTACATTACATTAACAAAATGAGCTAAGTTAGTCTTTTCTTGGAAGTGGTGTTATGAGGCAAATGTCACTGGGAAATATAATAATAATAATAATGCAGAGAGAAGTAATATATAGAGTGGGAAGATGATTTTTTTATATAGAGAGTACATCATTTTTTTCCCCAGTTTCTGCAATGTAGGTGTTTAATGGTATTAACTCCTCTTGTCTTGAAATGAGTGGAGGCATACAGTACAGTATGTCCCTCAGGGAAAGCTCTTTTTGTTTTCGATTCCTCACTATAACTGTGATAAAAACCTATTCTAGATGTGTCTAAGATTGTATGAGGTTTCGTGGCATTTCAGAAATTAAGCTCTTTAAGGTCAACAACAAAACTGACCCATATGCATGACGATCAGTAACTACCGAGTTGCCATAGTGACAGATGCAGATGCAACAGCCCTTTTTATAAATTATGAGCTTTCCGCATGCTTTAAATCTGTCCATTCGACACAGCCACTGAAAGCTTCAAATCATAGAGATGCACCGCCGTCTTCGCTCACGTTTAATTGCTTCTACGCACGGTGCCAGTTTCTCTTCCCTTGTTCTTGGAAATGCTGTTGACGGCTGTTTCACTGATCCCTAGACACTGTCCTGACTGAACCTGAGTAGGAAACATTGGGAAACACAAACCTTTGGGTGTGAATGTTAGAGGTCAAAGCAGTCAGGGTCAGGGGCCTCACAGATCACGTGTCCTCAGCATCATTTTCACATCCTCCCTTTTCCCTCTGTCTCTCTCTCTCTCTCTAGGATCCCATGGAGATGGTGCATGTTTTGCTTCAGTTTTTCCCTCTACATGTTTAATCAAAAATACAACAGATTCCAACCCTATTGTGTTCCACAGACATTTGACAAAAGGAAGGACTTCCACTTTTTCTCTTTGTCTCATCTCACTGTCGACGAACGCTGGTGTTTGTTGAAATTATCCATTTGTTTAGACGTCCCCCCTCTGCGTCCTTGTGTCTTCCTTCTGCTCAAACCCCTCCACCCCCATAATGCTCAGATCTACTTACACTCTTCACCCTTTTATGTGGATAGGGATAGGGGGTGGCAGGGGGAGAGGATGTGAAAATTGTCCACCCTGGGATCACATACTCGCATCTGTGAAATGTATGGCCAGATGTGGAGAAAGATTACAGAGGAAATGCTGTCTTTGTACACAAACACACAGTCAGAAGGGTGTATTTTAAGGGTTTATTTTATTTTTTAAATAAATGTTCAGTAGTGGCAGTGATGTGGTTTCTGCTCTAAGGTCAATCAGTGCGACCTGAGGTTTGTAAACATGAGAATAAAATGCATTTTTATGAAGTTCATTCGCATTGATTGGTACAGTAATGTATTTCTAAGAGAGTAATAGGATAGTAATGAATCAACTGTGGAAGACTCAGCTGACTCTGTAGGGATTGTGAATTTATTGTGGCTTTGTCTTTGATGGTGTGACACTCAGTGTAGCTTCTGTCATCTGAGCGCTGTGATATGATCTTTCACATAACTGGCATAGAAATGAGGTCAGTGTTGCCTTCGTACAAACAAATACACAACAAATTCACAAGCTGAATGGAAAGTTTTTTGGAAAATGTGTGGAAGGTGTGTTCTCGCACTATCCATGTGTTGTGCTACTTGCCCCAGATTTATGCAGAAATATGTGAAAACATCACAGCCATAGCACTGAATCGTACCAAGTGTTTCTCAATCTGTAACTGAGTCGTGATCAGGGGTCAAAGTTAAAGCCGAGACCATGATGATTGAGAGGACGCATGACTGAACTGCGTTTGGTCACAACAGATGAAACACAACATCTTCAGCTCAGAGGAAGAACAACTTCAGTACTAAGGGAGGCAGAAAGAAACAAAGGCAGCAGAGCTGAGTGGTCGAGGCAGGATGGGAATGGAGGACAAGAAAAAAAGAAACAAAATAAACATTCGCAAACATGGGCCTTTCGTTCTACAAAGGATTAAAATTGGACGTCCGGTCCAAGCCCACCACCTCCTACTTGCTCACTTCCCACTTCCTATGTCCTCCTGACATTACTGTGCAGAAGCCACTGTGCCACTGGTTGGGAGTGATTTCACATCCACTGTTTCCTATCCTGACCTCGTACGCTCACGTATTTGGATGCCCACCTCACATACACAAACTAACTGACTGCTTAACATAAACACAACAGTTTTTATGGTGCAGCAGCTGTGCATGTGCACAGCTGTGTTTGAAGAGCAAAGCTATTTATATATACCTACTCTTTATTTTTATTTCTCTCCTTCTCTCCTGGTCTGTTGACATGTCCTCTGTCACCAGTCTTTCATTACTTCTTGCTGACCTGAGCTGTTGCCCTTTTTTAATGATTAATTCAGTGTTCTCTCGCCTTAAACAAAATGCTCTATTCACACAATTGTTTTTGTCCATAGATCAATTGATTCATTGACTGTGATGATCTATGTGTACATGGTCATGCTGCACTTTGACCTTTGCTCCATTAGGCTATTATTCATCACTTATTTAACAGTGGCAGCTGCTGAAATTACTTTTGGTGGGATACAGTATCCAAATGAGTGTTCAGCTACACTATAACCACATATCACCATTAGGATACACCAAAGTGTGTGCGCCATTATTTTTTATTTTTTATTTATTTATTTATTTACTGTATTTCTCATATTAACAGTATAATACCACCTAATCTCCTCAGGTTGAGGAGCAAGAAAAGAAACACAATAGCAGAAAACAAACAAATGAAAAGAATAAAAGAAGAGTCTGGGTTGTGTGTCAGAATGTGTTTAGGTCTCTTTATAGACATGTTTTCCCTCGAATGTCAGCTATTTTACCCAGTTTCTTATAGAGAGATTATCTTTCAACTTCAGTTTATATGTAAGATGTTCAATTACAAGTACATCATCTATGATTGAAAGCCATTGTTTGTAATATGGAATATCAGTCTCAAGATAGTTCTTTCTTATCGCCTACTTCCCAGCCATCAGGAGGATCTTGACAAGATGTCTATCTACATTATGCACCGATTCTTCCAAATGTCTGAGGTACAGAAAAATGTAAGAATTTGGGACTGCATATCTTAACACATCACAAAGAGCTCAGTAAACCTTCTCCCAGAACCACAATTGCAAACTTTTAATTTAAATGAAAATGGAAAATATACACCCTCCCACAATCCAAAGACATGCACTGATAGGTTAATTGGTTAAACCAAATTGTCCATATGTGTGATTATGAGAGTGATTGTTTGTCTCTATATATCAGCCCTATGATGAACTGGTGACATGTCCAAGGTGTACCCTGCCTTCGCCCATAATAGGCTCCAGTGACCCCCATGACCCAAAGATAAAGCGTTGTTCAGATAATGAATGAATGAATGAATGAATGAACAAAAAATACACATTATGTGTTTTCAGTCATGTATTTTTACATCCATTTTTCCTTCATATATTATTTTTCTCTGACTGTTGCTCTTTAAAGTCAGACATGTCCCTGATAAGTGTTTTTTCCACTGACAGTGTGGACAGTGCATTTAGACCAGCGGTGAAGGTAGTGTAGGCAGATAGCATGGCATTAAAAAAAATTTAAATCAACACAAGGGCTAAGACAAATCAATGGTTCCATTCATGCCAAGAATCCAACCCCCACCTCATGCATCGAAGCCAGATGTGCTGACCACTTAGCTACCCAGCTGCTCATTCCCAGTTTAGTAGGATCATTTACGGACCTATTCACTTATTCCATTTCTGAGGAAGATCTCTATGTTTTTCAGGATGTAATGTTTAATCCTGTGGGTGAGGACTGGGGACAGAGTTTTCGGCCCTGAGGCTCTCCTAAGTCTTCTCAATTTTTGCGCCCTGATCTGGAAAGGTGATTTGATTGGTCAGTAAGCAACCAAAAACATTTTAAAACTTTGCTTACATACGGAATATACATGGTACTCACAGGCTGTGTCATGTGTAGCTCATTACTTTAAATATAAATGCTCTTGTATAGTTATTTTAGATTGTCTTCTTCTTTATGTGAGGACAGTGTCCTAGCACCCTCTATTGATGAGCCACCACTGGCTATTTCCCTCCACTTAAAGGTGGGGTATGAGAAAAACAGTTCTTAGAAAAACAATTCAAGCAAGATACATTTTGAAAATACACAATTCAAAAATCCAAGCCTTGCCTCCAGAATAATGGCATGCGATGCTTATTCCCAAAGGTTGAAGCACACTGCACAGCTGCGGGCTCTGGTCCGGCTCGGGCTCCTACACCACCTCCAACACAGGCCTGGGCTTTGGCCTGGCTCTGGTCCATGCACACCTCATTCAATTGTCCCACTCTTACAGAACAGCTCCAGTTCATACCTGTCTGGTTAATGTTATATTTCCTTGTGATTTATGTTGGTGACAAAACATATTTCTGGTAAAATTTACATCCTAATATTGCTAACATAGCGAGCCAAGCTCTGACTTCTTTTCCTGTGCCAGCGCTATAAGCCTCTGAGAAGGCACAATTCATGCAGGAGGGGTATGCACAGAGGGGGGAGGGACAAATGGCAGTTTAGATTGATAGACATATCACCATTCAATTATTTTGAATGGACACTCACAATGATTGGATGGTGTTTTTCTCATCCTGTCTGTCCCACAGGTGAGTAGATTAATACTCCACCAAGGAATGGCAGAGTTGTGGCTTGGCCTGCATTTATCTGTTTGTGTATCTATTTGTTTGTTAGCAAGTTAACTCAAAATATTATGGACAGATTTGACTAACATTTTCAGGAAATGTTGATACTGACGCAAGGAACAAATTATTACATTTTGGTGGTGATGGGTGGAGGTGTGCATGTGTGTGTGTGTGTGTGTGTGTGTTGGGGGTGTGGTGGCATGTATTTCACAACTTGTTTCTGTTGCTATCAGAAGTCAAAGTGAAACCTATCGGTTATTTAGGTCATGGGGGCGGGGGGCAGCTGCATGCTCTGAATGATTTTCTAGTGATTTAATGGGATCTATTCTGGACCACCTTGGACCTTTCCTGAAATTTCATAGAAATTGGTCCCATAATTTTTTGCGTAAAGCTGCTTACAAACAGACAAGCAAACAAACTGACTCAAAAACAATACCCCTCTCCCTTTTGGGGGGTGGGGTCAAAATTATCCAAGAAAACATTGTTCACCTCACTTTTAATGTGCATTTTTAGAAATGAAATTTTCCTATCCTTTTCTATCCAGACTCGTATTCGGCAGCAGGCAGCGAAGGCAGCATCTCCACCTCTGTGGCATCACTGCCCCCACAAGCATCAAGCAGTTCGGCCCCCAGTTCTCCAGGCTCTAAACGCTCAGTGAGCACCCTGAAGAAGTGGCTCACAAACCCAGTCCGCAAACTCAGCGTTGGAGCAACCGCCAAGGGAGAGCGTCAGGTGCGCAAACTTGAAGGAAAGCCTCCACCTCTTCCATCACAAAGCCACAGCCAGGATCTGGGCAGTCCCCCAAGAACTGAGGAGACCCTTACCATTCTGCCAATCACCCACAGAGAATTGGTAAGAAAAGTGATTATGAGGAGTGTTTTTTTCCTAGTCACATAATTAAATAGTAAAAACAGTCCATGCAAGCTCTGTGGTTAAAGTTCTCACTCTGCTGTTTCACAAGTTTTTCTTGTGAACTGGTTGAAATAACAAAACAGTGATCCAAGATAAATAAAAACAGAAGCCAACATCCTGATCATGGTGTGTTTACAGCTTTTATATCTATGAGCTGCTGATTCACTAAGGACTTAAGTGTCATGACAGGTGGCAATGATGTTACAAAACAGCAACACTGCTGGCTCAGCCATAAGGAACTCATGCCACCATGTTCTCCGTGATGCTATTACCTTTGTTTCTGTGCATGATGACATTTTGCATCATGGTGACATTGTGTCAGTCTGGCAATAAGGATGTGTGTCTGTGTGTATTTCAGGAGTGGAAGGATGGTCTTGCGAGCCCTGAGGATCTGTCGCCGGCTACACTTCAGTCCCCCAGCTACATCACAGATTCACTGATTGGCTGCACATCACTACCCAATGCCCAGGTCTGCATTATATAATATAGTCAACACTATCTGACCTACATCTGGCACCAAATACTTCTTCATCACATAGAAATAACACTTTACAGACTTGTGCACTGACAAGTATTTTGTCATTGTTTCATGTTTTGCAATCAATAAGTGATTATTATACCATTCATAATCACTGTTATGTAGTAACTCCAATGGTGATTCATCATAGCTGGCAGTTTACTGTAAAAGTAGTTGTGATATTCACAGTGGCGACCCAGCCTGGCGGGGAGGTGACATCAATTCTCTTTGTCTCTATGGCCCTTCAGCCAGATCTGAAAATGACTAACTTTGCCACTGCTGCTGGGCTGAACTCACTTATTAAACAAAACGTACAGATGCATACAGGGACGTTGCATTCAATGACTGCACATACACACAAAAAGACGAGCAATTCTCAGATATCTATGTCTTTTATATGGAGAAGCAGCACACGTGTACAACACACATGCAGGAAGGTCTAAATGAATAAAAGACTTGTTCAGAGCAGATCAATGCACCAGAGCACCGGGGGGAAGAGCTTGACAGCAACCTGTGTGATACATGAGTCACATTCAACATATTACAAAAGGACGCGCCCGGAGACAAATAGGAAATAGAAAAACTGGCAGCTGAGATGAAAGATGACTCCTTTAGCACAATATGTCTGCACGCACATTTTCATTTGAGTCTGATGGAGTCTCGCAGTATTTGATAAAAATCTAGTTTGGTTCTCAGTGTACCCCTTCTTGCTTGGCGTAAGTGTGTGTGTGTGTGTGTGTGTGTGTGTGTGGGGGGGGGGGGGGGGCAGCAGTAATATTTTAATGAATCCACAGCGTTGAACCTCTGTCAATATAGAACTATAATGATTTGAGCATTTGAAAGGGAGAGTAACCCACTCGTGACTCGACACTCGAGCACTTAAATCCTAATTTCAGTCTCAACAACACATCAAAAGCCATTAATACGATTACATCAGCTGCATGAGCTCAGTGCTTTGGTGTTTTTATTGCCCCCCCCAAAAAAAAAAAAAAAAAAGCGGTAGAAGTAGAGAGATTAAATTATATAGGTCAGTCATCCCTTTACGCTGTGCTTCATTGTTCTACCACACCTTCACGTTTGGTGCTATACATTGTTATTTTCCCTCATTTTCTTCCAGTTACATGTATGAGATATGGTGTCACAGCTACTCGGGAGCAACTTGAGACTGTGTTTACTACTTAGAATGTGGAAAGTCTTTGTCTTCTTGTAGGTTAGAGGAAAAACAAACCGATCTACAGAAAACACCATTTCCTATATTTTGTATATTTATTTCATTACTGTGAAACACCCACTATGACAGGAAATGCTGAAACTTTGCAGTACTTTTGAAGCACTATACCAAGACCAAAAGTTTGAGGATTACTGAGTTGTGTAAAACCTAGATTTCAACAAAATCTGGGAATAAAAATGCAAGACAATCCAAAAATAAATGTATTAACTTTATGCTGCTGCAGAAAACTGAAAGGACAGGAGATGCAGAATAGAAGAGGACAATCAGATGGATTCTTCTTACTGATTAGTGTCAGGCATGTGTTTATCAACTGTACTTGTCTGAAAACACCTGTGATTAGTTAAAACTGCTCATTACCAGCTACATTTTTTTTCCTACAACCTGAAAACGTGGGTAAGGATTAGACAGTTACAATATGATCGAGGATAATCATGGAATTTGCCAATGAAAGATTATGAAGTATCAAAGTATCACTGCAGCTTTAAAGCTACAATAATTGTCAATGACTTGGCCTGGCCTTTATTAAACTGACATAATATGATAATATATGTACAGAATGTAATTTAGATATAACTTTGATAAACAACCGTGTCTGTAAACATGATTTGAGATTTGAATCATCAGTAGTGGTGAAAACCTCAACTCCCATGATCCCACAGTACTGTCATCTAGTGCTATGTCTTTAGTTTTGTTTTGATTAGACCCCAGTGCAAGATCTACACCACCATTTTAAGGGTAAAAAAATCTGCTGTATATACTGTAATTAAAGCACAGATAACTCATCCTCAGCTTAAAATTCTATTATGTTTAAATAGTCAGCTACAAATGTGTGAAAAGAGCTCTTATGCTCTTAATACTATTGATTAGCAACATTTTATGTACGTAATCCCAAAATAAGTGGTATGTATGACCTCAAAGGAGAAATGTAATGGATATATATTTCATAAAAATAATTATAGGTGTGAAACAGCAGCTTTGACGTCATATAATACAGAGATCATTTAATGCTAGATGAGTAAAAAAAAAAAATCATGCAAATAATAAGTCTATGAACTTTTAACATGTATTTCTGTAGCTCCTTTAAAAACTCATTATCTTTCTAGTAAAACTGTTGTCTTTTTTTTTTTTCATGGGCTTCAACAGCAAAACAAAACTTGCAACAGAGGGATACGGGGGGATTGTTTTCCTGTGGGCTTTGCCACAGCACATCTGGAAATGATCAGGGAACCAGAGAGACCTGTCAGCCAGGCTGAGGCAGTCCTAGCGGGGCAAGACAAGCTGGGGGAGTGAGGGTCTTTATGGAGCCTCTCTGTCTCTCCCTTCACCTCTGTCTCTGTATCTTATTTTGTCTTTGTTTTTCTTTCTCTGTGTTATGCACACTTTGCCGTGACAAAACAGAGAGTTCACAATTTATAGGTTCTTAGAAGTTTTACGTATACCACGAAGATAGCAGGTGAGTGGGTTTAAATAGACTGTGGATGTTTGGAAGTTTTTAAAAAAAAAAAGAGAGATAGAGAAAGTCCTCTCCCTTTTTCCATTTACTTACAGGTCTATCCAATCATCCATCTATTTATTTCTATCAGATAGTAGCCTGGCAGGGGAGTCAGAGGGATTATGTGTGTTTCTTTGTCATGTGCAGGTTTGTCTATGTGTTTAAGGTGGGGAGGTTCTGCTTGACTTGCACAATAGGATGCATGGATTTGGTCGAGGACAGATGACTGCTGCCATAAGTTAACACAGTTGGCAGAGAGAGCAAATACTCTAAAGAGACATTGTTGAACAACATGTCTAAATATAGAGAGAAGAGCCTAGACTGCAAAGTAAAACCAGAGAAATGAATGTGACACGTGTAATGACCATATAAAACCAATATGTGCTCTTATTGTCAGAAGAAAAATAGGTTACACAAACATGAGAGTCTGCAGATGTGAGGCATGTATCCATTGAGTTAGTGATGTTTTTGGTCGAGGGCTGCGTTACATTGTGTACAACAACTCTAAATTTACACCAGGTCCCCCACAGGAAATGATATCAATTCCAGGAAGAAGCCTGAAAAGGAGGTCATGAATATAACACATGAACATAATCGATTAGATCAGAGCTGACTTTATCCTGCCTGCATTTCTGTGGAAGCACTACTTGGAAACTCAGGCACAGATGTTAGTAATACAGAAATGACTGTAAAATATGCTTGTGTTGACAATGTTGATTTAGATACACATATCTACTGATGCATTCAGTAAACTCAGGTAGCAAAGTAGAAAAACAACTATAATTATCCTTATAGAAATGTCATTTGTTGTTATTTCCAGTACGTATTGAAAAATTGTGTTCTTTCTTTCTAAAGCCAAATCTCTGACAGCTATGGAGCCTGTTACATTTTCAAATTTCTCTCCATCTATTTGATGCCTTCAGTGTGGATCATTAACACAGATAATCTGAATCTTATCTTCTTATCATTCAATCTCTGTTCCCTGTGTCTCTCTGCTCAGTGTGGTCACCTTGGCAACCTGCATTATTATCATCTCTATCACTCATTCCCATCCCTTGCTGACTTTTGTCCCTGTATCATCCATAATACTGACACTAGACCTTTAATAAACAGCGTCTCTGTCTGTCTGTCTGTCTGTCTGCCTCTTTAGGACACTCAGTCCACCAGTGTTCTTCCTGATGACAGCGGATCAGTCATTATGGACGATACTTCCAGCCAATCTTCAGTACCAGCGGACACTGAGGAGGAGAGGAACAGTGCCTTAGAGAAGAGCATGTATGTGTTTTAATAGTTTAAACAGCATTTAAATAATCAGCATGGAAACATGTGCTGCCACATGCAAATACAGTATGTGTGTTTGTATAAGAAAACAAACACTTCTTCAGCAAATAAAGATTTTATAGATGGATGTCAAATTAATCCATAAAGACCCAAACTTTTACCAGTGACCAAAACCATCTACTGATCTAAACTGTTGAATCCCTGTTGATCCATGAATCTATTCATTGCATGTAAATAATGCAATGAAAAATCTTTTTTTTCATGGTCATCAGCTACGACCTATTTGGATGTTCACAGGCTCTGTAGTTACTATGGAAACACCATCATTTTCTACAACATTGATTCACCAGTAAAACCCATGGAGTTGGATCAACAACAGTAGATGCAGACACTGGGTTTATGTTCAGTTAATGATAGGCTGGACTGAAAAAGACACATTTTTGACAGTTTTCTCTGTTTCTGTAATACTGTAATAACGTTCAACTTTAATATGACCTTATATGAACATTTAGATCATCAGTGAATTAAATGTTGGAAAAAAAAAAACCATGATTTTTACTAGAAAACCACAGAGTAAAGAGGATAATATTACAATAAATGCTGAGAAGTCACGTTAAATATAGAGAAAACAAGAAAAGCACTCAGAGAGCACAGCAGCCCCTCCTCCCTTTTACAAGTAACAGTCTGCCCCGACCGACCAACCTTATGAACCCCCACACCCCCATCATCACCAAAATGTAATTATTTGTTCTTTGTGCCAGTATCAACATTTCCTGAAAATTTCAGCCAAATCTGACCATAATTTTTTGAGTTGTCTTGCTAACAGACAAACCGCAAAAACATAACTCAGCGGTTCCTTGACAACCGTAAAAAATAATTTAGGAACTGACATAGATGTAGCATTGGGTCTTTATGGGTTAAAATATCCTACTCAGACACAGAACACCATTCTTCCAAAACACTTTCATTCATTTGACATTCTGATATTATCACACTGGTCATCCATCTCCTAAAGGTGCTCATACTCATCAAACTAATCAATAAGGCCGTGTGCTATTGACCCCTCCTGTCAGGTTTTTCCTTTAATTTGTCATGCAAATGTAGTCACCAATTTTTGGATCATCACTGTAAAAATCTCCAAATAACCAAACATAAAAGGAAAAGACAAGTTATTTTATATAAACCGTTACAAATGTCCTTAACCCTTTAACTCCTGAGACTTTTGCAGTTCCACAGTAAAATTAAATGAGCAACAAAATGAACAAAAACAGTCCAAGTGATCAATAAAAATGAACAAAAAATGAATACACCAACAAAAATAAGAAGTAACATGAACAACATAAGACACAAACAGAAAAAAAATGAAGAAAAATCCTAAAATACAAAATAAAATGTAGAAACAATAAACAAAATAAGCCACAAAATTAACAAAAAAAAAACCCTGAATAAATATTTACGAAATAAGAAATGGTATGAAACAATTTGCAGAACAATTAAGTAAAAAAAATAAATAAATAAATTACTTGTACTGTAATTTGGTTCCAATAGTTTTAATTTTTTCTAAATCAGCTGCTTTTTGACATCTGTTTATTTCCACAGATCAGTTCCATGAACAACTCTCGGTAAAAACAAAACAAACAAATCTTTTTTTCTGAATAATTAAACTAAACAATCCATTCAGAATGAGTCAGCGCTTCAAATCTTTTCTTTTTTTTTTTTTTAAACCTTTTTTTTCTAAGCTCTTTAAATGCACCTTCAGACAAACATGTGACCAGACAATCATTTGGTGACAACATGAGAAAATCCATTTGCTGATAAGGCTGGAAGACATACTTAAAGCTCCAGGAAACAGCTTGTATCTGTTAAAGCCCTGAGTTAAGATAGGTTTGTTAAACTGTTGTTTCCAAATGCGTGAATGGGCTGTAGATGTTTGTGTGATCTCGTCGTTAAAAGCCTGTAATAGCTTCAATTCTTGCAACAGAGATGAAAAGGGAACACTTTTAGCTGGTTAGCATCTTATCTAACCTGACTTGAACTGAAAATCTGAGTCAATTAATTAGATTTAGTTAATTGGAAATGCACTGGCAGAACAATGTGACCATTCTTTCTTTTTATTCCTAAGTAATCACATTATCTTTTCCAGTTTTGTATTAGATCCTTTCTAAGTAAACTGTTAATGACCTGCAACCTTTAACCTATAAAGACCCAATTCTAATTTTTTTTCAATGTCTACCTTTACTTAAGTGATTTTTTTATTGCCATTTATTATAATATTGTCTTCTATATTTTTTGGGGTTTTTTTAAGCGAAAATTAGGAATTTTATTACATTTAATTCACTGTTCACTATTGTATCAGAAACAAGTAGAGCAATCAAGTAAAGTTTATATGTTATATAACACCGTTCACAGACAAGAGAAGTCACAATATGCTTCACAAAAGATAAAATATAAATACGGCAATAAAATAGAAATAAGAACACAGATAAAATTACAATCATAAAAAGCAGAAATTTAAAATGATCAACTTAGTCATGTAACAATTTATTATCTAGAGCAGCGGTTTCAAACATGCGGCCTGGAGGCCAAATGCGGCCCACCAATGTTTCCAGTGCAGCCCCTGGGATAAAGAGCATAATAACCTGTTTTTCTTTGCCTATAAATGATAAATGTACATTTTTGCCATTGTTCTACTGCAAAAAAAAATTTAATTATGAAATTATTGACATTTACAAACTATCCTGTTACAATAAAATGGGAATAACCTGTAATGTATAAAGAAAATTACACAGAATTTGAACCATTTTCTGATTCTGTTACTAAGAGCATTGTGTCTTTGTAAAACTGATCCATAATCAAACACATGGACAAATGAAAAATTGAGGCATAATATTGTTAAAATTGTCCTTATTTTCCTTATGGAATTTAAATTTTTGCATTTGGATAAGTTGTAAATGTATTTTCACAATTTAACTGTGTTTTTTTTGCACTAAAACAATGACAAAAATTTGGAGTTGTCATTATGTATAGGTTATGGTGTTTTCATTTTACTAATCCGGCCCATTGGAGATCAAATCAGGCTAATTGTGGCCCCTAAAGAAAATGACTTTGATACCTCTGGTCTAAAGAAACAAGGGTGTTGTTAGTGAAAATGAGTGTTAACTTCCACCCACTCCTTTAGAACATGCATGGTTGTTTTTTTAATGTATGTTTTCTTTTTCACTATTATTATTATTGTTGGGTTTTTTTTTATGTTCTAATAAATCGAATAAATCAAATCAAATCAAAATCAATTAAATCATGAAAATGATCAGTGATCATCTGATTTTGATTCTGATGACGGTGTTTCCACAGTAACTACGGCGCCTTTGAACGTCCAAATGGGTCATATATCTGATGACCATTAAAACATGTGAATAACTGCTTTTCACACATATTTCACTTGGAAACTCATTTTTGTTGAGTTCGGTCTGACAACTGTTTTAAACAAATATTTGGGTGCAGAATCCAACTATAGGCTCCCTGTTTTCTTAAAATGTATGAAAAACATGCATGTCCTTGTTTTATAAGAATGTTTATAATGTTGCAATAACAATGAAATATAAAAGAAACAGACATAACTGTAATGTTTATTATCCCAACCCCTAAAGAGGAGAAGGGTACTTGTTTGTCCGTCTAATTGTCAGCAACTTTGTGCAAAAACGACCAATTTCCAAGAAAAATTCAGGAAAATTGTGAGGTGGTCCAAAATAGATGCCATGAAATTTTGGTAAACGTAGGTCAAAGGTCAAGGTCACAGTCACCATACATGTGATTTCATAATGATAGGAAATAGGGAAAAATCAAGTAAAATGTTTATAAGGGGGTGAAGTTTATTGTACCTGATGCCACTTGTTTAACACTATTATGTTTTGACAAAAATATATTTGACAGCTGTAATTATACTGTAATTGTACTGCTCACACCTCTCACTGCACTGTCTCCATGGTAACTGCACAAACAAGTTCCCACGTAGCTGTATATGAGTCCAATCGTAATCAGCGGGCAAATCTTACAACAGCTCATCAGTGAAATGTTGCTCAAACTACGGAGGAAAAAATTTTAGAATCAGTGTGAAAATTTCAGTTTTAATCAGCATAAAAATCTAACTGAACAAAATGTTTTTTTCTTCAAGTTGTTCCCCAGTGTTATTTACATGTATTGATAGCATAAATGGATCAAAATGTATTAAATATATTATATCAGTAGATGGTTTTGGTGATTAGTGGCTGTTTGAGTATTTATGGATTAAAATGGATTGTTTTTTGTTTTTGTTTTTGTTTTTTTCTGTGTGTTAAACTACTGCACATCTCTTATATCTTTGCAGGTATGTACTGAAGGAGCTTATTGAGACAGAGAAGCACTATGTGACAGATTTGGGGTTCATAGTCGAGGTAAATATCACATCATAAGCACTTAAAAAGAGTTTCTTCAGTGATACATCCAGACTATCAGGGAGCTCTAAAGCCTTATCATCATAGTCTTCTACTTCCACTTCCACTTCCACTTCCACTTCCACTTCCACTTCCACTTCCACTTCCACTTCCACTTCCACTTCCACTTCCACTTCCACTTCCACTTCCACTTCCACTTCCACTTCCACTTCCACTTCCACTTCCACTTCTGTCTTCCTCCATCCCACCATCTTTTCCCTTAAGCTAATTTTATGAGTTATCAGTTTAAAGAATATTATGACCCAATGCGATTCATATTTTGAGAGGAATTGTTGTTTAATAACGGGCTTGTGTGCGATTACACTGTGAATAAAATGACTGTAGAATTAACAGCAAAGAGATGTAAAATTGCAACATTAAAAAAAAAAAAAATGAAATGAAAATATAATGCAAAGGTGTTTATTTGAGAAGATTTAGGTGCCTACGATTACATCAACTGTAGCTGTAGTTTTTACAGGAAGAATATGTGAACAAAACCAGATTTGTATTGTTTGGAGAAAATAAAACTGTTATTGAAAAACAATGTGTTGCAGTTTAAATTGCAAGACAACAATGTTAAAATTATAGCTTATTCACTTAAAAGAGTAAAATCTTGTTTTTTAAGTAATAAAGAAATAAACATTGAACAATTGACGATTTTAAATATATATAATAGGTGGATGTGGTTCAGTTAGTTGAGCAGGTTGTCCAATGATCAATGTTAAACCCACATGTTTAAAATATTAAATGTACTTGTTACCCTGTAAATATGTTTACAGTTTGATGGGGTTTCTTTTCTTTTTTTTTTTTCCTCTTTTTTTTTTTACAGGATTGTTCTGGCAAGCACAGCTGCCAGTTTTTTTTCCCATAAAGACAACAGGATTATTATATAATTTTTGACACTGTATAGTTATATTTACAGGTGTGGGGTTTTGTATACGTGAACATACATAATCAGCTCTTTAACTTCCTTTACAGGGTTACATGGCCACAATGCACTCTAAAGGTATTCCAGAGGACATGAAGGGAAAGGACAAGATTGTTTTTGGAAACATTCACCAAATATTTGACTGGCATAAAGAGTGAGTTGAAGACGTATGATAATCACATGCTGAAAATCGCATGCTTGGTCCAGTTACACTCAAAGCAAAATGATCTGTAAAGTATTGTGTTTGTGTGTAAGTCGGTAGAACAATAGGTCAGGAGACAAATCTGACCTTCCGTTTTGGGCATGATTGTGTTTTGTGTGTGTGTGTGTGTGTGTGTGTGTGTGTGTGTGTGTGTCACTGCAGCTACTTCCTGGGAGAGCTGGAGAAGTGTTTGGCAGAGCCTGAGAGACTGGCTCAACTCTTCATTAAACATGTGAGTATGACGACCCTGCAGACACACACACACATACACACACATACACACACACACACACACACACACACACACATGCACACACACATACATGCACACACCTGATTAGTCGTTTACATGTCTTTTGAGGAACAAGTTTGTAATCATTACTTCCATCCATTAAAGTAGTGAGCATAAATACATATTTGTTCCCAAAAAATAAAAATAAAAAAATAAATTTACATGACAAATAAAAAAAGGTATAATAAATAAAAATTTTATTTTACTAGTGGGGACCTACATTTATATTTAACCCTCATGGAGACCTTAATTTTCGTGCCCATGGTGTCAGAGGGTTCACATGGTGTGACTGTGTAAACATATCAATGTCCCCATAAAGATAGGAATTAAAACCTTTGAAAAATACAGTTTGCTCTGCACCTGTTTCCCTCATGCTTTATGGGAACTTCCAGAAAAAAGTAGTTATAGGGCCATATCATTTTCATACATTTTCATACTTCACACAAATTTATATTTTTACTAGTGGGGACCTACATTTATATTTAACCCTTGTGGGGACCTGAGGTTTGTTTACCATGGTGTGACTGTGTAAACATATCAATGTCCCCATAAAGATAGGAATACAACAACACTCACACAGTCAGACCCATCAGTACGAGTGTTTTCTCCAGCTTCCTTGTTCTGTTTGTTAAAAGGGAAAACAGAGGTAAACACCTAAAGCTGCTGTTGAACCTACAGGACACCATACGCCACGTCTGCTCTCTCCACTGCCGGAGTCTCTCTTTTCACTTCCCTGTTATTGATACGCCTCAGTCTGGGCTGTGTTTTTACAACTGTGCACATGGCATACACTCATACTTGACCGACACACTGGCTGATATCCAGTCTGAGCTGGACTAGTCAGGAAACACTAGGGGGGGAAAAAAAAAAACAGCCAGAAAAGACGAGGAATAACAAACCCTCAGTTTAAGCCTTTTGATATAGGAGCTTTTTCCACCCAAAATTTCCACCTACTTCTTGTTCTATATCTTAGCTTGAGAACGAAGTGATGCGATGTGTGTGATACAGACACACTGATAAGTATATTGTTCTTAGAATAGAACAAAGTCGGGGTCAGTATAGAGTCACAGGGCTTATATAGGGAGCAAAATTAGATTTATGTTTATTAGTTAAGTGGCGACACATGCAGACTAGGAAGACATGATGGGTAATTTGGCTTTACATCTCGTCTGAAGATGATTAAGAAAAGTCTGTTTCCTTTTTTTATGTTACTTTTTTTTTTTGCTTTTTGTGTCTTCACTCACTATGTACAGTACGTCTTTAAACAATTCAATAAGGTTCAGCCCAATAGATAATCAACTTAAAAAGGCTGTGGGGGGAATAAAAACAACTTGTAACTAAATCTAAGTGTGGTGTCAAACTGTGAAAACAAGCAGACTGAGAATATGGTCCTAATGAAAAGCAGACACTTTCAAGTAGGGTTATATCACTGACATGTATCCAGTGTGCTCATTTACAAACACACACACACACACACACACGTGTCAACATGCAGCTGAGCTCTGAAATAAAAGTGTAGCCCCTCCTATTTTTGCATACAGTGACCCTCTGCAGTGTTTCATGATGTTCATATTCAGGTGGAGCAGCTCTCTGGTCTCTAGGTTACAGAGCCATGCAGCCTGTTGCTAGGTACACTCTTATATCTGCAGGCTTTAACAGGCTCTGGTTACACAGATGGTAACCTGGGTAAATTATACATAGTGTGATGCTCATTTAAACGTAACTCCATTAAGGCTGTCTGGACTGCCACATCTGTACCCCAATGTCAATTAGTCATAGAAGAGTAAGCACTAACCAGACAATATTGCTTCAAAGGCGCTACACTCCCGAACAAATCATTATTGCTTTGCTCACATTCATCAACCACAGACACTGCACATGAATTCTTCTTGTTTTTGTCCATTTTCAGGGGATTTGTCTTGTATTTGCAATGTAGCTAAAAAAAAAAATCAATTTCTCTCATTCTTTCTTCCATGGCTGATTTGTATGAAATATTTAACTGAGTGTTTTGGTGACAAAATGTTTGTTTGGTTTTATGATGCAGGAGAGGCGTCTGCATATGTATGTGGTGTACTGTCAGAACAAACCCAAGTCAGAACATATTGTCTCAGAGTACATCGAGACTTACTTTGAGGTGGGTAATATTTATTCACCAGTCACCAGTTCTGTTTTTCCTGATAATTACAAGAGAAAAATGAGTCTTTACATCTAAAAAAAAAAAAAAAAAGAAAAGAAAAAAGCAAATAGAGTGACTGTTAAGAATGTTTATTTGACTTTTTTTGTGTGATTATAATTGTCTTTTAACCCACTAAGTAACTAATAAACACATTGATTCCTTACAGCACACTAACATATTGGCCTCTCACTCAGACCAAGAGTTAATAGACAATTTAGTATGCATGTCTCTTCCAATGTGCCTACAGTATAGTATGTATTATACATGGCCCAGCGGGTGTCTTTTCAACCATTTATAATTCAGATGATAATCACATCCTTTTCATCCACCCTAAACACAAGAGAAATGAACAAACGGCATAATCCCTCTGAGGTTGTGTCTCATTAGCTATTAGCTGCTGTGTTTTGTGCCATGACTCTCATGTTGACTGGTGCTGTGTTGTTTTGTTGTTGTGTCTGCGTCGCTGTCAGGAGCTTCGGCAGCAGCTGGGCCACAGGCTGCAGTTAAATGACCTGCTCATCAAACCTGTCCAGAGGATCATGAAGTACCAGCTGCTGCTCAAGGTGAAGGACAGGGCACCGCTGTGCTGTTGATCACCCACTCACACCTTTACACATACACATGCACGTCTTCACAAAGCAGCTGTTGGACATACAGCAGGGTCAGCCACAGGGATGTGAACATAAGAGCACACACACACACACACACACACACACACTAAGTCGAGAGGCTTTATCCAAATCACAAAGGAAGAAACCAATCACTTTGTGGAATACTAACATTTTCAAGATTAAAAAAGAAAATACAAAAAACTTTGAAGAGTGTCGTAAAATGGCATCCCAATTAAAAGCCTTGGCCTAAATATAAAGCTTTGCCCTTTGGCAGCTAAATAAAAGACGAGTTCAACACCCATAAATTGCTCTCCAGATGTTTTCACCTTAATTCAAGCAGTAAACCTAAATGCTCTGGTGACCATGCTGTGTTTATTTCAACAGGACTTCCTCAAGTATTATACCAAAGCTGGGATGGACACAGAGGAGTTGGAGGTGGGTTTCCATATGCATATATAAACGTATAAATAGATAGTGTGCATGTTTAAGGAAAGGTATGCTTTTTATTAGCAAGAAGTTAACTAACACCTTTTTAACAGAAAGCAGTAGAAGTCATGTGCTTTGTGCCAAAACGCTGCAATGACATGATGAATGTGGGTCGACTACAAGGCTTCGAGGTATGTATCTGGAATTCTGACTTTTCCTCCATCTTCCAAAACAATTAATATGCCAACTATTCAGCCTGTAAAAAAACACACTAACCACTTTCTATGTTTGATGGGTTTATCTTTATTGTGGCAACAGGGAAAGATCACAGCCCAAGGCAAACTGCTCCAGCAAGACACATTCACTGTGACTGAACAGGACACTGGCTTTCTCTCTCGTGCCAAAGAAAGACGAATCTTCCTGTTTGAGCAGCTGGTCATCTTCAGTGAGCCGATCGACAGGAAGAAGGGCTTCTCGATCCCCGGGTACATCTTCAAAAACAGCATAAAGGTGTGTTCCAGTTAATTCACACAGCAAAAATATCCATCAAAATGTCAAAAATCAGTAACAAACTTTTTCAGATTAGCAGTTACACAATAGATTCACACCACAGTTATTCTTGCTTAAACCAGCACATGTTACATAATCCCACTGCAGGGGCTTTTTTTGTTTTTTTGTAGTTTGCATGTGTTATCATAGTTTTTAACAAGCAACTCAGCAGGACAGACTCATCACAGATGCAAGTCAGATGTGATATGTTCCAGGTGAGCTGCTTGGGGGTGGATCCCATTGTTGATGGTGATGATGCACGCTTTGTGCTCACATCACGCAACCCAGATGGGAGTGTGGTACGCTTCCAGTTGCAGGCTTCCTCACCGGAGATCTGCAGGGCCTGGCTCAATGATGTGGTGCAAATCTTGGAAACTCAACGCAACTTCCTCAATGGTGGGTCCCAGCAGAGCCACGTGTCTTTCAGTTTGACATATTCCCCTTTTACTGACAAGAAAGTAGTAAATGTCTCAGAATTTTGACTTATAACACTTTTATTTAGAGTAGTATCTCATTATTCTGACATTTCTGACGTGTGTGAAGTTGAGCAGTTCATCACTGTGATTGAGTAGCTCATATTTTCACTTTGTGTTACACTCTTCTAAAGAGTAATACTTTTAAAGTTAATCTCTTAAGCTTCATTTTGCGTTAGTGCTTGATGCTAGAACTGATTATATAGAAAGTGAGGTGGCTGATGGCCAACATATATACTGATGTAGAGTTTGGTTTGTTGCTGCGTCTAATGGAATACAGTCATTTAATTAAAATAACAAAAGAGAAAATGAAAGTGGTCATATTAAATGAACATTTATCTAGTGTCCGTGTCTGCTTTAGATCTATTCTGTGTTCTGTCTGCAGTACACTTATGTTAAACTGAAGCACAGAGGCTCTAACATCAGCCCACAGCAGCCAAACTGACAAGGCTGCCTGTTGTACAGATGTTTCTGCATTCACTTTTTGTTTTGCCAAACTTGAGAAATACTCATCCATCCTGCAGAGACCCTGTTCATGTACATCTACTTTGAATTTTAGGTTGATTGTTCTTTTTTTTTTTTTTCTTCATTCTTTTACTTCATATCTTACATGTATGCTGTGTTTATTCATCTCTACGTAACTCCTTTTTTGGATTCAGTCAGGAGGATGATAAAATGAGAGTCATCGGTGCAGTTTGATAACATCTGTTTGTGTTCCTCTGTGTTTTGCAGCCTTACAGTCACCTATTGAGTACCAGCGGAGAGAGAGCAAGTCTAATAGCCTGGGTCGCAGCATGAGGCCCCCTCTGTCTGCTGCCAGCTCCCTGCGGCCTCACTCCTCTGCCTCTATTGACCGTCATAAGCTGCCCTCTCTTCATTCTCACAACACCTCCCTGCCTGCGCTCTACCTGCCCAGCCAGGGCCAGGGGCAAGGACCCAGTGAAACATCCTCACTGCGGGAGGTTGGTTGTCTCTTTGTCTGCCTTACACACAGAAACACACTAGCATGTCTACTTATGTTTTCAGCATTTTTGCTTCAGGCCTGGACTGTCACACAAATGGAGAAATGACAGTATTTACAACTTGTTATTGTGGTATTTGCAGCCCACACTGGTCCAACCGTGCCCTGCTGACTCCCACACTGTTTCTCCGTCACATGTCCAGCTGGGCTTCACCGATCAACTGAGCTGTCAAGCTGTGTCAAATGGGCTGTACAACCCCTCCACACCAAGTACACAGGTATGTTCTTACACACACATGCACACACATACACTAGCTTGCCATGTTCTTAAGGTGCTTTACATTCACTTGGAACAATTCTTTGAAAACATACCTTAGTCTTAAACTAATCCTATAAGAATACAGCTCTTAATTATCCATTTGAACCATTTATTACACAGTATTTCTCCTTACCGTGAGCTGTATTTCCCACAATATAGCTCTGTAAACATGTTTATATCTCCACCTTGTTAGAAAAACATGGCAAAAAAGTTTATCGCCTCGTAAAAGTTTTCACGAGATATATAATTTATCCTGGCATATACTTAACAGAAGAAAAAGATCAATTGTAAATAATAACAAATGAGTACTATAAAGTAGTTTAGAAGTATTGAAAAACAGGTACATTTAATGAAGATAAACAACTTAATATGGTTATTTTCAATAGAGAATACAATAGATACACAAAATACAGTCACTGGCCACATTATTAGGTACACCTATTCAACTGCTGATTCATGCAAATATATAGAAGACCAGTCACATGGCAGCAGGTCAGCAGGAAACAGACACATTCATTTACTTTGAATGTAGTTGTTGGTGTCATACTTTCTGGTATTTTACACATACCTGATCTACTGGATTTTCATCTAGAACCATTTAAGGTTTGCATACAAATGTCTAATGAAGATAAAACAGCACAGTTTTTAGGTATCTGTACTTCACTTGAGAATCTATTTTTCTGGCAACTCTTTACTTTTACTCCCTACATTTCTGCATAAATATCTGTACTTTATATTCCTTACGTTCTCAGAATAGACTCATCACTTTTTCAAAGTAAATAGTGTGAAAAATAAGTGACTTCCGAGAGAAAATCACTTTCTATATCATAATTAGGACTTTTAGCTTATAATTCCAACTCTTTTTCTTATAATTATGCTTTTTCTTAATCTCACATATGACCTTTTTATGTCATAATGATGACATTTCATCTAAATTGTGACTTTTTAAATTTTTTTTCCAAAATTTACTGCCCATACCCACAAAATTGAGTACCGTGACCTGATCAAACCAATTGGGCTCTAGTTTCCCGGTGCAGCGCAGTGTGCATGGCGGGCAAACATTGTCTGAACACACCCTGCTGGCATGGCGCTTGTGCCAGGTCTGTGAAACTGGAGACCCTTGTCTACGCAGTAACTCTTTTAAAGGATTTATTTTTTGGATACTTTTGAAACTTTCCCATTTTTCCTGGTATTATTTCAACCATGGCAAAAAAAAAAATGCAGTTTTACTTTTTACTTGTTGAATCACTACTATTTTTTTTCACACAAGTAGCTGTACTTCTACTTAAGTACAGAATGTGAGTACTTTGACCACCTCTGAATAATTCACAGTAACCAATGGTAACAACTGAGGTATGCAGAAAAGTATGTTAAACCTTTAAGCAGATGAGTGATATCAGCAGCACATTCACTGACAACTTTATTAATCACACCCAGTAATATCAAGTGTACTTCATGTAGCATGCAGTGTAGGGTTCTATACAATATATCTGTTCGTAATATATGGTAAAACTATACACATGCATGCATTAGAGAGACTCCCTCTAATATAAACAGAAAACTAAATTGTCAAGCAAAATGGAATGATTTTTATTATATTTATCATCATTATTGTGAATTTTTGCAAAAATATTGAGGAAGAAAGTCACTGCATCTGAACCCAACTCTTATTCTCATAATATAATAAATATTCAGACCATACACATACACATACACATACACATACACATACACATACACATACACATACACATACACATACACATACACATACACATACACATACATGTTGTGTTTCCTTGTGTTGAGGGAGCATTACTTTGACCTGTATTCATTTCCTGGAGACTAACTCTACCCTTAACCATAACATACTGTAGAACTTACATTTGAGTCATAAGAAGTGGTATTTCTCCCCCTAATGGAGAAAAATGGAATTAATAAACAGAGTATTTCTGAAGGAAATACATGATACTTTATCCTGGAAATGTTTAAATTAGTACTGAATACAAATATTACACTATCTCTGTAAATAAGTATAATTATTACTTTCTCCAAGTTTTATGGCCATTCAACAATGGGAGTATCCTGTTTTTCAACTGTGCATTACCATTTTTTATGTCTCCATCTGTCAGCAGTGCCCTCTTGTCCTCGGTGTTGAAAGGCCAGCACTGTTTCAGTGTTTCTCCACTTTACTGTTTATTCAGGCTAGATGGGTTTGGTACATAACAAACAGGAAGTACACTGAGCCAGACAAGGAAGAGAGATGCCTATCAAAAGCAGATAATGACTTCCTGTACTTATGCTAGGGTGAATAGATGGAAAATAGGTGAATGCATTTTGAAACATAGCACATGAACTTAGAAATATCTGATGTAGTCATTAGAATGACTTTAGCAGGTGGTTTTTGTGATGGAAAGAACACAATTGATGCATGTTGTTTTGATTTAACATGAAAGCCAAATGTAACTTTTGAGCTCATTTTCTTTTTTTTAGATTAAAATGATTTATTTGACAGCGTAGACATACAGCACACGCTACAGTTAACCAATATGCAGGAACACACCACACACTGCAGACTAGGAGCTGTGGGTGTGCCATATAAAACCCTAAGGTGCAAATGAAGAGTTAAATGCCATCAGGCCTATCCATGTATTCCACAAAGAATGTGTAAAAGGTTTTGAAGAATGTTCCCTGTGTCCTCAGCAGAGAGCAGGAGAGGGCTGCCGCAGGGGTCAGGGAGCTGATACTGGGAGTCAACCTCCAGTGTCCGGCCCCTTCCCCTCCACTGGACGACGGCCTAGCAACTTGGCCCAGCTGGCCGAGGATGAACTATGAATTCTGCCTATCTGTCTGCTGGGTTCAGAAGGCAGCAGCTAATGCCACAGTGCTGGAGACGAGAAGCCTTTTCTACTGTCTATTTATGTTGTTACGGCCAGGCTGGACCCTTACCTGGCTCAGCAATGTTTTCCCAAGGACAATAAAGGAATATACAGATGAACTGTGAGCTGTGACCATTAACTGGCTGCTGGGTCAGTAGGAGGTGAGCAGCCTTGGCCACTGTCAGCTTACATGAACATCAGCCAGTGGGATGTTTCTGAACTCAGAGTGAAAACACTCAGTGAACACACAGTGTTATGATTATTTCTGCTTTTTACCTTTTTGAGAGTTTGTATATCATACTTGTTTCTCTTTCAAAGGGCAAGGGGGATTTGTTTAAAGAGGAAAAAATATCCATTCCTAATTGGGGCGGTCACTGGAGCTATGGGTGTATGTTTGTATGCATGAATTTGTATGTTTATGCAGCGATGTGTGGATGTGTTTGAATGCATGAGAGTGTGCAAGGAGTGTCTCTTCTTGTATACAGCCGATTAAATTTCCTTATTAAAGATGATTTTTTTTCCCATGCCCCAGAGTGAAGACAAACACAGCTACATAAATACATTTTGTCATTCCCCTGCTGACAACTGAGTTTGCTGTTTATGTTGACAAGAATGGGAAAGGCAGATCATTTGATCTGAACATGACACGGGGACTTGTACTCATTCGAATTTCAACTGAAAATGAAGAACTTTCTTGCTACAGTGTTGAGAGCTCATGCATGCTCTCCTATTCTGTTTGACTGGCCCACGTTTGATCTGGACAAAAAAGGAGTGAGGGAGCCCCCTGGAGGTTTTCTGTGGGTATGACGTCACTTTGGAATACTTTCTGCTCTAGAGGAATTGTTACCAAGGTGCACTCAAAGGGACAAAGGGGGAAAGTGTTGCATGCAACATCTCCTTGGTGATTGACTTGCACAATGTTACTTTACACAGATCTGTATTTTAAGGCCAAAGTTGGTTGTGGATTTACAAGTGCAAGTACTTGAAATTGCATTTGTTGAAACTAATATGAATTATTTTATTAGTCCACTGTTGTCATGTCAAGGCTGTGCACCATTTCTATAATCTCTGTTGGCTTTTCCCCTCATGGACTGAATACTGTACAGTGCATAGCATAATTGCAATCATACATTTCCACTTGTAATATGAAGATTGACTGTTTACTCTGATAAATGTTAATGCTCCAGATGGTTAATTTGAAGGATAATGTGTAGCAAGATAAACAGATTGATCTGCATGCTTCCTTTTTCTTAGACGACAGTGCCAAAAACAACCGCAACTCTCACTTTTCTTTCTTTTTCATGCACTTACTCCAAAGTTCAGTTTGCCACTAGTCTTACAAAACAACCATAGATTTATGTTTTACTATCTGGATTTTATTGCCTACAAAAATTGACAAAAAGTGAAGAGTGAGTGAAATTAGGAGGGTATCCTGCTTGCGACACCAGGTCAGTTCTATTTTGTGGCCAGTAGAGGTCCCCACAAGGCTGTCACTTCCAGTTTAGTTGGCTCATACAGCTCCACCAAAGATCAATCGAACTCATAGCTGAATGCTCACATAAAAACACACAAGTCTTGATAATCCATATGAAAAACAATGAGACCGTATTGCAAGATTTTTCTGCAGCTAATGTGAACTAGGATTAATTTTTTTATTTTTTTTTTTTGATCAGGCAGTTTTGCATGAAACAAAGTAAAACCACTACAAATAACCAACAGAAAGGAAAAACATGAAAGTTTTGGGTAATGCCATGTTCGACTGACTAGAAACTGTTGTATCATATCAAATAAAAAAAGTGTCTTTTTGAAATGGAGAGCTTTCATAATTGTGTTTTTCATACACAACACACTCTAAAACTTTGCTTTACGTAGACACATGATCAGTTTTGTCATTCGTGTGAGGCTTATTTAACCACTAACTTAACTCTCAGACTCCAATTTGGGAACCTCTGATGAAGACAAAGGCAGAGCATTCCCCCTTAGAGAAAGTTCAAACAGGCTTAAAAACAAAAAGAATAAACTCTTGGATGAGCAGACATCTGGTTGGTTGGCCTCTGAATAAAGCCCCATTCTGGGCAGTAAAGCAGGGCCGATCGTAACGTGGCTGTGATATATGGAGGCCTGTGATGGAAGGGGGTTAAGGGTATTAACTTTCACAAGGGTGCAAAATCAAAGGGAGTTCCTGTCACCACCGAGGGGGTCTCAGCAACAGGGGTCCTATTCACAGGGAATTTCTCTCCAGTGCCCTCATTGCATCTGTTGACTCAATCTACTCTATTGAGAGAAAGAAAACACTCATTAAAAGCCACATGACTGTGAACTTGATTGTAGAGGGTGAGACAAACAACTTCATCAATGGCCCAAGTATTTACTTTGAGGTGTGAAAATCTTTGAACAGCCCACCATGTTAGGTCTTCTTTCTGAGCTTCTTCCTTCACACCAGCAGCACAATGAGTGGCATTTGTATTGTGAATGCAATCAAATTATCATTCAAATAAAATGTTAGATCTTTAGGAACTCCTGGGCATTTTAGGAAATTCACACATTAGTCTGAAGAGCTGTAAAAAGGGTTAAAGCCATTGAGTCTCACTGTCAGGTTATTTACTGCCCATTCATTCATCAGGATGTAAGGAAATAACAGCAGTAGAAACCATCCATTTGATTCAGCAAGGACAATGTTTATTAAAATTTACATGCGGCCATAACCCCAATTAAATTGTTACTGATATTTATACATAATTTACAAAGAACTTCAAAATTTAAAACATTGGCTAATCTGGAGAACTGGTATTTCACGTTGGTGCTTAGGCAGAGTAAATAAATCTGCAGAGCCAAGTGTTTTAAATGTACATTTTAAAAAGCTCTCTACCTTGAAATAAAACAAACCAGGATATTTTTCTGAATTAAATCTGAAACAGTGACCTGAACATATTTCCATTCTCGACTAGTTTTTGGGAGATTAAAAAAAAAAAGTCATATTTACGCAGCAACCTTTAGCTGTACTAAGGCATATATTTATTCTGGACATGACATAAACAACATACTGTGATAAACTTTGTGTAATTTTCCTCAGCTGCCTTTTCCTTTACAAGGATCAAATATTTACATTATCAGACTGGAAAAAAAGAAAAGAAAAGGAGTTTCACATCGGCTCAAATTTAAACAAATCTTAAATTGTTGAAGGCATAAATCACTTTTGTTCCAGATGACATTTGTTTGTGTGGGATCTTAACGAGAAGACAACTGCAGCAAAACTCTCACAGAAGAACTGAAAAAGACTTCAAGTTTTCAATAAAGGTGTCTCGTCTCAAACGGCACACAATTGCTTTTACTCAAAATGGTCTGTAAATATATTTTAATATTTAAGTCAAAAGTAGAACTTGGACAACAGTTTATCAGGGGGGTTTGATGCCTACCCTCTAGTGCAAACCTATGGCAGTAATTGTAAGTCACAAAGTCAGTTCATTGCTGATTTTTTTTTTGTTTTGTTTTGTCTGGACTGGGATCACTCTCTCTTGATGTTGGTAAGCAGAGGGTCCGTGGTCTGTGAAGGCTGCCCTGATCGACTCTTCCTAGTCTGGTGGGTCTTCACATGTTTGGAGAGATGGTCACTTCTCATGAACCTCTTCCCGCACTGTTGGCACCCAAAGCGCTTCTCCCCGGTGTGTGTGCGGAGGTGCCTCTGTAGCTCATCTGAACGTGTAAAGCTTTTCCCACAGAAGAGCCAGTTGCAGATGAAGGGCCTCTCCCCAGCATGCCAGCGCAGGTGGGCCTTGAGGTGCGAGGTCTTCTTGTACACTTTACCACACTCTGGTATGTGGCAGATGTGCAGTCTTTTCTTCCCAAACTCTAACCCACCACCATTAGCTTGGCAGTTGGGACATTTACAACGACGGCAGCGGCGTGTGGAGCTCAACAGGCCCTTGGAGGTGCCCTGGAGAAGAGCGGCTATCTGCGGCTGGTGTCCCAAAACAAGCTGCCGACCCAAAGAGAAGGGATGGTTGGAAGGGGTGGCATTGGTTTGGGGAAGGCTCCACCACTGCTGGCTTTCATCCATGTGGCCTCCAGGCAGGTGATGCCTGGTGGAGGAGTTCTGGAGGAAGCTGGGGAAGTTCTGTCCCACACTATTGTGCTGGGGATAATAGGAACTGTTGGTCTGCGGCTGCGAGGACAACACTTTGACAGGGGAGAGGTCGAAGGAGTAGGACGATGGAGGTTCAGCCGGAGGAGTGAGAGGCAGCTCATGGTGATGATGATGATGAGGATGATGATGGTGACCCAGGCCAGACTGCATATGTCCAGGGAACTGCACCTTTGGCACAGTGAAGGTCATCTGGTGTGTACTGAGGGCTGATGTGGGCGCCATGTCGTTGCTCCAGAGTTGAAACATTCCTGATGTGGAGCTGACGGTGCCCTCATAAGGGAACTGGGAGCCATCAGAGCCCATGGTGCCCCCCACCTGCCAGGCCTGGCTACAGGTGGTGGCCAGGAAAGAGAGGGCGTTGGGCGCTCCCTCTGGAGAGGAGCTAGGCGTCCGGTCCTGGGAGGTGACACGTAAACACACATGAAAATATACAGACCACCATTAATACAACTCAAAATTTTACACATACACACAGAAAATGAGTGAACATTTTTTTCAGAGTCATATTTAGCTCGATAATGAGTTTGGAAAGCTCTACCTAAAAGAGTAACTTTTATTCTTTTTTAGAGAAAGACCAAATGTTATGTGCATAGAATAACATTTTCTTCAATTTGAGTATATTTTACTGTGTAAAATTTCCTGTGTATAAATTATGCTGCAAAGGTGATGTAAAAAAAAAAGTCAAAATAAAGAAATAAAATAATAATAATAACTGAAATGTGTTTCCTACTGCATTTGAATGAGCTTTTCAGACCATGTTATATTTGATTTTTCTTTCAAAAAAATTCCAATGAAAAAAATGATATAACATCCTTTTGTGGTGTAATTGTAAACACAGATAACCTACATTATAAACATGGTGCGCAAAAATAAAAGTCCAAGTGCAGGGCATAAAAAAAAAAAAGAAAAATAAATACAAGAAAAGAAAAGAATACAACAAACCTGCAAAAAGGTGTGCAAAAAGTTGTCAGTCCTTTGTATCGTCAGCGCAGCCATCTGTCTTCGTACTCCTTCTTCAAACACCTGCAACGCAAACTGCGCCGAGAAGCGACGGCACAAAAAGTCTCAACTACACAAGTGAGCGCACAACAGCCAAATGCTCACATTCAGGGTGTTGAAATAACTCAGATTCTGGAAAACCCGCGTTATTTAAATGTCCTCCGGTCCTTTTTTTTTTGGTAAATTTCAGTTTCAGTCCAGATGATGTAGTATTTGCTCAAACAGGATGGATGGATGTGCGCGCGTGCGTAAAGTTCGAGGTAGAGGGACGCAGTAAAATCCGTGCGATCATCTCAAAGACGCTTGAGCTGCATCTTCTCTTTATAGAGAGAAAAAGATCCTCTCAACGGGGTCTCCAGTATGATGCAAGGAGAGCCAGTCAATAGAGAGGAGATGTGAGGGAAGAGGGAGGGGGGGATTGTTAGGTGAAGGGGTGGACTACTCATAATTTCAGTCAATTTCAACCAAATGCTGACCCCGAGAACTGACTCCTCCTCCAATTGTTCTGCAGAAGAAAAAAAAAAAAAGACTTGAGGCATGATAAGGAGTCTGCAGAAACACCTCTATAACAGATAAGTCCATTTATTCACATGGTGCATCACGTGTGCCACTTATTTAATGTTCACTATTATTCTTCATCATGTTTAAAACTATTTCAAAGAGTTATTTCATGTCTCAGCAAGTTAGGAGCAAGTTCTGCATCTAATAAAATGCTTAGTCTGTTAAAGATTAATATAGACAGCTTAGTCAAAGTGTTTTTTTTTTCCACCCCACTCTGGGAGTATTTGCATATTTATTCAACTCCACTATGGGAATTCAAGTAAATATAGTAAATAAATAGATTTTATTTATGGATAGAATCAGTGGTGCAATGTTAAAGAAAAATGTGGATCAGATTAGCAAAGGAAGTTAAGCAATAGTATACGCACAGAAAATCAAACTGTGTCCATTTATACTGAGAAAGGGTCAAATTGTACCTTTCCTGTATGTGTTAAATCAATTTAATTTAAAAAAAAAAAAAAAAAGTAAAAACACTTTGACAAGATGCAGTTTTTCCAGTGCATTTTTGTGATATTATTATAGTGTAGTGCACAGAAATTAAAGGTTTATCCATTTATAGGTAGACTCAAATGTGCCTTTTCTATATGTCTTGGATAATTTAAATTTAAAAAAAAAATGCAGAAACGTATCATGCGGTATTTACACTTTGACAAGATACAGATGCAGTATCTTCATGTTTTTTTTTTAAATATGATATTCCTATCATGAAAGCACACACATACAGGCACAGAAATCACAACTTTATCCATTTATACTTAGAAAGAGTACAATATGACTTCCCTGTATGTATTAGATGATTTGAAATTTTTTAAAAATGCAAAAACTTCTCATGAAAATATATTGATATTTACACTCAGATAAGATGCAGATGTGTTTTTTTTTGTTTGTTTTTTAAATGGTATTCCTGTAATGAAAACACACTCACACAGGCACAGAAATTACAACTTCATCCATTCACATTGACAAAGAGTAAAATATGACTTTCCTGTAATGCCTTAGAATTTAAATTTTAAAACATTAAAAAAATATATACATTTACACCTAGACGAGTTGCAGATGCAGTTTTTTTAAATGTATTTTTTATTATATTATTGTAATGAAAACACACTCATATATATACAGGTACATAAATGAACACTATTCATTCATATAGTGAGTAAAATCTATGTCTTAGATTGATTGAGTGTCGTAAAAATAAATTGGTGTTTACATTTTTAACAAGACACAGATGCAGTTTTTCATCTTTTTTATATTATTTAACTTGTAATGAAAATACACATTTCAATACAAGACCCAGACAGTACTTTAATGGGGTTCTATTTACTGTACCATGTGTTACAAAATCTTCCCCTACATGACAAACTTTCCCCCCTTCTAACTACACCAGCCCCCCCACCCCCCCACCCCCGGCCTGGTAGGCGTGAGGATCACACACTGAAGAAAGTCTCAGTATTTTCCCTCACAAAGCTAATTGATAAAACTCAATCAAAGCCTCTGAGTTCTCACCAGTAGGTGACATGTCAAATAGGCTGCCCTGTGTGACATTCTCACATTTCAGAGTTCAAGTAGAGGCCGCTTCAGATCTGCTCCATTAAATGCAGATTGAGGCTTAATCTCATTCTGTAAGTCTGTTCACCATTACAATGTTAAGAGTTTAAATCCAGGCTGGGAAACTGTTTCTCATGTAAATTCCCAGTTCCTTACTTAATGCTGCTGCCTGTTTCACAGACTGTGATCCTTAAATAAACAGCTGGAAGAGAACACACCTAAAATTAGAAATTGTCAAGGCATATATTTTAGCTTATGAATTATTTCATATATTAATTTTAAGTAAGGCTGTAAATAATGATCACCAGTGAAAATGACTACTACAGTCTATTAATTTAAAGGTTACTTTACTTATTTCAAATATATTATAAATTACAGTGAATTATGAAACTGCATAGATTTGTGTTGGAAGGTAAAACTACAATTTAAAAAAATGCTTATCGCTTTATCAATCAGATTATTTGTTAAATACTGATAGTCAAGATAATTATATTTTTATTCATATTGAGACACATCAGATGTCACCTTTAACCTGAGAAGAAAACACATTGTCACAATCATTTCATGAGAATTTTATTCTAACTTAATTTATCCACAGGAAAAAAAAAACAACAACAACCAGCTATTGAAATTAATTCTTGAGTGGATTTGACAAATGCAGCCATGCTAATGAAATATGTATTTTAATCATTACTATAAGTATAAATCTTGAAATCCCCCCAGTTTTAAGCTCAATTTAAAAGATACAAGAACCAAAATGTACTGAGGAGGAAATAAAACTTCATAGAATCTTAAAACTCACCTAAACCCTAGATGTAAATGTTAATAAATATGATGTAACTGAAAGAGCGGAGAAGAAAAAAGCCTGTGTTTAAAGTGAGTGTTTGGGATGAAAGAAAACTGTAAAAGGAAACATAGAGGAGGACGGCAAAATAGGAAAGTATCTTGGAGGTAGAGGTATACTATAAGGCTGTGGTTTATTACGGAGCAGAAGTTGTTAATTACCCTGATTCTTATTTCCTGTCCCCTCTCCCCACGCCACCCCACCCCCACTGTACTGCCTCCCAGATGAGTGGCTTTGAAGTGCAAAGTACTCTCTCCTCACTTTGAACTGTGAAAACAATGCTCATGTGGTGGTGCTTACCTTCCCCATGTTACCTCATTTAAATAGACCTGGATACGGCTTCTACAGTTTTCAAGGGAAAACTCATTTCCAGAGAAAGAGGTCCCTGTGTTCATTAAACAGCTGGTGAGATTGCTGGTAATCAGGCTGGCTCCGTCATACATCCCACCCTGCTCCGACTAGGTGGCTACCAGCAACTTCAAAACGCCGCCGTAGACTACATCCCAACAACAGCATGAAAAAAAAAAAAACAAACAAAAAAAAAAAAAAAACACTCAAGTCATACAAGAAGAGACTTTAAACCTGCCAGACTCTATTTTGTGCTAGTTTAATGTTGAAGAAAAACTCCAGATCCTTGAGGAGTTTTCTGCTCCTTTTGGCCTTGGTGGAAAACAAATGGTGGTGTTATTGTTTCAGACATAATCTCTCTCTCTCTCTTAAAACTAGAAGACAACACAGAATATGCGAGTTGCTTCTCAAGCTGTTTTTATCATGCCTGGGGGGCAGTTTAAAAGCCTCAGATCACTAAATTGTCCCAGCTGTCTTGACCATCTGCACTGAAAAAGGGCAGGCATGGAGGAGAGCAGCCTTTGTACTGGTGGCCATGTCAAAAAGCCAATTTTACAGCACTGTGCTGACTCAATGACCCTCATGTGACAAATGTGGCCTAATGGATGAGACAGACAGCATGTAAAAGCCTGCTGCTAACTGTAGTGCTTTGCTCTTAACCATTCAGCAATACAAGGCAAGACAAGATGGGACCAAATTACCATGACACTCAGTTTCATTGGGATGAGGAGCAACAATAACAGCTGGACTTTACAGTGCAACAATATGATACCTCATTCAGGAGTCTCTTTCCTGTCTCCCACTGAGTTAGAAATGTGCGCACCATGAGAGAGCATGATGTGTAGACTCATAGGTAACGGTATGGATGCAACATATATAAAGTATATTTTTATGTTATTAGAGAAGCACATATGGGAATACTGGAGGATTTACAAAGTTATCATATACATCATGAGGCTGTTGGTGCATCTCCTCTATGACGACCACAATTTGTGTGATGCACAGACAGCATCTACGTCTATACATCCAAATTCACTGAACTGCATTCATTCATTCATTCATTCATTCATTCATTCATTCATTCATTCATTCATTCATTCATTCATTCATTCACACATTCTTTCTTTCTGTTTCCTTTCTTTCTTTTATTCATGTTTTATATTATTTCACTGATGTAAAGTAAAACAATAAGTAATAAATGAAAAGTAATATGTGATTCAGTTGAATTAAATGTATTTATTATGGCTGTGAAAAGTTATGGATTAACACAAATGAATCCATCATCATGATGAATCTGATTCAAAATTTTAAATTTAAATTTTAACTGTTGTTTTGTTTCTACCTTTGAAAATGTTGAATGAACATGTTAATTGTATATGTATTATTTTATATTATTGCATATTTTATCGCATTTTCGGGTGTTATTTTCTGTATTTTAGAAGAGTTTTTAAATTTGTTTGGAATTTTTTTTAATCACTTTTTTAGGTACATTTTTTGGTCGTTAATTTTAATGGATTCCAGTACATTTTGTATATATTTTCTCAGCATGGTTTAGTGTTTCTTAGTGGTTTTTTGTTTATTTTGTGGGAAATCTGTGTATAAAAAACACCCAAAGCAGACAGAACAGTTGATTGACATACAGTGTTTTGATCATGACTAATCAAAATTAATCCATAGGAAGCCTGTTATTAATATGATTAAACATTTGAATAATTTGACAGCTCTAATATATATGCCAGCCAGCCTTTACAATCTATATAATAATATATAACATTCTATGTCCTTTGACCCTCGGCTGAATGCGGAAAACCTCCCCACAAATAACTATGTTAGAAACCACAGGAAGAGTGAGACAGGTCTGTAGATATAGTGTGTTTAGACATTTGGATTAACAATGAATACAGGGGATTATGAAATGTTATGCACCGCAGGAGTATATTAAAAGTAAGGAGTGTGACAAACAGCATTCAGGTGACAAAAACTAAAGACATTTATTCAACAAATGCAAATGAAACATAAATGTTGTAATCTGAATTTATGTATTTTTTTGGACATAAACATTATATGGACACTAGTGAGTCCACCCAGCAGGACGTCCACCACAAAACACCTGCAACAATTCCAATATTAAGTCAATACACCTTTTCTCAATAGTATATGATAAGCTTAGGACTTTTAGATAAAGCCTTAAATTATGTCATACCCTCTGACTAAACCTCGGGGCCATGATCCCATATGGGGTCACCTTGTAATCTAGTAATTGATTAAAAAAATAAATAAGCAAATAAACAGAAAACTTACTGATAAAAACATATGGTTAGTGGAGAGAGACGATCATAACAAACTGAGTCTGAAACTGAAGCACTGTGGTACTGTTTATCTGTCAAATATTCACTGTGGTCAGCTTCAGATACTGCAGTTTCTTTATAATTCATAGTTTAAGTTATTGTTTGTTCAGTAATCGTCAGTCTTGTAAATACAAGCTGGACTGACTGTTTGTATCCTGTCCAAGTAAAAAAAAATTCTCACTTTGTGCAGTAATCTCATCTCGTCTCATCATCTGAACCCGCTTTATCCTCACTAGGGTCACTGGGGTCACTGGGGTCACTGGGGGCCTAATCCAGCTACAGTGGGTGAAGGCGGTGTACACCCTGTATGAGTCTCTAGTTTATCTCAGGGCTGAACATATATAGACAAACAATCACTCTCACATTCACACCTATGGGTAATTTAGATGAACCAATTAACCTATCAGTGGATGTGTTTGGATAGTGGGAGGAAACTGGAGAAAAACCACGCAGACACGAGGAGAACATGCAAACTCCACACAGAAAGGTCTGGTGTGGGATTTGAAACAGGGACCTTCTTGCTGTGATAACTGCACAGTGCTGTGTCGCAAAATACATTTTACAAGAACATCTATTTTGGTAAGAAATGATGTATTATTCTGCCTGTGCAGTAATCTACACCTGGCTTTTCTGCCTCTGTCAATAATAATATACAATAGACTAAATTAATGTTTATTTACAACATAGTATAGCAAACTATTACATGACCAAAAACAAATTACTTTTAGGGAAAGAAAGGTTTTGAATGCTTTCAGACATGTGTGATGTTAAAATGGAGTCATGATACAAAAAAGGTTAGAAAACACTGTTAAACCATCCATTTAACCACTGAAAGATGACTAAAAATAAACAGAATATTAATTTAAAGTTTGCTGTGAACATTCCGAACACTCATTTTTTTCAGTCTAATATTCTTTCCTTTTCCTCAAACAGTGGAGTCACAGCACGATATGGTTTTAAAATAATAAAAACCAATATGTGTAAAAATGAAAAGACCAGATCTTCATTGATTTCTTAGTCCTTTCATTCTGTAAAATGTCTATTTATCTTCAAGAAAACATTTGAAAAATCAATACAACACTTTTCTTCGAATCCCAAAGGTGTGATGTTTTAATTAGTGCATTTGGGAAGAACCCACGCTAAGACAAAAATCTGTCATTTAACATAGATATTTTTCTCTTGAAGTGGTATTTTAATCACCTTAAAAGTCATTAAATAAATCTTATTTTTTAAACATGTAAAT
Source organism: Siphamia tubifer (assembly GCA_020466265.1). NCBI lineage: Eukaryota > Metazoa > Chordata > Actinopteri > Kurtiformes > Apogonidae > Siphamia > Siphamia tubifer. Next base: position 24,053,868 of record CM035789.1, read on the forward strand.
AATGTAGCTTCTTGAACTTTGTGAAATAATATGAATGAACATGTATCACTCATTGCTATCTTATTTCTGTAGCAAAATAAATTGGAAACACTTGACTCACAGAATCAGAATAAAACACATTTTTCGAGCATTGATGAGGGAATTGTAGTTTTCTGCCTCAATATCACAGGCGGCTCAGTGCTGATTCCCACCCCTATTCTGTAGTTTACATTACTAGGTGTGTGAGAAGTGGAAAACTATAATTATTCCCTTATCTCTTGTCCATTAACATGTTTGAAAACCCCAAAATCTCCAGTCTTGGGCAAACGCAGGCAGACAGCATGCATCTCCACTTGTCAAAGAAAACTTTTATCAATACCAAGAGCACTTGAAGTTTGTTTGCATTTTGTTTTCCAGCACTCTTAACAACTTCAGAAGTCAGATCACAGGAGTATCTGATCAAAGCGCTTCGTGGTTAGTTCTGGAAACACAGGAGTGCTACGCCACGCTTTGATACTCCACATCAATATTTCAATTCAACAATCACTTGACATGCACCCTTACTCCCAGAGACGAAAGACGAAAGGAGAGAGAGAGAGAGAGAGAGAGAGAGAGAGAGAGAGAGAGAGAGAGAGAGAGAGAGAGAGAGAGGATGGAGGGGGTTAGGGAAGTATATTTAAAAGAAATGGATTGAAGAAATCACTGCCTTCTTCACCTTTGTGGCAAACTTATATAAAATGCACCAAGTTGCCCTTTACACTGGTGATTTTACCTACAAACGTCTCAACACTAGAAGCTCATGTAAAGTCAATAAGAAGACAAAAGTAGAAAAAGGATAGCATCTCCTGAAAATGAAACTGTCAGTTGTACTTTTGTGCAAACATACTCAGGATTCTTGACTGAATAACCTCAGTTATATCTGAGCAGCAAAACTAAAACACTTGTCACAGAGTGAAAATCTGAGCGGAGGATATGTTTCATGTTTTATCAAAGGAAAAGAGTGCAGGAACTCCGCAGTGATAAAGAGAAATACAGTCCATCTGCCAAATGTCACTTTCATGGTACTTCATAATCATTTCATCATCTCGACAGGATATGACATGCTTTGAAGGTTTTCGGGCCTATAAAATATGGCGTTTGATCTAAAAAGAGACTTGTGGCAAAGTTGTATGAAAAGACATGAAGTCAATCAAGAGATAATAAGTGACACTTCCACCATTAAAGCTTGAATATAATTTACCTCCTTAGAATTGAGAAAAAAAAAATCAAGACATTTAACATTACCTTATTCCCTGAAGAAGATCCTCAGGGTTAATCACTTATATATATATATATATATATATATATATATATATATATATATATATATATATATATATATATATATATATATATATATATATATATATATATATATCAAAATACTGACTCTGTGTGTAAATCCTTGATAAATTAGTGCAAAAGTATCCACTGTTGCACCTTTTCTGCACATAGTACATTTATGTTAATCCATTTCCTCAACACAGCATTTAAAATTGATGATAACTAATTTACTGGGGAGATATGGATTGTTTATTCATAGGGTTTGCTGTGTAAATTCCCTAAAAAGATGAATTGCCTACAATTGCCTGTCTGTATAACGCCACATAGGATAAATAATAAAAAAGGTAACGTGAAGACAAAAGAAAAAATAAACAATGGGATTATCAATCACACCTCATCTTCACATGCATTTACACAGCGAAGAACAAAGGTAAATAATTATCTGTTACACTAGACAATAATATTTACAGCCGTGACGTTAACAGGGGTATTGTAGCATGTGGGGACCAGTGTCGATTGAAATCATAGCTTTCTTCAGTGACTTTGGGAGATGTGAGCACCTGTCATACTAATATAGTCGTCTAATCCAAACTATTGTACTCAAATGGGACAGAGCGCAACAGAAACATGGAATAAAATCACATAAAATAACAAAACCGCAAATGAATATAATACTGATGTAGTAAAATGAGTAAGATTCTACTTAAATAGACCCAGAAGAGGTTTTGTTGTACCTGACATGTCCTAGTTTGTTTTGTAATTTAGTATTTCTATAAGGACAATTTGATGAGGTTCATTTTATGTAACATTTTCTGTGAAGGAGAATGAATGAATTTATCAGAATATAAAGGATAACACTGATAATGTTCTGTTTTTATACAGTATATGAAACAGAGATTCTTGAGGTACGTAGCTCTTCTTTCCTTATTATTTTGAGGGTTCTTTTGATTTTTTATGCCTACACCTGACTTTTTCTAAAGAAGATGCAGCAATTTATTGATAAAAACTAAGAGATTATGATAAATCCCTGTTGTGCAATGTCAGGCCTAAGTGCCTTCTCTATTTAACCTTACATTATAATGAACAGATAAGACCTGTGTAGAACCACTGAACAGCTGACAAAGGTCACTTTATTTGTTTTGTTGGGATTTTTGTTTTAAAGGAAAAATGTAGAATTAATTTTATCAAAATAAATTGTACATTTTCTGTTGTCTAGCTGCTTTTGCTACTGATGGTCTTGGTCTTTTAGACTTAAACACAATCTCAAATATGGATATTTTGACTTCTTTTATTTTTCTCTATTGTCATCGATCAGGCTTTTTCCCCCATCATGGCTATTGTCCTTTTTTTTTGTTTTGGTTTTTGCCTATCAATTTATGTATGTATGTATTTATTTATTTATAAATGTGGTTTCTTGTTGTTGAGATTTTTTCAGAATCAGAATTCTTTATTTGTCACGTGTGGATGTGCATCTGCAGTGAAATGAAAGCGACACTCCCCTTAAGACTGTGCAAAGATGCAATACATCTATACAAATATAACAATATACAAGATAAGAAAGACTAGAATAAGTAAAATATAAATATGAATATAGAGAAAAATATGAATAAAAATATAGCTTAGTGGGAATATAAATATGTACATAGATATACATAACTGTAAGTTTTGTATTTTGTAAAAATAAAAATGATTAATAAAAGAATCTGAAATCTCAAACACTGGGTTGTTGAGCTGCATTTTGTAATAAATGTCGAAAATGTAATAACTTTTTCATTTAATTTTGTAATCAACTGCCCTAAAACATTTTGTTATAAATTTTCCCGCATTCCTATTTCAAAAATATATTCGGAATTTCAAATTGTCCATGTCTAATATGTGTAATTACCAGCCAAGCCATAAACCACTTGGAATGTTTCCCAAACAGCTCCTTGAGTTTTAATACCCCACCACCAAAGCACTCTGCTGCTGCAAAATGTAAAAACGTATTACATAATGCGTCAACATTTATTACAAAATGCATTGGGGCAATTTATTACAAAATGCGGGTCAACAGGGTTCTGAAACAACTGTTTTAAAATTTTCCAGTTATAAAATGCTCCAGTATTTGGATGCTTACATCATTCACTGGTGACAATTTGTTTATTTTTCTGAGCTCTTTCTACTTTTACTCCATACAATTGATACAAATATCAATTCTTCTGACATGTCGTGGCTTGTGCTGTCATGTATTGAAGGATTACTGATAATGTATGGATAACAAACCTGCACATGACACACACTCCATGGCTGAAACAATAACATGTGGAAAACACATACAAAGAATGATGTAAAAGCAATAACAATAACACAGGTTCCAAAATACCAAAGTAATTTTTCAAACTGACCAGTACATCCAGTGACTCAGCATCAGAAACTGAGAAACACTTTTCATTTTTACTGTTTAAATACATTGGAATTTTTTTTTAACTTGATGAAAGAACCTGCATTATATTCATTACTAAAGGTTTTATTTCAGTAGTTTATGTTAAGTAAATATGGTGCTTCCACGTCACACTGTGATGCAACTATTTACATGAACTCCTCACAGTAATGCAACATTTCTTGCAAATATTTGAAGTTGGGCAATAAATGTAAAAAGTTGTAAAAGCATGAATTTAGATCACACTATGTAAATCTCACAACAGAACTCAACATTAGCCATTTAACTCCTGAGACTTCAGCAATTCCACAGTAAAAAAGATAAAATGAGATCAAATATGCAGTAAAATGAATATCAAACTAACAAAATAATATGTAACATGAACAAAGTAAGATGTGAACAGAACACAATTGAAGAAAAATTATTTAAAAATTAACAAGAATAATCAATATCAACAGAAACTAATATTATTCTAATATTCTATATTCTACTAATATTCACAAAATAACAAATAACATGAAAAAAACAAAACAAAACAAAACAAAATCAAGTTTTAAAAAAAGGAATAAATCACCAGTGTTAGTTCAGGCTTTGTCTTTTTCTAAATCAGTTGTTTTTCGACACCTGTATATCAATTCCATCATCAAAATTATCAATAAAATAACACTAAAAAAACTTGAATTATTCTGAATTTGTAAATTAAACCATCCATTAAGAACACGTCAGCGCTGATGCATCATGGGTTAAAGAGTTAATGAAGTTTGCTAAAGTAAAATAAAAAATAGAATAGCTTGTTGTTGTTTGCCCATCCACCAAAATAAATCACATGTATATGTACATGTAGATGACAACACACTCTGACTTTAGTAAAGAAAAATTGTACTACATAGCTGGAATATTTTATTTAATTATTTACATTTTCTCATGAAATGATTGTGACAATGTGAATCATTCTTGAAAGATCAAATGTAACTGGGAGTCAACATATATCATTATATCCAGTGAAAGGTAATTAACGATGTGTGTAAATAGGAATAAAGAGTGGAATATATCTAAAAATTAAAATATTGAAACTTTAGAGGCAACAGCGTACATTCACATGTTGTTAAAATGGTAAATACGAACATCTCAATAAGTAACTATAACAGACTAGTTTATTCTTAGGTTATTTTTCTATTCTGTTGCATATTTTATTTGATTTTTTTATTTCTATTACAGGAAAAAACAACAATTTAAACTGTCAATCACTAAATGTTAAAGCTCAGTGAATTTCCTCACAAGAGAAATTTACTGAATGGAATATTGCTGTTATTTCTAAAGGCATTGAAGAAGGGGAAAAAAAAACATTCATTATATGATAGACATATTCATAAATATCTCCATAGCTCTAACGTGCCATCTGGGAAAGAGGGGCCCAGGTCGGTATGGTAACGGGTTCTTATGGCAAAGCTCCAGCTGAAGTCAGATGTGCGAAGCAGAGGCATGGATACAAGGGCTACATGTGCAGAGGAGTGCCACACAGCCCGAGCAGTAGATTTATTTGTAAACGTACGCCTGTGATGCCACTATCTGTTAAACCCTTCAGTCAACTCAGGCTGCGTAATATGAGGGGAAGTGTCACCCTGTCACCACCATGCCAGGGATCAGCCTGCTGTTTTTGTATGTGTGTGTGTGTGTGTGTGTGTGTGTGTGTGTGTGTGTACTGCAAACCAAGCCAAGCTTTGAGGAGGAGGGGAGAAAATGACACACAAGCTCTTTCATCTAATCCTTGTGGTGTAATTTGCACCTCAGTAAGTTTAATTGATGACTACTGATCAAATGCCTGCCTTTGAAAATAAAATCTTTGGGATTGTTATTTTCTTCTTCACCCTGCAAAAAGAATTCTTAATGCACCCGATGAGAGGTTTCTAACTGACGGATTAGTTTTGTGAGAGTCTGAACTTCGACACGGTACAATGAGCATCTACGATATTGAGCACATTTTCTTTTATTGTCTGCATTAACTTCAGATTGGAACTATCCAAACTTCAACGTGGAGGGAGTCGACTTTCCACTCTGCACCTGGGTTCTGCTTGTATTTTTCCCTCCAGAGATCCAACCTGAGGATCAATGTCATTCAGACAAACGGATACTGACAAGTCAAGCTTATCAGTGTCAACGTCAGACTCCTCTCCGGGACTTTGATTCCGCACTTTTCCCACAGCTGAACAGAAGGCTCTGCTTTGCAAAACAAACCAACAAACAGGGAACCTGAAGAGTGTGATGAAAGAGTAAACAACATGGCCCGGTAACATGCCCCACAACCATGACACTTCCTAAGTAGGTTAGCATGGAGACTAACCCAAATTAACACGTGTGTCTTATTGGGCCTGGATTGGGTCGAGAACTCCAGGAAGTTTCAGGAAGTCCCGGCTGATGAAGATTGATCAATCTCCGGACCTTGGCCTTGAAAAATCAAATGGGCCTACAGCTAATGCCCTTGCACGTGTACAAAGGAGTTCATTATCAAGAAAAATTATAGGGAGTCAATCTATTGATGTTGCTTAACTAATTGTAAAGCAGGGGATTCAAAAGCAGATGTTGCATTTCAAAGCAGTTGTGAGCAAGGAGACAGGTTATGATTTATGCTAAAATGTGTGGCTTCAAAGCGTCGAACGCGGCTTCTAAACAAATTGAACAAGTCAAGCGCTATTCACCCAGGACCAGGAGTGAGCCCAGCGCATGTAGATCAGAGGCACGCGGCTGCCGCTTGTAATATCACTCAGTGGAGGAGGGGTCCCACTGGGGGGAAGCAGCACACAGAGGCTAACGCTGAGCCCTCCTTGCACAGAAAGGAATTATGTACGAATGCAGCTGCAACACCTGTGCAGAAACTACCCCCCCCCCCCCTCCTTAGCTCTATCTCTCTCTCTCTCTCTCTCTCTCTCATTTCTACCCTCCTGGAACATCATCCACCTCACAGGGGGAGTGGAGAGGGGTGGGTAGCACCTTGAGACTTGACATCCTTTCCATGGATGGCACTATTATTTGGGAGGAGATCTAAGAGTTGGTAGAAGATACTAGGCCTATGTCAACATACTGATGCAATTTTAGTAAACATGGGTAAAGCTGGGTTATTTGTTGGGCAGATTGAGGATTGGGGGGGGGGGGGGGTGTAGGCTTTAAAAACTGTTTATCACTGTTGTCTTTTCAATGAGACAGGCTGTGTGAGATGTCTGCGGGAAAACAGATTATTTCCGACTGGACTAATGTCAGATCTTTCAGAAACATCCCAAGCTTAACTTTGATTAGAGAAAATGTAAAAAATATAACACTGTAGAATGTTAGGATACATTAGTTTTCTGTGCTGAATGTTTTTTTTTTTATGTTTATATTACATAAGGATAGATATAGTTTATTTACACAATGTTAGATCCTGTTTGAAGAATGGTAAGAGTGGAAAGGATTGGTGTATCATCGTGAATTTTACATTACAGAAATATTCCTCCTTGTTGACATTGCCATACGTGTAAAAAGACAGACTGCATGGACTTCTCTCATAAGTCATTTTTCCGTCTGTTTTCTTCTATTTGATGCAGCCTAAATTGGGACGGGAGAAACGAATTGCTAAATTTTTAATTAACTTCATAACATCTGCACTTGTGCTTTGAGAGAGCAGCGAGATTTCCTTTTAACCTATTCCAGCACATTTGCACACCAAGGTAAATCTTGATGCTGGCACTCTTACAGAAAGGAAGAAAAAAAAAAAAGAAAAAATCAAAAATGGAAATGAACTCTCACTTGTGTGTGCAGATCAAAGAGGCAGAATTATTCAACTTTTTGCCATTGCTTGATCTTCAAAAAAGAAGAGGAAAAAGTAGGGGAGATCTAGATGGATAAATCAGTTTGAGTTTGAGTTGAGCATTCTTCAGTTATCTTATGGGCATCCATTTTCTCATCTGGTATATTTACTTCTATATTATGACTTTAATATTTCATTTCTGGGCTGTTTCACTGTGCAGGTGATGCCAGGAGATGCTGAAGTGTTGCATTCAACCTATACATTTGTCGTCTGTTTTAACCTGCAAAATTTAGCCAGTTGTTGAATAAACTGTAAAAGCAATCAGTTTGAAATTCTTTAAAACAAATTTTGAAAAACAATGTTGTGTTGTGATCACTATGAAGAGAGGAAACAAATTAAATGCACTATTACATCTCAGCTTATACAGTTTATACATCCCTGTTGTTTGTATTCACTATTGACTAATATCTACATATGTTTACAACAGTTTAGTTCATTAGTTATTATAAATATGATTCACTACAACTGTTATAATCTAACATTGAGGATCAACTCTTAAATAGGATCATATATTATATTATTGTGCATATATATATATATATATATATATATATATATATATATATATATATATATATATATATATATATATATATATATATATATATATATATATATATATGCATAAAGTGTATTCCAAAAGATGCACTGTTCTACAACTTCTGCTTCTGTCATAATTTATGTAGTTTAGTAACAAGGCCACTGATACTGCCCAGTTTTTTTCATTCTTTTTTCTATACAGTCTGCATTTGTTTGTTTTTGTTGGATTTCATATTTGCTTTTTTTCACCTCTTTAATAATCAACACCAATTAATGTGACCTGCTTCTATTACTTATATTATATTATTGTGGCTTATCTAAATTTGAACTAGTTACATCTATCTATCTATCTATCTATCTATCTATCTATCTATCTATCTATCTATCTATCTATCTATCTATCTATCTATCTATCTATCTATCTATCTATCTATCTATCTATCTATCTATCTATCTATCTATCTATCTATCTATCTATCTATCTATCTATCTATCTATCTATCTATCTATCTACCTACCTACCTACCTGCCTGCCTGCCTGTCTGCCTGTCTGTCTGTCTATTGTTGCTTTGTAGTATTGTAGTGGTTTTCTTTTCTTCTATTGTTTTATTATTTTTACTGTGTTTTTAAATAGTCTCAACTGTGTAATTGCTTTACCGAGTTCAACCAGATGTCATAAAGCAGCTGGACTCATTGAAAAAAGTAAAACATTGAATGAGCTTACGTAAAAATGTTTCTTCAATAGGTCACAAAAATTTTTTGAGTAAATCAAATTAAATTGCATAAGGTTAGGGTTAAATTTGACTTTGTTTGTCTGTTTGTCTCTCAGCAGGATTACACAAAAAGTTCTGAATAGATTTTGATGAAACTTTCAGGAATGATAGATAATGGGTCAAAGAAGAAACTTTTAGATTTTGAGCAAAGGTCAAGGTCACACTAAAGGTCAACAGCTAAAACACATCATTGGTAATATCTCAGGATTCATAGAATCTGGGTTTTTTTTGCATTTCCATCATCTCACCTTCAGACATCAGATGGATCAACACCTATGGCTCCATCACGTCACATGTGAATCAAAAATCAAGCCTTGGTGGGGGTCTCCCTTGTTTCTTTTCATTTGGTTTACTCCACTATTTTTTATGTGTGACCTGTTGAAGAAAATTTCAACTTTTACTGTTTTCAGTGCTGGTTTAGAAAAAAAGAGCCCCAAAACAAAAACTACTGGGCCATAATGCAAATGCTTATTTAGTGTGTTCCAGTTCACAGTTTATATCCAACATAATATGTACTTTATGTGTGTGTCTACAGCTTACTAATGAACAAAATGCAGACAAATGAAAAAGGAAAAGGAAAAAAAAGGACGAAAAAAGAAAGGGAAAAGAAGAAGAAGGAAGGGAAGAAAAAAAGAAAACAAACAAACAAAAAAACTCTATTTGTTACCAACTTTCCTATCTGCTCATTTGTTGTTGTTTTTTGTTTTTGTTTTTTCTATATATGTATATGTTTAGTATTTCAGTTATTTATTATTGGTATTATTATTATTGTTATTATTTTTATTATTATCATAATTTTTGTACTATGCACTATATTGCTATAAGATGAATTCAGGTTATTGGGGAAGTGAAGAAGGGGTAGGATTAAATAAGCTTACACTTCATCCTACTCCTTTTCGGACATGTCATTGTTATTATTATTATTGTTGTATTGATTATTGCTGTATTGATTATTGTTGCACTTTGCACATGTTCGAAATAAATCATTCAAATCAAATTAATCAAATCAATGTACAAACAATTTAAGATGTAACTAATGTGTGTCAAATAATTAAATTCAGGAAATTTGAAATTGAATAATACTTTAAACTGATATGAGTTGATTAATCATTTCAACTCTAATTTGTACATCTAAAGGAGTGTGTATCACATACAGGGAAGTATACAGTTCATTACTGGCCCACTAGAGTGGGCTGTTGAAGAGGAAGGATTTATATATATATATATTTAGTTATAGTTCACATTTGTTGCCTTTTAGAGGAACTATAGAACTTTTAGAGGCATTGAATAAGAATATGTTATGTGTATTCAGTCACCTTAAAACCTGGGACCTGCTAGTTTTGATATCATCAGAAGCCTCTGAAATTGGAGCAGCCTCCAGCCCCCGGTCTCAGGCACCTGCATGGGTAGTCCTGACTGATGTGGGTGATATCACTGCTCACCAAAGCTCCTTTAACAAATCTTCCTTTGATACAGAACACACAATGGTGTCTCTATGGGAAACCACCTTACCCCTGTGTGTGTGTGTGTGTGTGTGTGTGTGTGTGTGTGTGCGCGCGGTGGGGGCACAGCTTCTCAAACACAGAATGAAAACAGTGCAGAAAAAAAGAAAAGACAAAGAGTTGAGAGAAAAGCATGGGTTTGACAGTGCAGGTGTTTTATGTCGTCTCTCCACCAGAGGACACTGCTCTCATATCATCTGATCCAGTCACTGTTAATCCACATTTCATGGTTTCACATTTTTGTTCATTGCTGAAAATGTTACAGTTGTACATTGCCCATTTGTGGGTTTTCATATATGATCATCATCCACTACACAATTAATTTCAACATTAAATTTGTGTAAAACATGGATGTAATGATAAAAATTATTCTAACAATGAGGCAAACTCACAAACTGATTTTTACATCTACAAAATGTATATGATAAGCTTATTATGCTTACTATAAACAGGAAAATGACCTTAAAGTCTGTATAAATTATCTTACTATGTCTACAAAATTCCTGGGCCAGTGTTTAGATATAAAAGAAGAAAACATATATTAACACTAAAATAAAATATGAAGTCACTTTTATATAAATTGTTTGTGATTGCATTGTGATTCTGTACAAAATTACATTGACAATGTTCATTAGTGATTGTATGCTATCGCCACAATGTTACTAATCTCAACCTTTATTCTCATGTCATAAGGAAGAGTCTTGTTTTTCTTTTTCCAAGAGGTTTGACAGATTAGAGGACAGTGTCCTTGCAGGAAAGCCATACACATCCAATGGCCCCCCGCAGAGATGTGTCGATCCCCTCTCATAATTTATTCACACAAAACATCTGTCAAAGTAAATGTGAGAACAAAAAGCTTGCCAATAATACAAGGATAATTAGCCTCAAGAGACAATGAAGACACCAGAAGATGTTGAGTGTTGCATCATGGTTTTAATAATAAGAATTTAAGACCCAGGATTTAATTCAAATTTACTGGGGATTAGTTTGAATGACAGTGAATTATCAAGCAAAACTCGGATATATTATAATTTATCTACCAACTCAAAGACAAACATTCAAGATCCATTCTGTACAACCCTAGTTCTATAAGAAGTTGGAAATTGTGTAAACTGTAAAAACAAATAATCTAAGTAATGAATTAAAACATAATTATTTAAATCTCCCCCAAAACTCATGTCAATCACCTCTTCAGTCAGCTCTTAAATGTTTAGAGTGAAATATTAAAAGAAATGGGGATGCTACAAAATGAACTTTTTTAAAATGTAGTGGTATGTATTTATATAATGTAAAAAGCATTGCGTCCTCTTTATATTTACATTTTACACAGTGACGCAACTGTTTTGGAAGTGGGGTTTTGCTTAAATTTTAATAAGCTTTCCCTCAGACAGCATACTCTTCTTATGGTTGTTGATATTACTATGCTTTTTCTACACACCTTGTTCACATTTTCCAATTTAATTCAATTTGTAGGAATCCAGAATGATGATTCTGCCTTTTCCCTCCATATCAAGTATTATGTTGTTTCATATTTCTAATAGCTACTCACAACAAGTTGGCTGTTCTGTTAATGTGCAGCAATTTTATGCATCTTTGCAGAAACTAACTTTTTGAACTATTGACAGGTTTAGCAAAAAAAAAAAAATCAGCTTCAACACAAGCAGAAAGGTGGAGGGAGCCCCCAGGCTCTTGGCTTTGTCTGCTTGTTGAGTGGGGCCATCAGATAACAACCAGGACAATGGTGCTCCATTCTGAAGGCTCTCTTAAATGAGCAGGAAGCGGCGGTGAGCGCCTAGCGGAGGCTTCTGGTGGACTCCCTGGGGTCCGCTCAGCCCTGACGGAGCACGCCACCGCTGAATGGCTGCAGAGCATGGGAGGAAATGAGAAGCTAGTGGCCACCCAGCTGGAGCCATGGGCTGCCCTTTGATGCTGCACTGAATAAGTATGGGAAGGAGCAAGAAAAAGGTGACAGAGGAGAGGAGAGGAGAGGAGAGGAGAGGAGAGGAGAGGAGAGGAGAGGAGAGGAGAGGAGAGGAGAGGAGAGGAGAGGAGAGGAGAGGAGAGGAGAGGAGAGGAGAGGAGAGGAGAGGAGAGGAGAGGAGAGGAGAGGAGAGGAGAGGAGAGGAGAGGAGAGGAGAGGAGAGGAGAGGAGAGGAGAGGGAGAGGAGAGGAGAGGAGAGGGAGAGGAGAGGAGAGGAGAGGAGAGGAGAGGAGAGGAGAGGAGAGGAGAGGAGAGGAGAGGAGAGGAGAGGAGAGGAGAGGAGAGGAGAGGAGAGGAGAGGAGAGGAGAGGAGAGGAGAGGAGAGGGAGAGGAGAGGAGAGGAGAGGGAGAGGAGAGGTGAGGGAGAGGAGGCTAATAGGAAAAAACAGCTGATTTCTTTTGTTTAAGGAGATGTAAAAGAGCAGGAAACAACATTGTTTTTTATTATTATTATTTTATTGTAAACTGCTGTTAACTAAACCATAACACATCCTTCATCACTGTATCATTTTCCTGGCAACTGTTATGAGAAAAGATGAACATCTGAAAAGTTAAGGAACCTCCCCCTGGTGATAGAATGCATCTGCAATTACTGTTTCCCAGTGCTGGCCTTTAGTATTAATTCAACAAAAAAAACATTTCCTACAGATTTTGTTTTCTGGCTTCATTTGTACAAATGAGTGATGGCACCGTCTGGCAGGAAAGCAGTCTGGCAGCGGCTGCAGCTACAGTTCATGGCCCACGTCTCCCTACCCTCCACCCTACTGCTTTTAGCCTGGTATACGTGCTGCAGAGGGAGTCTGGGGGAGTTGGTGCCCTATGAACCATTTACAAAGATCAGTGTAGTTACTGGGGTAGAGCCAAGGCCCAAAACCATTCTCAGTGCTTGTGAGTCACCTATGGGATAATAACAATTACGTAAGACACTGTACATGATGTGGCTGCAAATAATTGAATTATAGGATTTTTATAGTTAGTACAGACATAATTGCTTAATTCTTGTATGACATATTCACATTTGTATTTATCTAGAGGTTATAAATATAAATTGCACTTCTGTCTATCACAATGACATAATATGATTACAAATACATCACATACACATGCACAATCGAGATATTTAAATATACATTTGATCAACAATGTGTGTAACTTATATGGGTTCATGCATTTATAAAACAGAGAGCACAAAGCCCAATAAAATAGACAGAAATAGACAAATATTAAACACAGACATGCACTATTGCACACAGTAAACATGTATACTATTGTGCATGAACTTGGAATAATTATGTTTTCACATTTATACACACTTTTATATACATCAGTGATCACCTTTGGCCCAGTACATTGATCATATACTGATTCCCAGTTACACTTTATCAATCAAGAGTAAATTATATTTTCTTAATCACTTCATGAAAAGTCCAACAGAGGGTACGATCAGTTGTTGAAACTCAGATCAAGGAGGAGGAATGTGATTTGTATCCCAGACATAGAACCATGGACCAGGTCTATACCCTCACTGGGGTGCTGAAGGAGGCATGGAAGTTTGTTCAACCAGTCCAGATGTGTTTTGTGGATCTGGAGAAGGTCTATAACTGTGTCCCCAAAGGCACTCTGTGGGGGGTACTCCAGGATTATGGGGTGGATGGCACCCTGCTGGGGGCCATTCAGACCCTGTACCGAAGGAGTTTGACTGAATTGTTAAAATATTATGAATAATGTAATTCAGTTATAGCTAAATTATTTTGTTATTTTTGTTATTAATTCAGGTAATGTAATCATGCCTATGTGTGTGCTGATGTTAGCATATCAATTGCCTCTTATATATGTATCAAGTTTGAAGTAAACTGAAGCAAAATGGAAATATTTACAGGGACTTGAAAATTTTCCCGTGATATAAATAAATGGGAGGGATTTTTATTTTTATTTTTATTTTAATTTTTTTTTACTTTGACCTGTATTTCCAAAAATCTCACCACATCTATTCTTGGTCACAGGAAATCTATAAACCCAATTTAGTAGGAGTTCAATCAATAGCTTTGCTTCTACAGACATGTGAAATCTTCATCCATTATAAGTAAGAGGGGAAGAAAAAAGATTAAAAAGAGATTCCTAAAAAAAGGAAAAGTTTGACCGACTATTCCCAAAATTTAATGACACCTATGCTGTGTCACTACCAATCTATAAACACAATTTGGTATAAATTCAACCAATAGTTTTGCTTCTTGAGTGTTAGCAATCAGAGAAACAAACAAACAGAACTGTGTAATAATAAAGGTGAATGTATCTAAACCAATATCATTATTTTATTGTACACATCTTGTAACTCCATTAAATTAAATGCTGAGTCCACCTTTTTCAACCACTAAGGACAATATCAGTGAACTCTGTTTAAGGTGAGCTTCGCTGCACTGTTGATTTTCAAGGACCCTCTTCATCAGAGTCTCACAAGGAACATGACATATGAGAGGCACTCATGTGAATGAAGCCTAAGTCCTCTTCCCTCTTGTCTGTAGCTGTGACTAACGCATTTTTTTAAGAAGTATGAATGATTAGTTCACCAAAGTTATTACCATTTTGTTGATGTAAAATACCTCTCCTCATTTTCTGCAAAGAACCCATTGTTTACAGTTATGAGAGCAATTTTTATTAGGTTCCAGAGAACCTCGATTTGACAACACGGGGAAATTCTTATGGAATGCTGTGAGTGGTCATGCAGCTCAAAGTGAATCTGGTGTTGAAGGGGGTGTAGACAATGCAACTGCCACTTTCACAATGCAGTTCAAGGCTATGTCACTGTTGTGTACTTGAGCTGTACAATGCTTTGGCATGGACTAGGAAGTGACACATCCCACCATCAGGCCCTCTGTGGGTCTAAAACTGCTCCCCTACATGGTGTGATAAATTTAACATATTCTGACAGTGGGTGAGTGAAAAAACTAAATTTAAAAACTGTTCTGTGTAATGATAGATTTAAGGCAAAGTGAAAGAATTATTCAGTATTATCAGTCAGTATGTAATATTAAAACAATATATTACTGTTGAAGCTGCTGGAGATGAATGACTTTATCCAATTTTGCATATAGATGCTAGGGGCTTATCACATAATCCATGACAATCCAATAATTGTTTTTGTGTGAAATACATTTTAACTCATGTTGAAGATATAAGATGGAAACTTCCGTGTTTTGTGGAGCATCTTAATTGTGAGCTGACAACACAGTGCTTTTTTTTTTTTTTTTGAAAGAGATTAGAAACCCTCCATTTGTGGAATGACCTGAAATTCATATGGGGTCGTCTGAAATTTCTAGTAATTGATAACAAAACTAAAAAAAAAAACCTTACTAATGTAAAATATATGGTTAGCTGAGAGAGACAATCATAATACATTAAAGACATAACAAATTAAGTCTGAAACTGAAACACTGTGGTAGTATTTATCTGTCAAATGTTCACTGTGGTTGGTTTCAGATGCTGCAGATCTTTCATAATTCATAGTTTGAGTTATTGTTTGTTTAGTATTAATTATCAGCCTTGTAAATACAAACTGGATTGACTCTATAACTATTATAACCAAGGAAAATAAAATTCTCACCTTGTGCAGTTTAATCTACACCTGGCTTTTCTGCCTCCGTCCATAATAATATACATTATATGGACTAAATGTCACCTAAAATTAACATAATCAAAAACACAAATAAAAAAAGTCTCCATTTTAAATGTGTTGGGTGACCAGTAATGTATGAATTAAAAATGGAGTTATGAGCCAAAATACATTGGGAACCACTGGTGTAATATGTTGCTTTATAAAGAAAAGCATATTGCTGTAATTGTTAATGTAAAAAGATAAATCTACATGAAGCAAAAATGCTGTAATTTGCCAAAACCATCTACCTGTGTTATCATATCCTGGAAGAGTCCTGCACCTGGGAATCTGGGTCTCACCTTTTGTTCTCTCAGATGACAGACAGATTGCCTGGGTAAGGGCTTGACCTTTTTATTGTCTGTTTAGGTGTGTTTGGTCTCCGACATAGAGGAGGAGAAGAGAGCACTCTGTTGAAGGAGCACTTCCTTCAGTAAAACCAAACAATGACTGTACATCAGTTCAGAGGTGGCAACTTTTATTTTTTTTCTTCATGGGGCTGAGTTAGATAAAGTAAGAGAAGCACCACACACTGAACAGTTCAAATGAAACATTAAACACATGGTACTCAATTATATTCATCTAGATTAATTTGATATACACACAGCATTATAATATACTACAGTCAATGAGGTCACATGTCCAAAGACTAGTCAATAACTGAAATGTAAAACCTCCTATCTGCACAATTTTTCTTAGTTTTCTTAATAAAGTATATTTTTAAATGAGGATATTTTGTGTTTTGACCATGTTTTTTTTTTCCCTTTACAGCTATATGCATCACTCTGGCATAGTTTATAATACCATATAAAGGTGGAAGCTATTTTTTCCATTCTCCTCAACCCTGCTCTAAAGAAGCAATGACTCATAAAACACAATGATTTGTCCCTCAAAATTTTGACTGTTCCCAAATTTTTAAAACTAGGATTTAATTGTAGAAACTGGATGGAATTTAGATACCGGTAATTGCGTTTTTCTCTGTATAATCATATGTCAAAGAGATGTTTTTTATTTTTGTTTTACAATGGCCATTTAAATGAACAGAGAGAGTGGGTCACCTCTACAGAGCCCCACCAACCATATTGTGCTGCCATACGACACATATTAAGAAAGGACTTCATCTTCTTTCTGCCTCTAGCATTAAAGTATCACTCACACAAATTGTGGCTCAAACGACAAACTTGTACATTTTTTTGTTTTGTTTTGTTTTGTAGTCAATGCTATCATAGGGGAGGATGAGACAAACATTATTCTGTTGACACATCTGTTCTAACTCTTTACCTCTAGATGCCATTAGACCTTTGCCCTTTAAAAGCAGTATCAATTGTTTAACCGGTTTTACAGACTGGAGCATTTGGGCAATATTTTTTTTAAATTACACATCACTTAACCACAGAGAACTTGCAAGTCTAGTCCAGTCCAGTTTATTTCAAATGTGTAGCAAAACAAAGGCAATATGACTTTTGTGACAAGAAAAAATACATATACAATATCTCACAAAAGTGACTACAGCACTTTCTACAAAAATACATCTGTGCTGTGGTTAGCACTCGTGCCACACAGCAAGAAGGACCCTGGTTTGATTTCAACACCAGACCTTTTTGGTGCGTGCTCCGCCAATGTGGTGGCACAGTGATGGTAAGTGCTCTTGTCTCACAGCAAGAAGACCAAAGTTTGATTCAGGGAGAGGCTCAGAGAGGCACATGCTCAGTTCGCATGTGTCTCTCTCTGTGTCTGGATGGATTTCCTCTGGGTGCTCCAATTTCCCCCATCACCCAAAAACATGTTTGTTAGAGTAAAAATCCTCCAGCCAGGTAACTGACCATGAGCCTGGTTCCACATCTGGAGACGGGTCCCTGGGCGCCACTTATGGCTGCTCCTTAGAAGGATGCATTAAATACAGAAGACAAATTTCATTCTACAATTGTATGATTACAATAAAGTACTATCTTATTTATCTTTCTATGTGGAGTTTGCATGTTCCCCCTGTGTCTGCATTGGTTTCCGGTTTCCTCCCACCATCCAAAGACATGCACTGATAAGGTTAATCTAAATTGTCCATAGGTATGAATGTAAGAGTGATTGTTTATCTATATATGTTCAGCCCTGCGATGAACTGGAGACTCATACAGGGTGTACCCCGCCTTCACCCATTGCAGCTGGATTAGACACCCAGCGACTCCCATGACCCTAGTGAGGATAAAGCAGGTTCAGACGATGAGACATTCCCTCTATATATATATCATTGATATCAAGCGAGATAAAAGCACCCTCTTGCTTTTTTTACATACATGACCAGGCTGATAAGTACCACTCCAAAATGGCTACCGGATACGTGCATGCATCACAACATTCGGGGTTATGACACACAACATCTGCCCTTTATATATCTATGTGGATGGCAGGCTTATCATTTGAATCAAGTCTTAGAAGAGGGATATATCTAAATCATACAGTGGCCCTCAAGGACCAGGATTGGTGACCTCTGCTTTAGGCCCATTTTGGACATTTTCACTTTGGGGTTCACTCACTTTTGTTGCCAGCAGTTTAGATATTACTGACTGTATGCTAGTTATTTTGGAGAACAGTAAATTTACACTGTTATACCAGTTGTACACTGACTACTGTATGTTTTAGCACAGTGTCATATCTTCAGTGTCATCCCATAGAATGAAATATTTGCAGAAATGTGAGAGGTGTACTGTAGTCCCTTGTGTGAGATACTGTACATGACAAGAAAATAGTGCATTCATCAATAAATGTAATGTATTTACTCCCATTCCTCTCTCCAAGTTGACCGTGTGTAACCCCTCATGTCAAATCATTAAGTTGTAAATAGTCACTGTTACCTGAATGAGAACATAAAAGTTAATTGTGGAGGATGCATCCTATGAATTCACTGGAAGAAGTCCGTCGGGAGTGTTGGACCTTGGCGGATACTATACCTCACCCGCCCAGGAGATGGATGACCCAGATGTTTGATGAATGGACATGGCTAGTGTAGGTGTGGTGGAGGTCAGAAGATGTTCATCAAGAATGAACAGGAAATCAGTAGCACAACCCAAAAGTTATACAGTTTTAAAGAAAAAAAAAAGACTGAGAAGAAACACCTTAATGCTCTTTAGTAAAGGTATCAGATGTATGAGGTTTAGAGACGGGAAAATGGACTGAATGGAATGAACTGCACAGATCTGTGACAAAAGGTAATTAGATTCTAGTGTGCTGCCCTGGGAAATCAAGACAGGGGTAATTACAGGTACAGCCAAGAAATGACAAAACTTTCTGACATTAGAATGCAATATTAGTTTGATTATTGTATTGGCTGAATAATGGAGGTCAACAAGCAGCCATAAAATATAGACTTTTCAATGTACATCAAAGGGCTGCTGGACTAATTCTTGGGTCATGTTCGGCTCTTAACCCCTGAAACTTTGTTTACTGTGTGTGACAAATTACAGCAACTTCATGAACCAACAGGAAGAATTTTTCGGAAAAAAAAAAGACATGATTTATGAAACAATATCTGTTTGTGGACAGCGTGAGCAGAGGCAGTAGTGGACGGAGAAGAGCAGCGAACGGAAAGGGATGGGAGAGGTAAGGAGACAGAGACATGAGGAGCCAGCAGTAAGCCTCATAGACAAGGTCAGTTCCAAAGCAACATGCCATGGGGGGTCAGGACAAGCATCCCATAAAGCAGATAAAGAACAATAGCAGGAACCATAGCCCACAAAATGACTGAGCCTCTCCCTGAAGCAGAATAATAGAAAGACCCTGTAGGATCAGTACACACACTCAGCATGAAGGAGACGAGGACACAGATGAGATATTTTTATAGTGTGATTGATGCTAATGTAGCTTTGAGAGTAGGATTATGGGTAATGCTGCAAAGTTGGTCAGTTTTTGGGTTTTTACCAAACTCCTCTACAAATAGCACAATATTTTCATAAACACCACTCTACTTAAACACACACACACACACACACACTTTATCAGACATTGCAAGAATATGGGGATGTATTTATTTAATTATTTATTCATTAGCTCCGTCAAGGAACAGTGGAGGTTATGTTTTCAGCAGAGTTTGTTTGTTTTTATCTGTTAGCAAGATAACTCAAAAAGTTGTGATGGATTTTCAGAAAATTTTCAGCAAATGTTGAAATTGATACAAGAAACAAAATATTAGATTTTCATGGGGGAAGGAGAGGCTGATCTACACACACACACACACACACACACACACACACACACACACACACACACACACACACACACACACACACACACTGTTCTGTCAAACTGCTGATGAGCAGTCTTCCTTCTGTTGATGAGAGGATTCAGAGCAGGTGGAGTGCACAGGTGAGGCCCATCACCTGATTCCAACCCAGACCAAGTCAGTGTTAAATCACTTTCACAGCAGAACACATACAGAGCAGATCTCTAAGCAGAGAACAGCGCAAAAGACTCCTTTAAACAGCAGAACAGCTGGTACAGACACATCAAGCATTTTGTAAGGACTAAAAAAACTGTCTTTGAAAAAAAAAAAAAGAAAGTTTGTTGGAATGTTGCAATTAGACTGGATTAAGTATTTAAAAATTTTTTCTATTGTGTATAAAATGGTTACATTTTTGTTAAAAAAAAATCTGGACTGTTAAAAATATTTGACAATATTGATTGGTTAAAAGTAATTAATTTATTGTTAAATAATTTGTTGCCTTTAAAGATGTATAACTTTTGTTAAGTGCTTGTTTAAGAAATGTTTGAATTAAACATTGTATTGTTTTTCATCTAAAAACTGAGACTAAAACTATGACGAAGAACTGAACTTATAAAGAAAAATAAGTCAAGCAAGTCTAGTTCTTGAGTGAAGTCCAGGAGGATTCTGCATTAAAGGAGTTGTTCTTTGAAGTCAACAATCGTGCAAAATCATAGACTTGACACACACACACACACACACACATGAAGATTCAAGAACATGTATAGAAATATAAAAAAAACAATATGCATATATGCATACAACTCAAGCCCACATTTTCAAAATGGCATATCATGTCTAACTACATACTACTTTTTATTCACTTTACTATTCATTTATTATCTCTGCCAAAGATGGATTAAATTCAGGTGTGACTGTCAACAGGTTTACACAAAAAGTTGTGAATGGATTTTGATTCAACTTTCAGGAATGATAGATAATGGGTCAAGGAAGAACCCATTAGATTTTGAGCAATGAAGGTCAAAGGTCAAGGTCACACTAAAGGTCAGAAAAGAATCTGGCGTGTTTTGTTTTTTTCCCCCATTCACATTGTCTCCCCTTCAGACATCAGATGGGTCAACATCAGATGGGTCAACACCTATGGCTCGATCACGTCATGTTTTGACGTCGCATGATGTCATACCAAGCCTTGGTGGAAGTCTGCTGTCTCTGACTGCCTTGTATTCTAATTTGAGTTATTTTAATACCATACTTTCTTCCTTGGTTTCCAGGCTTCACAGTAACATGTTTACTGTTAATTTTAATTTATTCTTCTAAAGAACTTCTTCAAGACCGGCAACAGAAAGCATACACTGATATCTTTTCAACCACAAATTCAATCAATGTATTTAATTAACTCGGGGGGAAAATGCAGTTTCTCAAGTTTGCAGTGGCATCACATGTGTCTTATTTAGATGTTCAGAGGCTCCGTAGTGAACATGGAAACAGCAACATCTTGATGCTCTAAAAAACTCCATGTATTTTGACAAGTTAATTGGAGCTTGTTTAAACCTTCATTTAATTGTATATTTTACTCAAAATGTCATTTTTTTCCCCAATCATTTTTCTCTTTTGATGTCATACGCTTTCAATTCAATTACTGCATTTTATTTTATTTCTAAAACTGATTGACCATGTATATATATATTTTTTTTAACATTTTTGAATATTATCAATGCATATTTGTTATATATAGTGTGTTATTCTAATAACCTTAATGGGGGGTAGGGATTAAACTGTATTAATTTCCTTGGGGACAAGAAAATACAGGATATATATGCACAGTCTTAAAAGACAAGACAAAAATATATCTGTTTTCTAAAGATTGAAGTCAATACTTAGTATAACCTCTGACCCTATATAAAAGAATGACACACAGAAAAATCAAACATGTGTGAAATGAAACCTGGTATAAAACAACCGAAAATTAATGCAAAAGTGTTAAAAAAAAAGTGTTAAATACATGTTAAGTGCAAAAGGAGGTTAACACTAAATACGAGCACTTTGTTTATAGAAGTTGTTTTTTCGCTTCATCTTTTCTTTACACATTTCTTATAATATAATCAGCTTGTATCTTAATACAGAAACTGATAAATGCGTGGTCATATAGTAACTTTAATAAACCAACAAATCTAATGTTGACATATGACTTTTACACAAAGCTGTACACTTAAAAATAGGGTTATTTGTCAGAAAGCTTCACGTCACCTGACACGTTTGGTGTCCGTAGAAAGGTGTTGATACCCTGCTTGTTATTACTTTTACGCTGACTCAAGAGCACAGGCCTTCATCAACAACACAGCAGTATGCTTTTTCTGTCTCGTCATGCCACTCAGGTATTCGATTTCATTGTTTGAATGTATAAAGAGCTGTGTATGTTATGATGGAGCAGAGGGGTTTTGTCTAGTGTGGGGTTAACACTCCATATCCTTTTCCATTCAACGCATTGTTCCTTTTACCACTGATTAATATCTTGTTTAAACAGCCCGCAGACACACCATGCCGTCGGTGTGTTCATAAATTCTCTGGAGCTGATCAACACAATGGCCCACATTCCTGGCATTTAGAGGAAGTTCCTTATATCACTGCATCTCCTCTCCACTGGAGACACAGACATTCTAGGAATATGACACTGGAACAAAAACAACTCCCCAAATGCATGTCTGTTTATTTCATTTAATTTATTACATCAGCAGACACACACTACCCCGTTGCCTTCGCCGACTGTGATTGACCTCATATCTGCACTATGTTTGACTACATCATTGGTAACATGGTGCTTTTAAACCTTTAACCCCTGAGACAATATTTCAAGTAAATGTACTGATGTGAATTTGCATCTGTTTCAGTCTCATTAAAGCTGATGTGAGTATGTAATTGTGTTCCTTTTTTCAGTGGTTTTGTTTTACTGTGTGTTTTAGGGTCAAAACAGGGTGAAATAAAGAAAAAGGAAAAGTAAGAATTAATGTTTTACAGGTTTTTATGAAATAAAGTACTCGGAATGTACACCAACAAGATATTTTGGATGTTGAACATGAACTGCGAACTGGAAAACACTGGAGGATTTGTATTATGGCCCAGTAGTTTTTGTTTTGGAGCACTAAAAACAGTAAAAGCTGAAATTTTCTTCAATAGGTCACACATAAAAAAAAAAAAAATAGTTGAGTGAACCAAATTAAATGAAATTAACCCCAGCCTTATGCAATTTAATTTGATTCACTCAACTATTTCTTTTGTGTGACCCATTGAAGAAATATTTTAAGTTGATTCAATGTTTTTCTTTTTTCACTGAGTCCAGCAGATTTTTGGCATCTGGTTAAACTCCATAACGCAATTACACGGTCAAAACTATTTAAAAACACAGTAAAAAAAAATACAAAATAAAATAAAGCACAAGCTTTACCACTACAAGCAAAAATAAAAACAGAATCCACAAAGAAAACGGTGTTAAAAATTAAAAAAACAAACAAACAAACAAAAAAAACCCCATCTATTTCTATCGTGAGTTGGTCTTTATTTTTCCCTCATTCTACAGGTGGTGGGGGTGTGCACTGAGCATGCTCAGAGATAGATAACTTTGCCTGTTCCAAGTAAAAATGACAAAAAAAAGAATTGAAATGGTCTGGAAAGAACAAAGTTTATCATATCAGCAATTTTTCTTATTGAGCAAGCTCTTAAATTTTTATGAGTATTTAAAACAATGTATTCATAACAAGCACCACAGACACATCAGAGGCTAAAGGGTTAATGGAAACGCAATAGTATAAACACTTTTTATTTAAAGCTAATTACTGTTTTCCTTTTCTAAATTTAGAAACAACAATAATCATAAGGCAGACTGGATTGCTTTATCAGGGTTACATTATCTGACCTGTCTCCAGCATTGTCGCTGTGTGTGGGATTACAAAGCATCTGTGTTAACAAGGTTTTCCTACAATAATAAACTTGACAGTGATCCTAATTCTCCTCTGAACTGTAATCATTGTGTTATCAGGGTGCAAACTTTGTCTTGCCCAATCTAATGAGTTTCATTATCCTTGTTTATAAGACTAGATTTGGCAAATATTAAATGAGTTTTAGAGTTACATTTGTCATATTTTTAATAGTTTTCTGTTGCAATGTTCATGAACCCAGAAAGACCATTTTTTATTGCTCCAACAGTTCCCAAATGTTTTCCGTCTATTCAACTTTTCTAAGTTGAATAAACAGAAAACCATCACCATTTATTATTATATTACCATCACTTTGTTATTATATAACCATCACCATTTATTATTATATTATCCTGTGCATTTTCTGTTTCTTCAATAAAAATATGGTATTTTCCCATATTTAATTCACTGATCATGTAGATGTTCATAAATAACAGATTGAAGTTAATTGCCATATCAGAAACAGAGGAAACGAAGTAATTATCCATCATGCCTCATACCTACACTGTAAAAAATCCTGTTTTGACAAAAACTGGCAGCTGTACAGTAGTTGTCAGAATAATCCTGTTAAAAAAACACAAACTGTAAACATATTTACAGTAATTACATGTAACATTAATATTAAATGAAAAAAGAAAACGGACTACCCCTAATAGACCTGCAGATACCCACAGTGTTTTCTAAATCCACCAGGTCTGAACTAAGACATTTAGGGTTCAGTCTTTTACAAGGTGGCCATGGCTCAGTTGGTAGAGCGGTTCATCCAATAACCAAAGAGTTGGTAGTTCGAATTCCACTCTATCCTTGTCACGTGCTGTTGTGCCCTTGAGCAAGACACTACAGCCTCCTTGCCTCCAGTGCTGGATGCATGTGAATGTTCAGTGGTTGCCAATATCTGGCGGTTATTAGTATTGCAAAACAGCACAACAATAATTTATGATTTAAAAACAATAAAAATACAAAATTCAGTATACTTCACTCACTCTTAGTATAGTTATTCAATTTAAAAAAATAATTGCAGTAAGTGATTCAGTCACTATAACAATGTGACGTTGTGATGTCACATCAACACAGTGCCATCCAACTGCTGTCTTTGTGAACGTCAAGAGAGAAGAAATGGTATGGGACTCCCTCTCCTGTCCAGTCTAATGGAGGTGTGCCCCGGCCTGTCCAGGAATGGATGGATGTCCGCTACAGGAGCTGTTGGAGAGGTTTAATTCTGTGATGTATGAATAACAGCTGATTCTGATGGTAATGCACTGTTTTTTCTTTGTTCTGAATATAGACTATGTACTGTAGCCGACTTATATGTAAAGAACATTTATGGCCAGTTAAAACCTGTTATTCATTCATTTTAAATGTCATATACTATTACAGTAGGCTACGTTACATGTGATGGCTAGGTCCCCCCCCCCTCCCCTATTGTGATTGTTGTGAGATAGTAGTTTCAATACTCAAACCTGATCGTAAGTGAACCTGTAGTCAGTGTTTTTCACATTTTCCAAGTGATGCTGTGATAAAATAAAATTTTCCATTTGGGCTTATATGTTTAATAGCCTACTGTAAATGCATTTAAATGCACATATATTCAATTATTAAATGTTTTCGTGTGGAAAAAACGTTGGGTGTTTTTTTTTTTTTTTCTTAAGTGGGGGGTTTTGGAGCATGATTGGGCGGAAATCATCCAACCTGATCTGGCAACACTGAGCCAGAGTGCAGCATGTGAGATGAACTTTCTAATCTCAACACACTCAACAAAAAGGGGCACATTTACGGTTATTTTATTTTTCCCATGTAATCGGGAAATGAGCATTTATAAAAAGAATAATTTTACAAATCTGATAGTTGTGTCTTAATTAAGTAGGTCATCCCCCGAAGGGCTGACAATGATGAAAAAGACACAAGGACCGGCGACGCCACTCTCCGATACTGGGACAGTTGAGTAATATTCGGTTCTTCCATTTACACTCAGGCCAAACAGCCCAACGGTGCCTCCAAAATGCTGCTCTCTCCGCCGAGATGTTAAACGGAGATGGTCGGTGGGGGTTTTGAAAAGACCACGAACTAGCTACAGTACGTGCTCTCACTCGTCCTTAGCTTATTTAACAACAGCCGTTGATTCAAGTATTTAACGACGCACATGCGCACAACAGCTTCCTCTAAGACCATATTAATTGATCAGACAAAAACATCGAACAAAAAAGTGCATTACTTGTTTTAAATTAAACCTATCATAAATGCATTGCTTTTTAAAACAAAATATGTTAATTTTAATAACTATGTTAAATGTAATATTGAATATAAATAATCCTGCATGTTCCCTTATTTATTTTTCATTTTCATTTAATTTAGTTCATTTATTTCGAGACACATGAAATAATAAAAAAAAGAAAAAATAAAAATAAAAAAGAAACAACAAAACAAAAAATTTAAAAAAGTAAAATGTGCTGTACAATTTCCATACAATATACTCCAATTCGGTAAAAGAAAACAAATCTATACAGTTACGTTTAAAGTATTTACAACAACAGTTTACAATTACAAGTTATATTATTTAATATTTACATTATTAAATGTACCTCGAAAAGGAGTGGGAAGAAGACGACCTCCGCTTACGTTTAGTTCAATTAAGTGCGTTATGTAACCTATATATACAAATTCATGCATACAAAATTTAAATGTTAATACATTGTAGTTGTGTGCTTAAGTACATATATAATGGAAATAATGTCTGAACTTCTTAATGACATGAAAAATATTTTTTTAAATAAAGGACTTTAACCTGTCACATAAAACTGTTTTATTTACACTTAAAACGTGTCTTTACACTAAAATACATAAAGTAACATTTGTCTTTATCCTGCACTGCCACCTCATCTTTATGTACTTCAAATGTGCAATGAACATAATGTGCGGGCAGCTTTCTTTCCGTCTAGCCAAGGTCTAGGCCCATTCAAGCTCAAATCCTTGGGTGTTGTCCAGTGCAACAATAGAATATGATGGCATTGCCTGCACTTCCTCACATAGTCTCGTGGGATGGGAGACGTCTTTCATGAGAAGAGAAAGGTTCATTCACAGGGATCGTACACTTGGGACATATTCTCCATTTGCTCAAAAATCACCAGAGTCAAACCAAAAACCAGCTTTTTAACACCCTCATATTCCTAGAAAGCATATGTATTAATTTAATTTAAAAATTTGGTTGAGTGGGATTTTTTTAAAGTCAGATCAAACACTTGTATCTGTATTATCTTGTATTTCGCCAAAGCTCTCTTGTATCTGACAAAGAACAACATCTCACTCATCACATGCAGCCTCTTATCAGAGTCAAATTATGGTTTGATCCATGAACCAGACTGCTATGTATGATTGAGTTTCACAGGGGGTCTCATGAGTACCAAATTTAAACATCCACCCATTACAGATATCCATTCTTTTCGGAAATGAACTCAGTGCTAACAGACGTGGTTTGAGGTTACACCTCAGATCCATCAACAATAGCACTTTGATGTCTTTAGACATTTCACAGTGCCATACATTGTAGGACTTAAATGTACCTCCTTTATGCTTGAACCTCCCACGTAGCTCTCTGGAGACGACACAGTCCTCTGTTAGATAGAGCTGTGTGGTGCAGAGGAGTGTGTGTGTGTGTGGTGTGTGTGTGTGTGTGGTGTTTTTTGAGGGAGGGGTCTCAGTGAAGGATGGGCAGATTTCATTTATGACTTTCTTCCTTTGCAGCTGAGAAAAAAAAGGAAAAAAAAAACAAAACAAAACAAACACAGTGAGCAGTAGGACCCTGAGGATTTTTGAAGAAAAAAAAAAAAGCTGGACATGCTCACCTTTATGTGGTCTGGGGCAAGACTAGGATGTAAAAAAAAAAAGTTGTTGAAGACTGTAACAAAAAAGCTTGAGCTTTGAGCCATGTCATTGGCTAAGAAGAGTCTGACAGGAAAATGCAGAGTCTGCTATATATGTAATACAATAGACAACACATTTACTGATTCCACGGCAACCTTTGGATGGTGATCATCAATCACAACACGGACGACATGAGCGCTTCGGTGGCCGTGTACAGGAATATTTACACGGAGGACCGCTTCAAGCAGGCCTACGGGTCCGAGGACAGCACCAATGGGAGTCTGCGGCTCCGGGAGAGACTCACCGGGAGGTGCAGGTGTTCAAGGAGAGCCTGGCTCCACCTGCTCAGGGACAGGGTCCCTATTTTCAGCTGGCTACCCAGATATAGGCTCAAGAAATGGATTTTAGGAGACACTGTAGCTGGACTGACAGTGGGTGTTCTTCATATTCCACAAGGTAAAGGATTAATGAACATGAAAGACCCAGGGTAAAAGTCAAATCACTTAGCTACTTATGTCTTCTTCTTGTTAGTATAATAATAATAATAATAATAATAATAATAATAATAATAATAATAATAATAATAATAATAATAATAATAATAATTCTAGCAGTAGTAGTCGTAGTAGTGGTTTTCTGATGCAAAATATGTAGTGAATATTTAATTTGGCATACTAATGAGTACAGGCCTAACTGTCATATAACTGTCATAATATTAAAAGTTAACCTTCAAATTTTTAATAGCCTACTATATATATATATATATATATATATATATATATATATATATATATATATATATATATATATATATATATATATATATATATATATATAAATAATGATTTTTTTTTCTCTGTTAACTGTTCACCTACTTTGACCTCAGTGTGGGCCATAAAACATATTCAGTTCTTAACATGGAATCAAATACTCATGTTATTTCCTTGTGTTTCCTTTAACAGGCATGGCCTTCGCTCTACTCACATCTGTGGCGCCAATATTTGGCCTCTACACCTCCTTCTTTCCTGTGGTTCTCTATATGTTTTTTGGCACAGGTCGTCACGTGTCAACAGGTAAAACATACACATTCAATACTTTTACAGAATGTACCATTAGGATGGGTGTGGGTGTAATTAATGGCGGTGTCATGTGGTATTTAGGTTCCTTATGTTTCCACTGTTGGGATGTCTGGTATTTTCCCAGGCACCTTTGCGGTGGTGAGTCTAATGACTGGCTCTGTGGTGGAGCAGGTGGTTCCTAGTCTGGAGATGAACAGCAGTTCTTCTCAATCAAGTGAATTTGAAGCTCAGAGGATTGCGGTGGCCTCTGCAGTAGCACTCCTCTCAGGAATTATTATGGTAATCCAGATGAATAAAATAAAATCTCTTTATGAGAGATGGCAGCTCTTTATTCAATGTTTATTCAGAGTGTCACCACTGATTCCCTGAAATGATCTATTATGTCATTTGTTGTCTTTTTGTGTTGCAGCTCTGTATGTTTGGTCTTCAGCTGGGATTCCTCTCTACATATTTGTCAGAACCCATTGTTAAAGCTTTCACTAGTGCTGCCGCATTCCATGTCACCGTCTCACAGCTGCAAAGCATGCTGGGTCTGCGGCTTTCTCGTCACACAGGGACCTTCTCCCTCTTCAAGGTAGACAGAAGTTTTTTTGATATTGTGTTTGAAGTAAAAAAACACTGCACAGGTAGGTGGGTGTTTCTTATCCATCACTTGCTCTTATATGTTTAGACTCTTGCATCAGTGATGGAGAACCTGCCCCACACCAACATGGCTGAGCTGCTCATCTCCTTGGTGTGTTTGGCTGTCCTCATTCCAGTTAAGGAGATCAACATGCGGTACAAGCAGCGCCTGCGTACACCTATCCCTGTGGAAATCCTCACAGTCAGTCAACATTTGATAAATACCATTGTACATGTAATATTTGCATTAAAATTACCCAGTTTAAAGTATTTTATCTTCTACCAGGTGATCCTAGGTACAGTCGTGGCCTATGCCTCTTCACTGGACTCTGCCTACAGCATTGAGATAGTTGGACCCATCCCAGCTGGGTAATATTTGGTCTGATCTGAAAACATTCAGACAATCTCTTTCATTTCCGGTTGTCTGACTTTTATTTCTCCTATCAACAGATTCCCGAGGCCACGCATGCCAGCCTTAAATACTTTTCCTGAAATTGCAGGGGACACAATAGCAATAACATTTGTTGGCTATGCTGTGTCAGTTTCACTGGCGATGATTTATGCCGATAAACACGGCTATTCGATACATCCCAACCAGGTAAACACGAGCGAAGTTACATTCACTTCCTGAACTGATCATTTCTCTCGGTGTTGTATTGAATCTGTGTTTTATTGCAGGAGTTGCTGGCTCATGGCATCTCCAACACAGTCTCCTCTTTTTTCACCTGCTTCCCCAGTTCAGCCACTCTGGCAACCACTAATATACTTGAGAGCGCTGGAGGATATACACAGGTACTATATGCATATTGTTCTTAGACATCACTGCTTTCATTATTTTTTATAGTATTTTCAGGAAATGGAAACTAAAACTAATGTAATATGGTTACAGGTCTAAAAATTAAATGTCAATATGGCTTACTTGCACATATAAATCATATATTAGAATACACTTTGACCCTTTAACAACAGCAGTCTGTCTGGCGCTACATGTTGCACATTGCAGCATTTAAATAATTGTAACTCCTGGACCATTTGCTCTATCCATAATATTCTGATCCTGAGTTTCCTGACAGCATATAACATCCTATGGCAGCAATGTGGGACTCTTTTACAACTACAAAAGAACTGTTTCAAAGAGTTCCACACAGGCTAAAAAAACACCAGGAAATAACAACAACAAAAAATGAACTCATAATATGGATACTGAATGTTCAAGACCAAAAAGCATGTATGAGCAGATATCAAATTATTAAAAGTCTATTTCTGTAATCTCAAAATGTTTCACTGAAGACACTTGCTGTTGTTATATACCAAAAATTTTACATCTGTATTAAGCATTTATTACCTATATTGAATATTAAATTCTTCTTGAGAACAAAGAGGCAAAAGAATTGGTTAAAAGTACATTTTCTGGTACTTTTATAGCAAAGATAACCAAGTAGGTCTGTTATAATGACAGTCTTAAAATGATTAGCATTTTAACATTTTAACACATTTTCAAAGTATACACTATGTGGGACATAATAGATATATCAGTGTGGTATAACTGTAAAACTTTGCACAGTATCAAACAATCCTTAAAACAGTAACACACCCTATCAACAAGTGTGACTTAATCCTCATATGTGAAGTTTTTAATAGTAAATAAATGATATGGAACAGCAGTGTTTTGGATATTGTTTGAGGAATTGTGTCTATAGAGTCAAAATGAAGAAGTCTTTTTTTATGCACAAATGTGAACCACGTGAAAGAAAATGTCACACAATAAACCCTGTAGAGTGTAGTAGGTTTTATTATTATTAGATTTTTATTCCTGCTAATGTTACTTATAGGGATGTTCCTTTGATTCTGTTATTCAATTACAGATTTACACACTTTAATTTGACTTGAAGGTGGATAAATATCCTGGACATCACAACTACCACATACTAAACATTCCAAACCAGCTTAATTTGGATAAAATCATAGTTTAAAAAAACTAGATATGTTCATTGAATTAAGTTTTTCTGTTCCTGCAGCTCTCCGGCCTGTTTGCTAGTCTGGTCGTCCTGATCGTGCTGCTGCTGATCGGACCGCTCTTCTACTTCTTACCCAAGGTGTGTTTTCATGTTTTGTACAAACATAGAGCTAGAAAGAGAAGCCATCAGAGGTGGTCAAAGTACTCACATTCTGTACTTAAGTAGAAGTACAGCTACTGCTGTGAAAAAATACTCTGGTAAAAGTAGAAGTACTGATTCAAGTCCTTTACTGAAGTAAAAGTAAAAGAGTACAACTTGTTAACTGTAATAAAGTAAAAAGTAAAACTGCATTTTTTTTTTTGGTATGGATGAAATGATATTGATTTAAGCAGGAAAAATCTGAAAAATTTCAAAAATATCCCAAAATAAATCCTTTAAAAGTGAGTTAGTGTGTATTGTATGTCATGGTACTCAGTTTAGTGGGTATGGACAGGATATTTAGTAAAAATTTAAAAGTTATAAATAGGAGATTACAAAAAAAGAAGAATTATGAGATTTAAAAAAAATCTAAATTCCGAGATAAAAAGTCACATTTCTGAGATAAATAGTCAAAATTATGAGATAAATAGTCAAAATTATGAGATAAATAGTCAACATTATGAGATAAATAGTCAAAATTCTGAGATAAAAAGTCAAAATTCCGAGATAAATAGTAAAATTTCTGAGATAAATAGTCAAAATTATGAGATAAATAGTCAAAATTCCGAGATAAATAGTCAAAAGTCCGAGATAAAAAGTCAAAATTCTGAGATAAATAGTAACATTTCTGAGATAAATAGTCAAAATTATAAGATAAAAAGTCAAAATTATGGGATAAAAAGTCAAAATTACGAGATTAAAATGTCAAAGTTATGATATAGTAAGTCACAATTTCTGATTTACTGATTAGGATTTATTTTTCATACTGTCACATTTGTCTAGTTTGAAAAAGTAATGAGTCTATTCTGTGATGTAAATAGTATAAAGTACAGATATTTATATAAAAATGTAGGGAGTAAAAGTAAAAAGTTGCCAGAAAAATAAATACTCAACTAAAGTACAGATACTTAAGTACAGTAATAAAGTACTTCTACTTAGTTACTTCCACCTCTGGAATCCATTCATGTGCTTCTTCATCTTCGTCTCTTTCCTCAGGCAGTGCTGGCATGCATCAATGTCACCAGCCTCAGGCAGATGTTCCTGCAGTTCCAGGACCTACCCGAACTGTGGAGGATCAGCAAAATTGACTTCGTAAGACCAGTGTCTATTGTAAAAATGCAATATATATATATGAAAAGAGTCTTCAGATAAACATTCCAAACCAGAGTAGAGTTGGAATCTCCAAATATGGACCCAAACAAGCAGGAAAAAAATGAATTAATTCTTTCTCAAGTTGCCATAGGTGATGATTTATAAACTACAACTAACAGTTTTTGTCTTGTATTTTCATTCACTGGAAGATAATATATAAGATTGAAAAGAAAAAAAGCACTTCTAAAACAAAAGTAATGTTGAATAGCAAAAATATTTTCACTACACACAAACCAAGGAAAGTGAAAAGAGTTGACATTAGCTGTCATTTTGCCCCCCCCCCCCCCTCTCTCTTTCTCTAACCTCTTCACACAAAAAGTAATTGAGCTGGAGCGCTGGGAGTTTCCATACTGTTTGGTTTTTGCTGACTAATTTCTTACAATACATGATATATCACAATTCTAAGGCTGTTTGAAATAAACCCAATTTTAAACTGTGACAATTGCCTATTAATCAGGTCATGCACAGATAACACATCCGATAAGCTGCATACATCGTTACACTTTCACGCTGATTGCTTGGCTTGGATCACCCTTTTTTTCCCTTTTACACAGACATGCATCTATTGTTAATTGTTATGTCCTGACATGAAGATAAGTGATTGTGGCCATGTCTTTGTGTAGATGGTTTGGGTGGTAACCTGGCTGTCTGTTGTGGTACTTAATGTTGACCTTGGCCTAGCCATTGGGGTGGTGTTCTCCATGATGACCGTCATCTGTCGCACACAAAGGTAAATCACATTCTTGTTCTTTGCCAAATTCAATACATCTGAATTTACCAATTACATTTTTTTTTTTCAACAAAGAGCATCATTCAAAACCTTAGAAACATGTGATATGTAATAAGATGTTTCATTTAGGGCTGGATGTTCAGTGCTTGGCAGAGCTAGCAACACAGAGATTTACAGACCTCTGGAGAAACACAGGAAGGTGAGAGAGAACTGATCATCATTGTCTCAAAGTCAGTACAGATAGAATAATATTAAAAGCTGAGGTCTTGTCTTCCTTTCAGTGTTATGAAGTGCCAGGGGTGAAGATCCTGACCTATAATGGACCTATTTACTATGGCAACCGTAGCTTCTTCAGAGAAGAAATAAGCAGATTATTAGGCCTCACACCAGAGAAAATCAGAAGTCGGGAGAAAGCCAAGAAAGCCATGGAGAAACGGGAGAGAGAGGCCGCCATCAACACTGTGGTACGACTGCTGGGATCACTGAACACTCATAGTCACAATACACACACTCTAAAAAATACTGTTGTTTTTAGGGGGAAAAAACTTGCAGCTGTGGTTGCCACAATAATCCTGTAAAAACACATCATTACAAGAGTAACATATGAAATTAACATTTTAAACATGTAGATTTTACATTTTAAACATGTAGATTAAACATTTCAACATTTTAAACATGGAGATTAAACATTTTAAATATGTATATTAAAAAAATTAAACATGTAGATTAAACAATTTAACATTTTAAACATCTATCTTAACATTTTAACATTTTAAACATCTATCTTAACATTTTAACATTTCAAACATCTATCTTAACATTTTAACATTTTAAACATGTAGATTTTACATTTTAAACATGTTGATTAAACATTTTAAACATCTATCTTAACATTTTCACATTTTAAACATGTAGATTTTACATTTTAAACATGTTGATTAAACATTTTAAACATGTAGATTTTACATTTTAAACATGTTGATTAAACATTTTAAACATGTAGATTAAAAAATGTAAACATGTAGATTAAACATTTTAACATTTTAAACATCTATCTTAACATTTTAACATTTTAAGCATGTAGATTAAACATTTTAAACATGTAGATTAAACACTTTAAACATGTAGATTAAACATTAAATGTAAAAAATAAAATGAAGTCAGAGCTAGGATGTCAAACTGTCAACACTTGGATCAGGGGTCTCCAACCTATTCCACAAAGGGCCGGTGTGGCTGCAGGTTTTTGTTCCAACCAACCAAGAGTTCACAGTTTGACCAATTGACTCTCTGCAGACTGAGATCAGTTGATTAATTGATTGAAGTCTGGTGTGTTGCTGCTTGGATTCAACAAAAAGCTGCAGCCACACCGGCCCTTTGTGGAATAGGTTGGAGACCCCTGACTTGGATCGTTGGATAACCCACTCTACCAACTGAACCACAACCACCTGCTGGTTAACCTATTTGAAATTTTGTAATTGTAATTGTAATTTTTTTTAAGTGACTAGGTTGTTCTTTTAACATTCTGTGATCTTGCCATTTAAATGGCACCACATTGTTTTTCAATTTAGTTTTTTCTCCAAATGATAGACATACATCATTTCTACATACAAATCTGGTTTTGTTAACATACTCTTCCTGTGAAAACTACAACAATATTTAATTTAATAGGTAACACAAAAAAATATTCTCAAATAAACAAATTTATATTGTACTTTTTTGTTGTTTGTTACTTTTTGCTGTTAATTCTACAGTCATTATTTACAGTGCAGTTTACATTATTCCATGACATTTGTACTGTTTTTCTACTTTTAGGATAGAGGAATTACAAACACATTGTTTTCCTCAGAAAGTGAGTTCTTTAAATCTGGTAAGTATTACATTTTTTTTGCAGAATTTATAAATCTATATATACAAATGTCTCTTTCCAATCTCACCTAGAGGTACAATTGGCTAATGTTAAATTTAGATTCTTTTTTTTTTTTTTTTTTTTACTATTAATATTTTTTTTGTAGATAATCATGTGGTGCATATAACTTGTAGAAAATCCACACATCCTTTTTTTCCCCCTACAGAGACATCTGAGAATGACATCCAGGCAGTGCTGATTGACTGCAGCAATGTCATATTTGTTGACGTGGCAGGAGCAAGACTTTTCACACAGGTTATTTTCCAAACCCTCTTGAGTCACACATGTCTCAAATCATTTCTCAGAACATCTAGTCACTGTGATTTTTTTTAATTTTTTTTTTTTAATAATTTTTTTCAGATGTGCACTGAATGTCAGAAAGTTGGAATCTGTGTATATTTGGCAAACTGTAATGGTAAGTCTGTGTGCCAATGAATATATTTTCTTTTCTTTCCTGGTTATTTTATTTTTTTTATTCTATGTCCTCATTGTTGATTTCTGTTCTGTCAGAGAGTGTCTTAAAGATTCTCACATCCAGTGGTCTGATGAATTACATGAACCCTCAGCATATTTTTGTTACTGTCCATGATGCTGTAATGTATATTCAACAACAAACTGTAAGTACAAATATAGGGTGTATTTTCAAAATTAATGAGTGGATTCTTCACTCAGTAATAATAATAATAATAATATTTTTCTTGCCCAATAGGAAAAACCTTCAGAGAGCACCACAACTGTTTGGGTATGAGACGTACAGTGTGTGATGACCTGGACTCCCATCAAGCAAACCGTGGAGGATTTTTGGACACTACTTTAATTAACAGGAAACTTCAATTCTATAAGGAGTACTCCAATATTTGGTCCAGATATTACTGTTCTCCAGTGTTTTAAAGAAGCAGTAGCCTATTGTAGCACTCTCTTATGTTCTACAGTAATTGTCACATTACCAGGGGTGATAAAAGTACTCACCTTCTGTACTTAAGTAGAAGTACAGCTACTTGTGCGAGAAAATACACTGGTAAAAGTAGAAGTATTGATTCAACTCCTTTACTTATGTAAAAGTAAAAAAGTATAATTTCTCAATTTTAATGAAGTACAAAAGTAAAAAGTAAATCTGCATTTTTTTATTCATTTATTTATTTATTTTTGCCATAAATGCAATGATACATATTTAACTAGGAAAAATCAGAAAAGTTTCAAAATTATCCAAGAATAAAGCCTTGAAAAGTGAATTACTGTGTTGATCAGATACTCAGTTTCGTGGCTATGGGGGGAAAAAAGGGAAAAAAGTCACAATTAAGATAAAACATCATCGTGAGATTGTTTTTTTTAATAAAAGGAGTTTTAAATATGAGATTTAAAAAAGCATAATTTTAAGAGAACAGGTTAAAATTGTGAAATAAAATGTCAAAATTATAAGATTAAAAGGTCAAAACTATGAGATAAAAAGTCAAAATTGTGAGATAATAGTCATATAACTATAATATATAAAGTCCCAGTTTCTCTCCTCGTCTGAAGTGACTTATTTTTCGTACTGTCATATCTGTTTAATTCGAAAAAGTAATGAGTCTATTCTGAGAATGTAAGGAGTATAAAGTGCAGATATTTATGAACTAATGTAGGGAGTAAAAGTAAAAAGTTGCCAGAAAAATAAATACTCAAGTAAAGTATCGATACCTAAAAAAAAATCTACTTAAGTACAGTAGAGAAGTACTTTTACTCAGTTACTTTCCACCTCTGCTTATTACAGCCTTGTGTTACCAGTGTTGACTTCCTCTTACTGGGACACTTAAATAGAAAACACAGATGTTATTACCCCACAACATATACATGTAGTGTACAAACTTTACAGTCAAAATGCATTAAAATGTAATTAGTTTAAACTTTAATAACAATTTCTTCATTTTTATTGTCGTATATGCTGGACATTAGGATTGCGATATTTATTTAGGTTTTTTTTTTCTTGGTTGCAATACAAAGATAAATATAAAGTGCACTGATTATTTGGTTAAAGAACTGTGTGTATTTATATTTTGCCCTTGAATATGTTACTGTATAAATGATGTTCTGTACTGCCTTAAAAGTCAGTGAAGGAGGTTTTGTAAATAAATTCTTTAAAATGGAATTGATTTTGTTCATGAGTTAAATCTAATTGTCAAAGTTTTTGTTTTTTTTTTATTATGATGGGTTTGTATTTAAGGAGACATTGTGGAATGTGAAGCATGTCGCTTTGTCAGATCTGAAGAGAGAAGAAGAGAAGTCTTTGTATTTACAGAGGTACTTCTGGACAGGATGTTAGCACTGAAATACACTCATGAGTCCTGAATAAAAAATAAAAACATATACAGGATTCACATCACAACAAATTGAAGACCACAAGTGTTCATGGAACCAAAGGACAGAAGCACAAATACTTATTTTATTTAAAGACAGAGAAATGTACACACTTTTTTCATTGCAAGAAGAGATGATAATATGTATAACACGTTTTTTTTTTAGACCATAGGAATAGAAGATAGATGAAAAAAATACAAAGTAGAAGAAAATCACATATTATACAAATCTTGACAAAATGAAGCTAAGTTTTACACAGTATTTCACATAAAGTTGAAATGATCTTGGTTTCAGACACATTCCTTTTTAGATTTTTTTCTTTTTAAACACTCCTATTTTATTCCTATTTGTAAAATCACTGACCAGGTACAATAATTACATACTGAGCCCCAGTTATGATTTATTTATCAAGAATAAACCACATTCTCAATCATTTCATGAGAAGAGGTAAAAAAAAAAAAATTGTATTCAAACTTTATCCAGCTACCTTTGATGAATGAAACTTTTATGAATGAACTGTGTAGATGATTATAAACAGGTTAAATACATAAAAAAAAAAACTGAAGTCAGTCTGTAAATGGGTGAGAAAGTGATGGAACACTTGAATTACAGAAACAAGTTCAGTGTGAATCAGGCAGGACTTTACTTTTCTGCATTATTACATGATGCTGCCCTCTGCTGTCCAACAATTAAAGGGTTTGTACCCATTGCTCTTCATCATAATCCTCTTACCTTGACCTGATAAAACTATACGTACTGTGAGTTCAAAACCAGGACAAAAAATAAGAAAAAAAAAAAAACTAATTATTTCCTTGCTTGATGTTGGATAGCCAAGTTATTAATTTTTTCCAGTGCATATTTCAAAGAGGCCTCTAGACACTGTACCCTTTGGGTTTTCCCTTTAAAGCTCAAGGAGTATTTCACTAATTGGCAGGAAGTAGTCCACTTCAATTAGAGAACATGGTACACAAGGCTTTGGCCAGCTGTTTACTGAGCCAAATTCGTCAGGCAGAGGTACTAACACGAACACATACGCAGGCATGTATTCAAAAAACAACCCTGAAAACTCAGGAAGGTCATTCTATTAATGACAAACCTGTACATGAAATAGTGCTTACAGGTAATATTATAAAAACAGAGAACATTTACTTTATGTAGGCTACAGTATGTTGTACTTGTAATTATATCAGCAGATTCACACGCAAAAATGTTTTTTTTTTCCC
The DNA here is from genome assembly GCA_020466265.1 of Siphamia tubifer. Lineage (NCBI taxonomy): Eukaryota > Metazoa > Chordata > Actinopteri > Kurtiformes > Apogonidae > Siphamia > Siphamia tubifer. Next base: position 24,093,118 of record CM035789.1, read on the forward strand.
CTTACAATAATTACTGATATCCTTGGATTTATTTCTGTCACACTCAAAACAGAACATGTAGATGGCATGAGAAAACAAAACTAGAAACAAAAGCACACTTCCTATCAAATGATTAAAAAAAACAACTAATATGTTCTGATCCATTCCATATAATAACCTTTATTAAATGTTATATTCATGAATGAACTACAACACCCCCCCCCCCCACACACACACACACACACACACACACCCTTCACCGATCTTCACCAAACTTTTATCACTTGTTTCTTGTACCAGTATCAACATTTCATGAAAATTTCAGCCAAACCCGTCCATAACTTTTTGAGTTATGTTGCACAGAGTCAGACGGAAAGACAAAAAGACAGACAGACAGACAAAAAGACAGAAAGAAAGATAGATGGACAAAAAAGACAGATAAAAAGACAGACAGACAAACAAAAAGACAGACAAAAAGACAGACAGACAGACAGACAGACAGACAGACAGACAGACAGACAGACAAAAAGACAGACAGAAGTTGCAAAAATATCACTCTGCCATTCCTTAGTATAACAATAATGTACCCCTACTACTACTACTACTACTACTGCTACTACTACTACTGCTACTACAGTACTAACTAACTACTAGAACTACATGAATAAGTAAATGAATCAAGTTTCCCTCTGTGCATTTTGTCTGAGCTAATGTTTCCATCTTGTGGTGAAAGTTTGTCATGACAGTCCTTGGACTAAAATGAATGAGGTCACATGGTTTTCTGACCATATTAACAACGTGAATTAACTTAGTTATCTGTCCTTGTTTAAACACATACTTATCATACACTAGATGAAACCAACTTTGTTTTCTTATCTCAGATACTTAGACATATATATCATATTTTATATTATATATCATATTTTTACACCATTTTGTCTGGGATTTGTATAATCAGTGCAGTTTTTTTGTGTTAATTTTCCACTCTATTTCGGAAAAAAAAGGATCCTGACTGAAATAACCCCTAAAACTGTCAAAGCAAAGAAAAATGTAGATTACTGATCTACCTACGGATGTAAAACACCGTATAGATTTTACAATTACAAGCTCAAGCTCAAACACTTTGTTCCACTGCTGTGTTGTTTCAGTGAAGTTGAGGATCAAAAGGGTGACGGTACTTGAACACAAACGGTAGACTGATGGCTGGTGGTGTTGCCTTTGGGAGGGTGTCTGATGATCAAAGCTCTGAACACACCGTGATCTTGGATGATGTGTCATTTGTTTTGACACCTGTGTGCATTATAAAGCAAATATTAACTTCTCGTCTCATTGTCTGAACCCGCTTTATCCTCACGAGGGTCACAGGGGGGTCTGTGGGGGCCTAATCCTGCTAAAATGGGTGAAGGCTGGCTAGACCCTGTATGAGTCTCCAGTTCATCTTAGGGCTGAACATATATGGACAAACAATCACTCTCACATTCACATATGGGTAATTTAGATTAACCAATTAACCTATCAGTGCATGTGTTTGGATGGTGGGAGGAAACTGGAGAAAACACACACAGACATGAGGTGAACATGCAAACTCCACACAGAAAGGTCTTGTGTTGGAATCAAACCAGGGTCCTTCTTGCTGTGAGGCATGAGTGCTAACCACTGCACCACTGTGCCACCCTATTTCCATGTTTAATAAGGGGAAAAAAAAAAAATGCAGAAAGGCAGAGGGAATACAGGGCCAGAAGAGATGCTGACCCAGAGAAAAGGTCAAATGGTCAAATGCATGAATAATGAAGGACCAAACCGATATTTCTGGCTTCTTCATGATGGGGCATCTTGTAGTATCCTTCTGAGGATGTCCATGAACAAATTGAACCCCTAATCCAGTCACTTCTCAGTATATGGAAATCAAGGAGGAAATGTGGGCAAGACTTCACAGTTATTGTGAAGTCAGGGCTGTGGTGTAGAGAAATTAAAAGTGACATATCATGCAAAATGCACTTTTACATGTTTTTAACAACACACACATGTGCTGTCTGTGTGTGAGGAGACCCTAAAAATAATGAAAAAAAAAAACCCAAAACAAAACATTCACTCTATTGTTCTCCTGATCCATTTCTTGTTGGAGGGGAATGAAAACACTCCATTTTGGATTTTCTATGCTTCGTACATTACATGCATAGATTAATTTTAATACCCCTCCCACAGACACCTCTGCTCAGAGATCCACCATTATTCTCTATCCCTAGTGTGTTGGGGTCTAAGCCCTGGTGGTCATGCTTGTGTGCAGGTCCATGGCCAGACTGACCTGGGTTGATTGGACGGGCTGGTCTGGGTGGCACCGTGACCATGGTGTCATGGCTCGTCTGACCGGCCCAGGTCCAGACGAACCGGACCCAAACATGCCATGGCTGTTAATGGACCAGGACCCAAAGACACCAGGGTTGTAAAACTCAGCACTCGATCCACTTTGATTCTCTCCAGCTGATTGTATTTCATCTGTGTTTTTGTCGCTTTTTCTCTGCCTCAACTTTTTCAGGTTCCATTTCTTTTCTCCTACTCTCGGTAGCATGTGGAAAAGAGGGGCGGAGTCAGCTGTGGCTCATTTGCATCAAAGCATGAGGCACTAAAACCAAATGTTTTTAAAAGGATTGTTTCTCCAGGTTGAAGCTGCTGCTGTGTATCTTCATCAATGTGATAAAGCATGTCAGTGACAGGTCATTGAGACACCACTGAACTATGTTAACTTGTGAAAAATGGGCATGATATGTCCCTTTTAAAGGTGTCACTCCACTGCAAACCACTTTTACACGCTTCTTTTGGAATCTGATGAGTCACCCTGAGTTACCAACACATGCTGCGTTTGAAAGTGGTGTCACCTCCACTGGCTGTATTTGCTATTTATATAAAACAACACAGAGAAACAAGTGAGTCAGAAAATGCCTGTCCACAATACCTCATGTGGATATTGGCATCAACCACGTGGGGTTAATCCCGTCCCCCATTGCAGTGAATCTGAAGTAGCATTGGCATCTACAAGAGAAGATGGCGCCACACTTTGCGGAGCAAACTTGTTCATATGTTCTCTGTGGAAATAAAGCATCATTTTTTTCTACGCACGTTTTCCAAACAAGTGACAGCACGAAACCTAGCTGGATGCTACTCTCGGATGGTAAACACACACAGAGGGGAGGGTGGAAACTTCTTTGGCTGCTTCATAATTCTTGATGAGTATTCATGATAATGAACCACAAAAGATCAGAGATTCTTTTGACAGAAACACAGTTTGCCACCGGAGTCTATTCGAAACTGTTGCTGTATCGGTCACGTGACTTTCTTGAGCGGTACGCCACTGACACTTTCGCTCTATGATCTCCACCTTTAGAAGCCTTCAGAAGCCTTTTTTAGCATCTCTCTAGGCCCATGCCTGTGTGGCCTATATGTAGAGCCCAGCTAGGTCTCCCTGAAACCTTTAGAAGCCTTTAGAAGCCTTTAAAACCCTTTTTAGCATCTCTCTACTCCACCGCCTGTGTGGCCTATATTCAGAGCTCACCTAGGTCCCCCCAAAGCCGTTAGAAGCCTTCAGAAGCCTTTAGAAACCTTTTTTTAGCATCTCTCTAGGTCCCCGTCTGTATGGCCTATATTCAGAGCTCACCTAGTTATGTTATGTTATGTTATGTTATGTTATGTTATGTTAAAAGCTAATTTTAAACCGTCACACAGAGAAAATATTCGATGTTACAGTAAATTATGCTGCTAAATAAAATTACGCATTATGTATGCTTAACAATGCAAACACAAAGTCTACTGTTGAACTTTTACTACATGTAAAGTCATATGTAAGTACTCTTTTTAAATTAGGGGTAGCATGTAAATGATAGATGTTAGAATATAAAGTCTGAGTATTCGGTTGAATAAAGGGTATAGCAAGAGTGAACACGTGGACATGGCGAGGTCCATGATAGCATGTTTCATGGACCTGAAACCAAAATAGACAAACATAAGTCACTGATAGAATGTAACAGACTTTATTGCCATTGCACACAAGTAAAACAATTTTTCTTTTCAAATCGGACATTATGAGTAAATATTACCCCAAAAAATAAACAAAAAATGCAAAAGTTAAATTCAACATCCGGACACGATGTTGAGCTTCACTCATGAGTGCAGAAGAGCTATCTTCTCTAAGAGTTGGGATGTTTGTTAAAGGTCAGAGGTTAACTGAATCTAAAGTATCGGACAAAGCTTTTATGTTGCGTTGTAAAAACAAATGGTATGTCAAAGTCCATGTTTACATCCATATGACAAAAACACATTTGTATAGAAAATGACAACTACTATCTATGAACCTATCTATGAAATGTAAGGCCATAGATCATATTACCATTATGGATTTTGCATTTTCAAAATGTTTACCCTCTTCCTACTGAAACCTAAAAGCTAGTCTATAGTTTACTAGTACACAGACTTAATGTGTTCAACTGATATGTTTTATTTATGTCATTGACTTTAGTTTCGACAGAGAAAAAGCTGTTGAGGTCAGGTTACAGACCTGGCACGCAAATGTAGACCATATTTGTGTAAAAATAGATACAGTATGAAAATCCAGTTTTATGTCTGACTTTCTTCCTCCAGAATAACATTTGTCCAACTGTGTAAATGCAAATCTATCCTATTGTATTAAAAAACCCACAGACAAAGGGAGCATGAACTCAGACACTTGTCATACACTTGAACCTGTTTTTGAAGTAGAAGACTTCAGTGTGAATTTTATTATTATTGGGTGACGGAGAGTAGCGGAACTTTTCATACTTCTTTTGAGATTCTGGTTTACTCCATGGTAACTGTATCTTTGATGCATGATTTACAATGATGTCGCTGCAGGAACCAATGTGAAGGGAGCCTAATGCATCTATGAAGAACTCTGTCAGAAGAAGAAAATAATAAAAGTAGTTTTAACAGTGGGATCATACTCATATGGAAAGAAGGCATCACTAACTATGCTGATATGTTTAATGGTAAAACGGTTATAGCTAGACTCACCTAGATGAGCCTGGCGTGCCAAGCGGGGGTTGAATCCCACCTGTCGCACCTTTTCTGTCCTCCCCATGAAGAAGTTAATGACAGCATCAGCTACTACACAACTGGGAAAGCCCTTAATGGTGTGGTAGTTGCCTTTTCTGATATGCAAGCAGTCACCCTCCTTTCCTCCGTCTTCCACGGATATAGTATGGCGATAGGTTGCAGTGTAGCCCGTAACCTCTCTCACTGCACCACCAACCTGAAACCAAACCAGTGAAAATGTTGGTCCAATTCTAATACAGTTAAGTGAAGCATATAGTTATCAGTCAATGAATGAATCTAATTTTATTTATATAGCACCATAAAGGTGCACAATGTGCTTTCCAGAATGAGATAAAAAAAAAAAAGAAGTAACAATTATAAAAACCAAGATAAAAAAAAAAGATAAAACAAGTTATAAAACCATAACAACATAAAAGAGACATGGAAAGATGGCTACATGACCTACTGTAAATAGATATGTTTTAACTGGGATTTAAAAACACCTCGCTCAGTCATTGATTGTAATTGTGCTGGAAGGACATTCCACAGCCTTAGGCCAGAAACTGCAAATGACCGATCACTCACTTTTCGTTGCGATATTGATTATTCGAACGCTGTCATATGGGTTGACCTGACCATTTTTCTACCTGGTGCTCATTTTAATCTGTTACATGTTCCTGCACTCATGTATCATTTAAACTCATCACCCATTTGAACTGTAATGAAATTAAGATGATCCACACTAGTTTGAAATACTTTAGTTTACTGTTTATGGCTATGTTTATAAGGAGGCCAGATTCAGGAGTAAAGTATGCGGTCTTCTGATCATAGACTACAGTTCTTTTGCAGGTTTATCTGGCTGTGAGAAATGTAATCTCTGATGTTACTAAAATAATTGGTACATTTAAGTTTTACATTTCCTCTGGAACAAAATTCTCTTGGTACATTACTAAATCTTCACTTAAGAAGAATGTAACTGGCTTCCGTGGAAAATTGCAGCATGAAATTGTTATATTCCAGTTAACACATGGAGAGTTACTTTATTCGTTAGCTGGTTTTATTCACATGTGCTCAGTCAGTCAGCATTATAGCAACAACCATATCATGCTTTTCAGCACTTATGTCACATTGTTGTGACTCCCCTGAAAAACAGCATAGTATGCTATAGATGTGACTTCACACATGATGTGGTATCATATTACACGAATACTTTGCAATTTGAAGGACAGCATCATATCTAATGTTACAAACACAGCATAGCTGACGGCACTGTTTGACAATGTACATAGTACATCACTGCCACAACTCTCAGATTTCATTATGATGCAAGCAACATTGGAGTCATACAGTACTAACATTGGCTAATTGTAATAGTAATTATTATTATTATTATTTTATTATTTAAATTGTTATGGCTTAACAATGTTATTTTAGCCTGATTACCCTTGCTGCTCTCCCTGCAACTGCTTTCCATACTACATCCACCCCAGCTCCTGATAGTCATCTGAATTGCAAATGTGACGGTTGTAGCAATACCAGCATACGTGCAGCTGGTTTCACAAAGAATGACATGCTAGAATTTAGAAGTGAATTAGTGAGGAATCAACCTCATCCATAAATCATAAAACAGTAACAGGCTAATTTTAAGGTAATGTTAATCAAGTTATAGAAAAACAGAAATCTGTGGCATAAAAATAACACTTCATCAGTAATTTAGTGGCACTAAAAATTCACACCATCATAGAAATTAAATCATAGAAATGCATGTGGAACCTCTATGGCAACATGTTTATCTATAAGGACTGGTGGAAAAACATTCCTGGACATACCATGCATTTGTACTGTATTGCATTAACACTCCCTTATACACAATTAAACATTCTCCAAAGCCACATCCTCCGTTCTGCACATGCACTGTTCACTTGAGGTCAGAATTGGATGTCGCAGTAAGATAATGAAACACCCTGAACACCACCTTCAAGCCTACCATGTTGAAAATCTATTTTTTCTTGCTAACAACCAACAAACAAAATAACTGCATTTGTTTGTGTCTGATGCAGAAATACAAAAAAGATTTGAGAATTTTAAGGGCGTCTGAAACCTCTTTTTCTCCACCACTAGACGAATGTATTTGCATCTCACCAGGTCCAGAGTAGTCTTCTCTAAGATGTCCACCATCTTCTCCAGCTTGGTGTTTGTAGAGAAGATGAAATCATCATCCACCCAGAGAACGTACTTGGTGGTTACCTGAGACACTGCCAAGTTTCTTCCCGCAAACCAACCCTGCATAGGTCAAAGGTCATTTATCATAATGTGTATAACATAACACAAAGTGATGGTGAAACTTTGTTACCTTCCCAAATGGCATGGTGTAATGTTCAACATGTGGCCCTGTCACTGGTTGAGGGTGTTCATTATCATCTGCTATCACTATTGTGACAGTGGGATAGTATTGCCGTATGCTGGTAATGAGATCTTTGAGCTTGTCGTAACGCAGAAAGGTTTTGGTTGCTATAGTAACAAGAGCGCTAATGTTGTACTCTGCAAAAGGAAATGCACAATACCTGTTTATCAGTGAACCTGATATCAAAGTGGGTACATAACAATATTTCAGTCATATGCCTGGTTACGAACCTTGTTGGTATCCAGAGTTGTAAAGAGTAGGAACAGGTTTATGCCCGACTTTAATGCTGAAAAATGACTGGTGTCCTCCACTTGTAAAATTAACTGCAAGAGAGATTACAAAGCAATAATACTGCAGTAAACAATAATACTGTATGGACTATATATACTGTGGAATATTTACAATTCCTATTTTTTCATTATTGGTGATGTCCTTGTATTACTTCTTTGTTTCTCTAGTTTTTGTGACTGACAGGGTGATAAACAGAACTAATCTTGCATCAGACTTTCTATCCTACCTACTGTCTGACCTACCTGTCCTTCACCCATTTCTGGTGTCACATCCTCGCGCCACCCCACCTGCCTCTTTTTAAAGTACTGATGGTGTTCACCGTCAAGACGCCTTCCTAAACCCGTAGCCTCCTGGTTAACTCCTCATCCAGACTATCACTGTGAATGTTTTGTATTATTGGAAATAAACTAAAATATTTCATCCAATTTGAGCTTATGGTCCTTACTTGTGAATATGATGTCTGTCTTTTAACACAAACTCTTATGTTGAGACAAGAGACTCAACACTACCAGCAACATGTCAGGAAAACAGTTTCTCAATGTCTGGTAAACAACAGGAAATCACTTTTTTGAAAAAATTGTAATATTGCCTGCTCCATGTATAGTTTTACACCAGACCTGGTCAAGAATATATATATAGATATATATATATAGATATATATATATATATATATATATGTAATTATTCCGTTGGTGTATGAGTTACAAGAACCTTAATTGAGATTTCTTTGAGTGTTTTAAATTCTTCTTGAGGCATGAAAACACAATGTGATTGAACATTTTTATATGAACTTATTATCCCTAGAATTACAAAAATGTCCACTCAGCTGGACAAAATGTGTTTAATTTTTGAAGCAAAGAAACACACATAAAAAAACCCCAATTCATTTATTTAATTCATTTAAAATCCATTCAGCTAATCTGATGTTTTCTCACATTTTAAAAGACTCTAATACTAGTATTATTTTAGTTATTACTTCATGGCGATAATATGTAAAAGATTTTTTTTTTATTATTATTTTGGTCATCAAGAACAGTACAGTTACAGTCATGGTATGAATTGCAGTGTATTGATAATGAATAACCCACAAAATCTATGAATATGAATAAAACCCAGCTGTGGAATAGCTGTCCACTGTAGTGATCAGTATGCATGAAAGGGTTAAGTAAGCACCTGGTAGGTACCATGCAAACCCCAAAATAATATCTGTTTTGTCATGGCAGATGTTGTAATTCATACATTGCGGCTAAAGGAGTGTGAGGCTATTCATTTTAAGCTTCAATTTTCCATGTTTCTTTAGTGTAATGACTTCATAAAACCTTATGAAAATGCTGGTTTCCTCACAAACACTAAATTCTGATAATATTCATAAGCTTGCAAAAAGTTAAGGATGCCCTGACAAACATCCTACACAAATGCAACTATTAATAATTTAGTATATTCTTACAAATCATTCAATTGCTTTTTTCCCCAAAAGAATGTGAGTCTTTCAATTGCTCATTGCCAACCCTAACTTTCAGATCAAACTTGATATTCATACCTGTATCTGCTGTTTTGGGATGAAACACAGTGTTTGTGTAGGTAACAAACTGCAGCTGTCTGTTCAGAGCAGAAAGAACAGGACTTGACAGTACAATGTGCTTTTCTCCTTCTCCTTCGATTGAGACTTTGTCCACAGTTGCTGCAACATCAAAAGTCCCTAGTGAAGCTGTCAAGTATACCTACAATCATTTTAAGACAAAAAGTTTAATATTCACACAGAAAAAAATGTATGTTTCCACAATGAAATGTCTAAAATTTTAGAAATTACCACATAATTGGATGCCGTAGTTCCTTTAAGACCCAAACCTACAGCATGAAAACATACAATTGTCACATCAACATGCAAATATGTTGTGATAAAACATGGTAAAGTTTTTTTTAATTACCCCCACCCCCACGAAGGGGAGAGGGGTATTGTTTTGGGTTTGGTTTGTTTGTAAGCAACTTTATGCAAAAACTACCGGACTAATTTCTATGAAATTTTCAGGAAAGGTACAAGGTGGTGAAGAATAGATCCTATTCAGTTTTGGTGAGTGTAGGTCAAAAGTCATTCACCAAAAATGTGTGCAAGGGAGGTGGGTTTTGTTGTGCTGGGCACCACTTGTTCAAATAATATTGCGTACAGTATGTGTTGTGTCATGTTGGACATGCCCATACCAGGTATGATGATGGTTTTGAGGGGTCGCACCTCCACACCTTGGGTTGGATATTGAAGAGGACTGTTGGCTTCAGCTACAATGAGCACATCGGCAGGACTGTAAGACCTTTAAATATAACAAAACCTTACATTAGAGCACCAGTTATTTACATTCTGATTGCTGGATTCACTTAGAGGTGGCATAGTGTATGGGCTCTAGTCTTGGTGTGATTCACACTACAGCATCAACCTCTATTATAATTATCAAGAAAAAAAAAAAGGTTCCCTAGATAAAGACCCAGACATGCACTAGCAAATAAAACAATCTGCTTAATTAAAATATTTAATATGTATGGCTCTATGAATTCTATCAATACATGTAAATGATTGGGGTAAAAATACAGTTTGTCTTCTGTCATGGTTATTAGATATGACCCATTTGGACATTCAGATGTTCCATAATGAACATGGAAACACTGTCATCTTCTAAAACATTGATTCACCAGTAAAAGCCATGGACTTTGATTAATGACAGTGGATGGAGAGACTTGATTTATCTTCAGTTAATGATATATTTTACTGAAAAAAGTCACTTTTTCTTCAGATTTCTTCCAATTTTGATATAAAATATTAATTTAATTCCATTCATTTATTTCGAGCATTTACAGAATACATGAAAGTTAAAAAATTCCAAAATCCATTAATTTACATTTGAAAACGTGTGGGCCACAGCCATTACCCTCAGGCAAACTACGGATTATATTTATTATTAGTTTTATGATTCGTATATACTGTTTTTTCACACGTGTTACAATCACTTTATTCTTCATATGTTAATTTAGCAAACGTGTTAATGATACTTTCATATAAGCTATCTTATATGAAAGTGTTTTGAGGAGTTTACTACAGAAACATTCACACTTATAGGAGGGATTCTTCATCACTTAACATTATTCTACCACCACTCGATAAACTTGCAGAGTATACCTGGTAACCTTCTTCGTAAGTGGAATTCCAAAATTTTACACTTCGGCCTCTCTACTGCCCCCACAATTTCCTGTGGTATTGCTCCTTTTTGCCCGGAGCTCAGCGGATTGATAGTCTTGACCAACGGACACACTGACGGGTGAAAATACCCCCAGAACCGGATGAAAACGTCACTTTCTGTAATTAACGGAGGGTATAAACCAGGCTTCAGTGATGTGTCAATGCTACAGGGGCGGCCCCGCGGAGAATGAATTCACTAACCAATCACAATGTGTTAAAAAAACCCCGCTACCAATCCATACCGCTCCGACTCCGCCGAGCTCCAAGCACGTTACCATGGTTTACAGGTACGATAATGAGGGGCAGGCAGGTCACCAGGAAAAGTCCCGGTTCTCCCATGTGCCAGTCCGGGCCTGGAGTATACTGATGTTCAAGCAATTGTTGCTGGAATTGAAATGATAGACTGCAATGACTGACTGCAAAAAGAATAAAGTTATTATAATGCAACAAGTTTATATGTGGAAAAAACACTATATGCTAAAAATAAAACTAATAAAGAGAAACAGAATTACTGGTGATTTGGTAGATTTGAATCCATAGTTTGCCTGAGGGCAATGGCTGTTGCCACCAGGGGGAGTTTCTCTCTCCTCTCCTCAGAATGTAGATGCATATTAAGCCCCACCCTCTTCCCCGCTCAACTCCTCCTGTCCCCTCATGTTAAAACGGTGCCAGTAAATGGACCTATTTCGCAACTTCCCTATTTCATACCGGTCAGAGGAGCGTAACCCTACTTCCGCAGCGGCAAAACTTAAATAGCCAGCCTATTTTCAGAGAAAAACGCCTAAAAAATATACCCAAAGTAAATGAAGAATTGTTCCACAATCCTAAGGTTTATATGGATGTTCTTTGTATCTATGGACATCTACAGGCTTTACAGAATCTATTCCCATTGTCTAAAATAGTGTAGCTACTACTATGACTGAATAAACTGGAATAAAGTAAAAGATAAAATATAATTTTTTGGTCTTCCCTGAATTTTTTATTTTTTTGACAAAAGAAAACACCCTGCTAACAATGATTCCATGAATATAGACACTATTGATTACCTTCAGTAACTCCACCGGGCTTAGGGGGTTAAGATGACAGCAACGACCAAAAGTTATTGTAACATACCAGGATGTTCTTGTAATGTCCAGAAGCAGTCTTATATTTTGTTCCACTCCTTCTCTGTTAACGCCAAAGTTAGACGAAAACGGTTCCCAGCTATTCAGTGTTATGAAGGGCCGAGTTTTATAATTAAAAAAGAGCACTTATGTCTGCAGCAGACACTTCACATCAGAACACTACATACTGGGGAAGACTGTTTGCCGGTTCAAACCAGAGTCATTTTTCTTGGAATGATTATATACCTACAGGAAAAAGGGAGCCAGTAAATGAACGGTGTCAAAAACGGAAGCTGTTATCGTTGGTATGAGTTGATATAAAACAAATCGCCATGGTTTTGAATGTTATGGTGAACACAAATAAGTAATGGTCGACTTAAACTGTAGTTAGGATCTTTAGCCTTTAGATGCCAGTACATCACTGTCAGCAGTAAACAACAGTAGCATTGGAAGGAAAGAGTTGAAATAGGCATAGAACTGCAACTGCAGCCAGTGAACAGTAGTAAGTCACAGTAAATGTATGCACACTGATCAAACCTGGAGTTTGTGAGGCTCCTCTTTTTTTCTTTTCGGTGGGTAGCATCTAGCCCTCACAAAAACCTGCCCGTCTACTACATTAGATATGATGACAAACAAACACCAACATAAACAAACACTGCCAGAGAAAAATGTGAACGGATTATGATAACATTCGGCTAACTTTAACATTATGCTAACGAGATGTTGACTTGAAGCATAGACAGAACAAATTGAAAATAGTTAAATAGTCCATGTCCTCTATACTATCCCTATAACCCTAGTCCTAGGTATAAGTGGACATAGTAATGATTTGTGGACGTAGGTATCAGTTCATTAGCATTTAGCCCCAGGGCTCTCTCTCCTTACATTTATACTTTTTCCTCACTGAAAAAATCGTATCCTTTATCAAGTTTCTTTTTCATTAGTGAATTTTCCTCCACGATTTTCCCAATATTTGCAAATGTTAAAAGTAGTCAATTTCTTCAGGAACTTGAAAAGGCTTCCTACTGTCTTGACGTTTAACAGGAAGTTCGGTAACGCTCCTCTGACGTATGTCCGCTTTTTGTGAAAATGGTCCATTGAAACTGAAAACATGAGAAGCGTGAAAGGGAAAAAAAAACATTGTAAAAAAAATCCAAAGATTGTCATTGTAAAATACATTATAATACAAAACTTCTCTCCCAAAATACTGTGTTTTTTCAATGTTTGTATTTTATCTTTCCTTTCAACATTTTACAATACCAATACCTGTTACAATGCCAATGCAACGTTTCTACAATGCCAAGTTGTTTTTTCAATGCCACAGGTTAATGGCAGCGAAATGGCCCCATACCAGATGACGTAAGTCACGTTAGTTAAAATGTTCACCTGTTAAGAGTCTGCACTCAGTTTATGTTAGTGTCTGTCATTTAATGTCATTTGTTGACAGATGTGTCATTCATGCTTCGTCATGACATTTTGTTTTGAAACCACGCCCATTTTTCTTTGTTCTGTTTAGTTGGTGTATATTTTCTCCCGGTTATTCTGACATGAAAATATGAAGCACATGTTAAACAAATAAAAAGAAAGTTAAGAGACCATCGTTGACTTCGTCATGTTTTCCTGAGTACAACACTGAGAAAGCTGCACAGCTCAACAGGTTATGGGCCCAGGAGCAACTCAGAGAAGGATATTTTGAAGTTTTATCACCGCTAGAAAGTCGCAACGGACAGCATGCTAACTGCTAATAAAGAGTATCATGGAGCCTTGAGGAGCAAGTAGGCTACCTCGACTCATGTTCGACAGAGATGAGATGAAGTACGAACTTTGGGAGACTAAAATGTTGGGACATCTACATTTATTAGGACTAAAAGACACAGTCCTGAGACAGCCATGCAACGAGGCTGAGGTGGCAGCAGACGGTAAGAAGAACGCCGATGCATATGCCGAATTGATACAACTTTTGGACGATAAAAGCCTCTCGTTGATCATGAGAGATGCTTCTGACAATGGCAGAAACGCTCTGAAAATACTGAGAGAGTACTATGCTGGGAAAGGAAAGCCCCGTATTATCAACCTATACACCATGTTAACATCGCTACAGAAGATGAGCAGTGAAACAGTTACAGATTACATAATCAGGGCAGAGGCGGCCATTACGGCGCTACGGAACGCCGGCGAAACATTAGGAGACGGCTTATTGGTTGCCATGGTTCTAAAGGGACTGCCTGAAAGTTTTAAACCATTTGCTATACATACAGCACACAATGAGGACAATATAACGTTCTCGGAATTCAAGACTAAACTGCGCAGCTTTGAAGCCACAGAAAAGCTAACCACAGCAGAGTCGAGTGACAACATCATGAAAACTATGATGCGAGCCGGGCGGAGGCCCGCCAGGTCAAGTGTGCGTGACAGGAACAACGGAGATGCCGATATTACATGTTTCAAGTGTGGCATGAAGGGACACAGAGCGAAAGCATGTCGGCGAAAGACATGGTGCAGTCATTGTAGGAACGACACCCACAATGATGCTACATGCAGACGTAAAGCTAAGCAGGACGGAGCGAGGAAAGTTGCAGATGAGAGCGGCAACGGATCCGGAGCAACAGCAGAGGATTATGCTTTCAGGATCAAGGGAGCAGACATAGGAGTTCAGCAGCAGCCAGCGATCAACATCAAGAGGAACGGTTTGATGGTCGACTCTGGAGCTACTTCCCACATCATTACTGATTTAACCGCGTTTAACAGTTTTGATGACACATTCAAGCCAGAGATGCACAGTGTGGAGCTAGCAGATGGCACCCCGTGCAAAGGTGTGGCTCAACGTAAGGGGAATGCAGAAGTGTTCCTGGTGGACAGTACGGGACAACGACGCAAAGCAACGTTAACAGAGGCATTGTTTATACCATCTTTCCCCCAAGATATTTTCTCTGTGAGGTCAGCCACCACATCAGGAGCAACGGTAACATTTAAACAAGGGCAGGACATGTTGACGCACAAAGATGGAACCAGGTTTGACATCCATATGTATGGCAAGTTATATTATTTACACACTGTGATTGAGGACAATGATAAATGTAATGCTTGTCATGATTTGCAAACGTGGCATGAAATATTAGGCCACTGCAACTATGAGGATGTACCAAGATTGCAAAATGTGGTTCAGGGTATGCAGATTAAGGGCAAGACCACTAAACCTGATCAGGAATGTGAGGTGTGTATCAAAGGAAAATTTGTACAAACCAGAAATAGAGACCCCGATACGAGAGCAAGGGCTCCACTACAGATGGTGCATACAGACTTAGCAGGTCCTGTAGCTAATGAGTCCATTGATGGATACAAATATGTGCAGTCATTCACTGACGATTATTCTAACGCAGTATTTGTATATTTTCTAAAGACAAAGAAAGATACAGTCCAGGCAACTGAAAAATTCCTGGCAGATACCGCACCTTATGGGAAGGTAAAATGTATGAGGTCTGATAATGGCACTGAGTTTATGAGTATGAATTTTCAAACCCTACTAAGGAAGAATGGTATCAAACACGAAACTTCAGCTCCGTACTCACCTCACCAAAATGGTACAGCTGAGAGGGGCTGGCGCACCCTGTTTGAGATGGGCAGGTGTATGCTAATTGAAAGCCAACTTCCGAAATGCCTATGGAACTACGCTGTACAAACGGCAGCCATAGTACGAAACAGATGTTTTAACAAGCGAACAGGAAAGACCCCTTACCAGATGCTAACAAACAAGGAACCAAATGTGTCTAGGATGCAAAGGTTTGGGTCCGTATGTTACACATACAGACAGAACAAGGGAAAGCTCGACTCAAGATGTGATCAGGGGATTTTTGTCGGTTATGACAAAAACAGCCCTGCTTATATGGTTTATTATCCTGACACTGAGAAAGTCCAAAGACATAGGCTTGTTAAATTTGTCAACAAGGTAAATATGGAAAAAGAGACACAGACATACGAGACAGAATCAAATGATGACGATGACAGAGTGAGACAGCCGAGGGTAGATAAGAGTCAGACAGGAGCCTTGTGAGAGAACTGAAGAGACTGAGGTTCCAAAAGTGAGAGACAACAATCCACAAGATGGTAAATCCGATCAGTGTGATCAAGAAGAGTCAGATGAGACAAGCAGTGAATCTGTTGGTAGGAGGTATCCTAACAGAGATAGGAGAAAACCAGGTCATTTTAAGGATTTTGTGACTGACAACAGGGATGGTGATGAGGTTCACTCAACCATTGATTACTGTTACAGATTAGTGTCTGGAATCCCACAAACATTTAAGGAAGCTATGGAGTCAGCAAACTCAAAACAGTGGGCTAAAGCAATGGATGAAGAAATCCAATCATTAAAAGATAATAACACCTACACCCTAACTACTCTGCCGAAGAGCAAGAAAACAGTGGGGGGTAAATGGGTATATTCTCTTAAAAGTGATATTGAGGGCAAAGATAAATATAAGGCAAGATATGTTGCTAAAGGTTACAGTCAGAGAATGGGGATTGATTATGATGAAACTTTCTCCCCCACAGCAAATCTGACCAGTGTACGAGTATTGTTACAAAAGGCAGCACAGGAAAACTTGTTACTCCACCAGATGGACGTGAAAACAGCTTACCTGCACGCTCCTATTGACTATGAGATCTACACAGACCAACCCGAAGGTTATGAGGAAGGGGAAGGTCTGGTGTGTAAACTGGAAAAATCCTTATACGGTCTGAAACAATCTGGCCGAAACTGGAATAAGGTTTTATGTGACTGGCTGACTGAAAATTCATTCACACAGAATCCTGCAGACCACTGTGTCTATACCAGAGAGGTAAAGGATGGAAAGGTCATTTTGATAATCTGGGTGGATGATTTAATAGTTGCAGCCAGCAATGATGAAGTAATGAGTGCTGTGAAAGAGATGCTTTCAGAAAAATTCAGGATGAAAGATTTAGGAAAACTAAAACATTTTCTGGGTATCGATTTCACTCAATCTGACGGATGCGTAAAGATGTCACAAAAAGCATATGCCAAAAAGATACTGGAGAGGTTTAATATGGAAAACTGTAAAACCAGAGAAACTCCTTGCGAACAAAAACTTAACTACACAGAGGATGCTGTGAATATGAGTGACATTAAGATGTACAGAGAGGCAGTGGGCAGCCTCATATATCTAACAACTTCATGGCTGTCAAATCTCCGTCCACAGACGGAAATCCGTCAAAAATGAAATTTCTGTCCGTCAAATTCCGTCAAATCTATCCGCTGACCAAAAAAAATTATTCAAGCTTTATTTTGGTCGAAAACCACCACAAAACCCTTTCCTTTTCTGGTTTATTTTATTTTATTTGGACCTGAAGAAGACCTATTTAGGTCGAAACGTCGTCCACTTTTTAATTTTTATTTGACTGAGTTTTCCGCCCGGCTTCAGCGGAGATTTCCGTGTTAGCTAGCTTCTTTTTCTTTTCTTTTTGTCTCTCTTTTCTTTGTTAAAATTAAAATACGCACACTCCCACACACTACAGAACACACACACAACACGGGACACACAGACACATACATATATAAAATAAAATGCAGAATTTTACGGACGGAGAGGGCTGGACGGTAGTCCGCAGGGGACGCCGGCCAGGTCGCTTCGTGCCCGGGGAGTGGGAAGGGGGATGCCGCGGTGGGGTTGATTTTCTCCGGGGGACGGACAGTACATTTAGGGCTCCGGGGTTTCACAACACCGGGGTCCGCAACCACTATAACCCCAACCTTGAGCCAGTGCCACCCCGGAGGATTATCCCCACCGGTCGCCCCCAACCCCTCATCCGGACTTATGCACAGGCGGTGCGGTGCACACGGGGAGGATTTCGCCGTGCGCCCGGGCTGCAACGGGGGGAGATGCGGGGTCCAAAAAACATGGCGGACTACATTAAACCTACGGCCCGGTTTAAACAAATTACACATACCTTTCATGATTTAATTAGAGCTGTTCACCACGGGGCCAATGTGAGGGTTTCTGAGGATGAAAAAAGACCTAGAACAATCATTAACATGGAAGATCTGTTGGCTAATTTAATTAAACCTGTTTGGCATCACAGAAAACATGTGATGACATTATAGGTAATGCTAAAAACTGGGCTCACACCACGATGTTAATTTTAAAACAGCATTATGAAGACATTGTGGAGGAATTAATGACCAAAGTTGAGGAATTTCATGGGGATGAATGGGAAGAGCCATTTAATGTAGCACTGAGATGGTGTAAAAGGACATTTCCCAGACTAAGAGAGGATGTTGTGGATGAGATTAGGGGGACTGTTTTAGCCACAGTAAGGGACAGACCCACTGAGGAGAACAATGTGACCCCTACTCCCCAAAATAACATACCTACTTCCACTCCAAGAGGTCACAGCACACAGACCTTTGCTCCTCAGGCCACAAGAGACCAGGGGACGGATCCCCCAACAGATTTGGGGGTTCCACCTGTTACCACCAATGTAAATAGGGGGTCTCCACCTGTTACCACCAACGTTAATAGGGGGTCTCCACCTGTTTCCCCCAATGTAAATAGATGGTCTTCACCTGTGAACCCGGGTATTACTAATGCAGATTGGGGGGTTTCACCAATTACCACCAATGTAGATGGGGGGGTTCCACTGCTTACCACCAATGTAAACCCGTCCATTAAGGAACAGAGGGTACAGAGACATGGGGCATCCAGAGGGGTCCACACCACAATAGTAACCAGACCCCCACTAGACTCCATTCCAGATCCTATTCCACAATCTGTACCACAGATTATGGATACACCCGTACCTGAACCCGGGACAGACCACCTAGATTTGGGGAACATTCAAAGTACTTTGGGGGATAGTATTCTGACTCCTACAACACTGGAATTGATCCAGGTGTTGGAGGAGACAGAACGGAACCTGAATATGATTATAGATTCACTCTAATATATGATATTTCTGATAAGGAAAGTTTATTTTCTTAATGATTAATATTTGCAAAAGAAAACTCAGGACAATAATTATTAGTAGACAGTGCTACTAAATTAAGTATCTTCTTGACATCACAGTGAAAGACACTAGATTTTACTAGATTTAATGACATTTTTTATTATTTATTATTGGAATTATTTAGTTTGATAGTGAAATCAAAAGCTTTAATTGTAAAGATGGTAAGGTAATCTTTATGGAAGCATCCCATGCTAGTCTTTTGTATATTATCCATTGTTTATTTAGTGAAATTATACAATACATTTGAACAAACATATATAGTATTTTCATTTTCCTAGATGAGTTATAAGTAAATTTTATGATCATATGAGCCAGATTTTTCTAAAATGTATGTACAAATTTCACATTCTGTAATGTTAAATCATGGCCTATAATGCTCTCAGAATGCACCAAAATGATGCAATTTTTAAAAATCCCCCCCCCAACCCCCCTAGAGAACTTCGCGCCTACGGCGCTCGTGCTGGCTATGCCCGCCAGGCTCCGCATACGCAAAAATGTTCAGTCACAAATCTTTCAGTTACTTTCAGCCATGCAACATGTACACGCCCAGATTTAAGTTTTGTGGTGAGCAAACTGTCACACTTTTTTGTGAGCCAACGGAAGAACAGTGGTTAACTGTTAAGCATGTACTAAGGTATCTCAGAGGAACTACAAACAGAGAATTGTGTTTCAGAAGAAACGACAATGAGGAGTTAGGTCTGATAGCCCATAGTGATGCAGATTGGGCAGCAGATACTGCTGACAGACGAAGCACCACAGGCTACTGTGTAAGCCTAAACAGGAATAGTTGTTTAGTTTCATGGAAGACGAAGAAACAGCCTACAGTAGCACTCTCAACCTGTGAGGCAGAGTATATGGCTCTGGCCTCTACTATGCAAGAGTGTATGTATTTAGAGCAGTTGTTGAAAAACATTGATGGTCACAAATACACACAAACAGTAGTGTATGAAGACAACCAGGGAACAATCGCCTTAGCCAAGAACCCTGTAAGCAGGCAAAGGTGCAAACACGTGGACATCAAATATCATTTTATAAGGTCCATTGTGAATGAAGGAAAGGTGGCTTTGGTGTACTGCGCCTCTGAAGAGATGGTTGCAGACGTTATGACCAAACCAGTCACCAAATCAAAACTGAAGAAGTTTGAAAATGTTATGTTTGGCATCTAAAAGAGTGTAAAAGGTACACACTTGTATTGTATTATATTTGTATGACAATTTTGTTTAGGATTGCCACAACCTGAGTACAAGTGGGGGTGTTAAGAGTCTGCACTCAGTTTATGTTAGTGTCTGTCATTTAATGTCATTTGTTGACACATGTCTCATTCATGCTTCTTCATGACATTTTGTTTTGAAACCACGCCCATTTTTCTTTGTTCTGTTCAGTTGGTGTATATTTTCTCCCGGTTATTCTGACATGAAAATATGAAGCACATATTAAACAAATAAAAAGAAAGTTAAGAGACCATCGTTGACTTCGTCATGTTTTCCTGAGTACAACGCTGAGAAAGCTGCACAGCTCAACATCACCGTTGTTTCTATACATGTTAGAAACATATGATACTGTGTTGACTGAATGTTTAATATCATCGATGGGGTTTATACCCAACAAAGTTTATGTTTACTGCATTTCCTGCTGCGTGTTACTTTTCCTACTGGGTATTACCTTCCCCATGTGCGTGCTATACTGTAATGATGCACCCTCATGCAGCCATTCTAGAGTACTCTTCTAACTCCAAATGTTATTTCTGTTTATTCATAATATACATCATGTGTCTGTTTAGGCTACAGCTGTGTGGTTATTCCTCTAATATATTCAGCATTTATTCTGTGTATATTTCAGGAAACCACACATTCGTACACTCTATATCAACACATCCAGTACACCATTCGACTGTGAAGCAAAGTGTGACGACCCTGGGTTTTTCCTGATCCCTAATAGTGTCTCTCTTTTGTTTCTGAGTGCCTGTGGCTGGAGGGTCGTCAGGCTGGATGAGCTACACCTGGGCAGACTGGCTCACCTGCCTTTAAAGATGGCCGCCGAACCGGTCGCTCACTCTCTCTGACACCATGCGGCTGCCAGTCTCTCTCCAGCTCACCTACATTTTTTGATTTGTTTGTTTAACACACACACACATACTCATTCATCCATACACGCTTTACACTACTGATCTTACTGACTTTTCCATGTTTTCATGTTCTGTTTTTGTTTAGAGAAGTGGGCCAATAAATGGTAAAACGGCTATTCTGTGTGAGTTTCCTCTTTTTTGTTCCAAGCTGGCTCAAGCTTGTACACAAAAGAAAGACTGTTGCAGCTAGTATCTGGTGTAGCTGCACTTTTTCTAACACAGACTAATGCCAGACTGTTACGCCAGCATCCAAAAATATAATTCACAAATACCTTTTTGTCAATATTAAACCAGGTTTCTGTAAGATCAATGATACTGAAGGGGATAACTGAATTGATGTTGCAAGTATTCCATGATAATTAGATATAATTTAAATGTTTGTACATGCATAAAATGTATTATTGGCAGTTTACCCAATGAATTGATACTGGTTTCATACTCCTCTTGTGTAAGATAATTGCAACGTGAAACAATGGAAGAGAGAAAGTTCTTATCAGGATCCATTTCTATATTTGGATCTTTTGTGCTGTGCTTCTTGTATTTAAAAGTTATAAATTTACTCTGAACTTTTATCAACATCTATATGATCAGTGAATTAAATATAGGGAGAAATACATGATTTACAATGAAAAAATAATGAAATTGAGGATAATATTAGAATAAATGGTGATAGATTACTTAAGAAATGTTAGATATGGAGAAAAATTCATTTGGGAATTGACATGGAAGTAGCGCTGGGTTATTATGGGTTACAATGTCTATTTTTATCCAGCAACTATTAACCCATATAAAGCTGGTGCACTGCAGCTTGAAGTCATTTTAAAATGCTTATATTTTCATGTGGACGTTACCTTCTCTGAAAGCTGTTGTACTCCTGAGCTCTGTGGCTCTTCACACCTTCAGGATCAGGATGGGACTCTAAGAATGCGAGGTCCAGTTTGTGAGCCCATACACGAGGGAAAAACCAGTCAGACATGGGCAAGTGGAAGGTTTCCTTATCAGCCACACATACACATGTATTTTGTCTCAAGCGGCTGTGTCAGAAGAAACAAAACAAAAGACAGTGAGCAAATTGACTTGGATTAAAATGAGAATTTGGACAATAATATGGCAGTCAGTCTAAATAACCACACACCATGCCACATCCTCCTTTATGTGGTATCCATCAACCTGATTGTCACTGTTGCTAGCTTGAAATGCCTTCTGCAGAAGCTCCTTCACTGGTCCCCCCAGGCTTGGCTGTATGTCAACTTCTGAGCTGGACGAATGGCTCCATTTGTGGAACACAATTGCACTGAGTCCACTGACTAAAATAAGTCCGAGAACCTTTTTATAACGTGCATGCATCTAGAATGTGTCACAACAGGTTTTATGGGGTTAGCAAATAATGATGTATACTGAAAACTACAAAAGCACTCTGAGAGCGCAGGCCTCTGCCAAGGTAGACTCCCCCCAATTACCACCAAAATCTAATAATTTCCAGATCTCCCCATTAGCAACCTACTCTGAATATTTCATCAATATTCCTCTGCAAGTTTTTGAGTTATCTTGTACCCAAACAAACATTCAAGTCAACCAAGGAACACTGGCAAAAACATAACCCCCTTGGTGGAGGTAAATATGCTATTTACTACAGGACATCTTGAATTTGTATGCAAAATATCTACTACTACTACTACTAATGATAGACCGATATATCGGCCAGTCGATGTATCAAGCAGATATCTGAATTTGTTTTTCTTGTATCAGTATTGGCCTGTTGCATTGACTAATATGCTCCTTTTTTCACCTGCCATGATTTACTGGAAGGAAAAATAGGGGGGGAAAAAAAGGAATTGAAAACAAAAAAAGGAGAAAAATCTAATGAAAAAAGGGGGGACAAAAAAAGAAGGGGGAAAGAAAAAAGGGGAAAAAAAGAAACAAGGAGAGAAAAAAGGAAAGAAATTAAGGTGGATCTTTTTATTAGTTTAACTGTCACAATTTATATTTTTTAATTGTAATTAAAGAAAATTTTCTGACATTGTTATTATTTGACAGAGGGAAAAAAAAAATCAGTATTGGCTCCAAATATTGCTTAAACCCAGGGCAGGTTTAAACCAATCAACAGTTTTTATTGCCAGTTGTATTAGTTGAAGGTTAGCCTATCTGGTTATCATTCCTTTTATTGCCACTCATATCTGTATAAGTACCTGTGTGTCTCCTTGGTCTGGCAGAGATCTCACCACATACATGCTCCTGTATATGTGTGCTCTGTGTTGAACAGACCTTGTTAAAATGATTATTCTAAAGATCATTCTGATTCTAGCTTCGTTCTTAATTGAACTGATATAATTCTGTAACATTCTACTTCTTTCCTTTTCTACTATGACTTGCATTCTCACACTTGTCCAAATGACAATGCTGCAATGAAGGAAGACAAATTTAGTCAATTTGTATATACGTGAATTTGTTTTAAAATTTTCAAAATCTAACCGCAGACTAGATATTCCAGGTTATACACTGGAAACTGATTACTTACTCTAACTGCATTGAGAGCTATTTTCCACTGTTCTTGTTCTCTCATAGGTATTGGTCTCTAGTACACTGCAACCTTATAAGTTCTGTATTTGTTCATTAAAAAAAGCAAAAAAATATTTATATTAAATGTTCCATTGCTTCTGCTAATCATTCTGTGTCTATGTAACGATAAATCCTTTCCATCTTTTATCACTCGATGCAAATATAGTGCATAATGAAGCCTAACCTGTTTGTTGTTTTATGTGTCTGTTTTTCTTCATGTTCGACCCTTTGAATGTGTATATGCAAGTATGGATCTCAATTTATTTCCCCTCAATAAAGAATGAATCTGAAACTGACCCACATCAGATCCCCCAGCTCTTGACTTAGGAAAAAAGC